>JBANSL010000004.1:39442466-39837466 GCA_037127255.1 Persicaria tinctoria | reverse complement strand
TCGAGTCAAGATCCCGGAATCGACCAAAGCTGGAGAATAGGAAAAGTGAAGGTCGATATCGAGTTAAAGTTGGTCGATTTGTCTCCTGGAGGCTGAAATCGAGTCAAGAAGTTGAAGGTGAGAAGACACAGGTCGATATCGAGTTGTCCTAGTCGATATCGACTTGACCAACAATGGCCGATTTCGAGCTAGTCCGAGTTTTAATCAAAGTTCTATCCGAAGTCCAATGGAGATATCCACAAGATCAAATTCTTTCAAGTTCTATCAAGATGGAGGAGATATTTATCTACTTTTGATATAGTTTCTTTTAGATTTATTTTCTTTATCATAATGTTTTATCTTATTTTAGTAGATAGATTTAGATATAGTAGTTCTATCCTATAATAGCTACATGGAACACTATAAATAAGGCATTAGGGGGGTGGATTTTATTCATTCAATCAATCCAAGCCAAGCCACAAGAGAACATAGAGAGAGAGAGTAGGAAAGAGAAGGTGGAGCCGATAGAGTTTGTCTTGCGAGAGTGGAGTTGTCTTTATTCGGTTGTAAGTCTTATTTAGTTTATTTAATGCAATTTATTTTCTTGAAATCTTTGATGTGTTTATTCATGATGAAGAGCGAGTAGTCACCCAACTTCTAGGGCCGGGGTGAGCCCGACGGTGGCCATGTGAGGTGATGCGGTAGAGGTACAAGCTTTTGATGCGAATTCATCTTCTATCCCTACAAGCATGATTCTTTTGTGAAAGTTGAAGTTGATTCTTGTTTGTGTTATTGAAGCGAAAGTGATCTTAATGCAACTTGGATTAATTATGTGAAAAATGGTTAGTAACAATTAGGGTTTATGCGAAAGCCTCTATCTTCCTATTTGTTAATAACGAAAGTTATTTGATGAAAAACATGATCTTTTATGCCTTTATGTGTTATTTTACATGGTTATCGTTGTGGTGTTGAAACCCTGATCTTGGAAGTCTTTTATTTCATTGATTTATTTCACAAATTTCGGATTTTAAAGTGTGTGTTCGAGTCGATATTGAGTTGTCTGCAGTCGATTTTTATACTCGATATCGAGTTAGTTCAGGTCGATATAGACCAAAGTTGCTGCTTTTGTTCTTTTTCTGCTTTTCTCTGTTATTTCTCTTTGTCTGGTTGATCGTCTACTGAGTTTTGAACTGAAAAGGCGGGCGCTGACAGGCTTCCTCGTGGATCGATCCTGACTACCTTCTATTACAGCGGGAGGAAGTCTTGTAATTAATTTGCGGAGATCAGGGAGTCGGATTTGAGATTTATATTTCATACTTGATTTTCCTCCTAACAAATTTAGCGCCGTTGTCGGGGAAGCCATCAATCGCGCCCTTTTTAGTCCTATTTCTTTTCTTTATATTTGTTTTTATTTTTAGTTCCTTTTTACTTGCTTCTTTTTATTTTTGTTTCTCAGGTGCATGTGAAGAACTGATCGCACGCCCATAGACCCAATTCTCGAGCCTGAGCGATTTTTCTATCTTCAGCAGAGGCTTAGGAGGAGACTCATGTCAACATCCGACAATGAGAATGCATGCCAGCTCACACCAACACATGAGCTTGAGTAAATCCGCCGACAGATTGAGGCATTCACCACCAGAGAAGCTGAACACGCCCGACGAGAGGCGGAATATGCACAGAACCAGCAGCGGTGGGAGCCAAGGAATATGCACAGATCAACGCGAGAAGGGAACTTGAGGAGCGGATTGGGCATGTCCCAACCAACGCAAAGGAATATCTGCATCCTACTCTGAAAGTTCCAGAATCGGCGATCGTTCTCCCTGCTATTAATTTTGAAATTCGTTCTTCTTTTATTACTGATATTAAAATGAGTCAATTTAGGGGAAGAATTAATGAATGTCCATTAGAGTATGTCACCACTTTTATAGACTTATGCGAAGCTATAGCTGATGGTACTAATCTTGAATAGTTAAAACAAAAGGCTGTTCGTTGATCCCTTGCAGGAATAGCCCAACCATGGCTGGAAGAATTGCCTGCATGATCAATTCGCATTTGGAACGAGCTACGAGACCTATTCGTCAACAAGTTCTTTCCTCCTGCAAAGACAGCTTCCCTCATACAACAAATCACGACTTTCAGACAAAAGCCAGGGGAACCACTAGCACAAGTCTGGCAGCGCTACAAGAGGCTTCTGAAATCCTGTCCTACTCATGGCCAGCCACCCTACGTCATCCAAGAGATCATCTTCAATTGCCTAGATGCACCTACTAAGGATCGGGTCAACAACTACACTAACTATGAGTACCTTGGATACACTTCACGCCGAGCATGGGAGGTATTTGAGACACTAGCCAATTACGTCAACACATATGGGACTTCTGCGGCCGCTTCTGACGAAAGGTATGAAAGGCCTGCCCCATCTATGCCGTTGTATGTGCCACCTAAGGAGGTTGATCCAGACGTCAGGGACCAGTTTCACAACGATCAGGTACGTCGCCTTAACAAACAGGTTAAATTCCTCTCTAAAGATAAACCTTGTTTGGAATGTGGGTCTGTGAGGCACAACACTACTGCGTGCCCACACGTCGATCAACTACAACAAGGAGAGACCCATGAAGAGGTAAGGTATGCGGGAAGACACTACTCAGGGCCGCATCAGAATCAGAACTGGGGCTACTATCGCCAGCCCCAACATCAGAATCCCCCTCCCTACAGAGCACCTGATCATCCTGATAGAGAAGGTCAGAAGGATGACCTGCAGACCATCATTGAGGAGATGCGGAGGAATCATTCAGACACCAAGCAATCTATCAATTACATCAACACTTAGATGTATGATGTCAACTCTAGGCTTGGGGAAATCGATATTTAGAGGAAATCAATGGAGACTCAGATTGGCCAGATGGTAGCATCCGTCCCCAGACAATGAGGTACGCTCCCTGGAACCTCTGAACCTAACCCTAAGGGTAAATCTACTAGACAGGTAGCTGCTATGATGGAGGAAAATGGCACTGGAGACTAGTCGATATCGACCAACCTAGTCGATATCGACCAGTCCCCAGTCAATATCGACCCCACATTAGTCGATATCGACCCAACTCCTCAGCAAATCCCGAGGCCAGCAGATCAACTCGATATCGACCAGACACATGTCGATATCGACCAAGCACTAGTCGATTTCGACCATCCCCACTCGACATCACCACCTATTCCGAAGAAAAAGTTGTCTTTCCCGACAAAATCTCCAAAGGATCCAGCAGAAAAGAAGTTCCAATGTTTCATCAAGATGCTTCAAAGGCTCAACGTCCCCATACCCTTCACAAAAGCTCTAAATGAGATGCCACCTTATGTCAAGTTCCTCAAGAAGATTCTGAGCAAAAAGCGATCAATGATTGAGAAAAGGCCAGATCCAGGTAAGTTTGCTATAACCATTGGATTTGGTCAATACAAATTTAATGCTTTATGTGACTTGGGAGCCAGTGTGAGTATAATGTCTTTATCAATCTGGTCCAAGATTAAGATAGGTTCCCTAGAGCCTGTGGATGCTAAGCTTTACATGGCGAACAACACGGTGGTCATCCCAATAGGCATGGTGGACAATGTGCCAGTACAAGTAGGTAATTTCTTCGTCCTTGCTGATTTCTTAGTTATTGATATGGCGGAGGACCCTGCTTGTCCAATTATTCTAGGAAGGCCTTTCTTGGTGACGGTGGATGCCAACATAAGCGTAAGGAAGGGAGTGCTCACTTTCAACATCAGTGGTGAGGTAATTAATTATTCCTTTAATAAAGCTGAAAGGCATACAGGGCCCATGGAAGAGTTAAAGTCCATATCAGCCGGGTACATCACTTACGGGGAGCCTAAGGTAAGAAATATGACCCCCGAAGAGTTAGAAAAGAGGGATATGGAGGCCCAGGTGGAGGAGATTATGGGCATCCTAAACGAAGAAGCAGAGAATCCACTCGACATGGACCAAGGTATGTCGATTTGGACTAACTATTTTTTGGATGCTTTGTCGGGTCTTAAATATGGGGTCAATATCGACCAGGAGAAAACGACCGGTCCACAAAGTCAGTCGATATCGACCTCACCAAGTCAATATCGACCCACCCAAGTCGAGTAGCCTCCACCAGAAATCGAGTTAGGCAATATCGAGCAGCATGACTCGATATCGACTCACCCTAGTCGATATCGACCTGACCATGCCGACTCGATTTCTTCCCCAAAGCCAACACAACCCGATTCAGAGCAATAGAACTCGATGTCAAGTGACCCTACTCGATATCGACCAGACCCTGAGGTTCCGAATACCGATTCTGCAAAGGTAAGCCTAGGTATGGATCTTTCTTCTCCTATTTCAATTAATGATTTATCTATACATGGGAGAGGTTTGCCTTGGTATGTGCGCTTATGTAGGATTTCCAATGATGAGCCTAATAAGTATGAAGTTGGTGACAAAGTCTATATTGCCAAGTCAAATGATCATTGGTTTCCCAACAAATTCCAGAAGAAGAAGATGGGCCCTTTCACGGTGAACAAGATCCATTCCGGAGGACTACAACTGATGGACAAGAATTGAGTCTTGTTTGAAACCCAAGCTACATGGGCCCTTCAAATGCCACCTTGAGCTTAATGGAGAAAGTCGGCCTAGCGACTATAAAGTTTAGAGCTTGTAAATAGACATTTACTATTTGGGATTTTTGGACATTGTTGTTTTTGTTTTTGGTTTTGGACATTATTTTCTAGTGTGGGTATTTCTCTTCTAATTTTTTCAGGAACAAAGAAAAATGTAGAACTCGATTTCGAGTACAGTAGGTCAATATCGACCATGTTGATGTCCATGTTTTGTGCCATGTTTTATATTGACTTTTATATCGATTTCTGTATACATTTCATGCATCTGGGTTAAAATAGTACAGAATCTATGTAGTTCATTCTTATTTGCAAAAATATGGACTCTACACTAGTTTCTATTTAATTTCCAAGAAATCGGACGCACTTCGGAGCTTGAAGGAAACTCATAGAGAAACTAAGTATTGTGCAGCTGGAGCAAAGAACATATTTTGACATCCATCATTCTGAATCAAGCTTTGATGTCTTCATGAGAGTTGTAGCCCTCGAAAATAGCTTTCCAACGCATGCTCATATGCGTCAATCCGATGAACGAGGACTCGGGAAAATGCGTTTCAAGAACTGAGCAGAATGCTGAGAGCTGACATAGCTACTCGACGTCGACCAGGTTCTACTCGAAGTCGACTACAGCTGAAGCAGACTTGATCGAGGACAGAAGAAGAAGACAATCCGAGCATGTGCCGTACTCAATGTCGACCACACCGTACTCAACGTCGACTAGAACTCGGCGGTTATCCGAGCTCGACGAAGAGAAGCACTCGACAAGCTAAAGATTACTAGAAGTCGAGTACACTCTACTCGACATCGACAAGGGTTGGTCGAATTCGACTAACACCAGTGCCCGAAATCGGGCTAGTCTGAGTCTTCTTAAGGTTCTATCCTGAATCCATTGGAGATATTTTCGAGATGAGATTCCCAACACATTAAGATTTAGATATTTTTTTATCTTTTTACCTTTCTATTTATCCTAAGGGTGGAACATTTAATTACCCTAAGATTTATAATGTTTTATCTTGTTTTGATATATTTATTTCCAAGTAGAATTATATCTTCTATGATAGATAGAGATATAGATGGAATTCATTCCTTGATTAGCAAGGATTGGAAGCCCATAAATAAAGCCCATGGGGCTAGTTTTTATTCATTCAATTCTAGAGAAGGAGAAGAGGGAGAGAGAGAGAGTGGAGGCCAAGAGGAGTTTATGAAGCGAGAGCGGAATTGGCTTCTTTTGGTTGTAAGCTCTGTTCGGTTTAATTTAATGCAAGTGGTTTCTTTTCCATCAATGATGTCTGCGATTGCGATGAAGAGCGAGTAGTCCACCCACTTCTGGGGTTGGGGCAAGCCCGACGATAGCCCGGCGTGTTTGAGGTAAAGATTCGACCCTTTTCATGTTTTGAGCATCTACTACCTTTTATGTGTTTATTCTCTATTTAATAGAAATCCATCTTAAACAACTTGGATTAATAAACATAAAATCGATAGATACAATTAGGGTTTCGATGCGATTTGGATGATTATCATTATATATCTTGCCTTATGCATGTTTGGTTATCGTTGTTGCACACCCCGATCTTGGAAGTTCTTTTACATATTTTTATTCCAAATTCCGAAAAGATTTGTCTTTTATTTTAGTTATTGTTCCTTCTCGACTTCGACCACCCCTTGGTCGACGTCGACCACTGATTTTTCGATCCATCAAAGATCGTTGTTGCTTCTGTCTCTGCAGGAACCCGAAGTCGACCAGACCCTACTCAACATCGAGTACGGCATAGTCGACGTCGACCACCACCAACATCTTCTGTTGCTCGAAATCGGCTGTGCCTGACCCCTGTCGACCATCCTTAGTTGAGGTCGAGTACCCCTGTAGTCGACGACCACTTGTGAGATTCTCCGCTGCCTAAGATCCGCTGACACCCTTCCTCGAGGATCGATCCTCACTTCCCGCAGCTACATCAAGAGGAGGTCTTGTAATTATTTGCGTGGGCACGAATTCAGTTTGATTTATATTTCTATATTTTAAACTCGATTTCCTCCTTACAAAAAATTGGCGCCATTATCGGGGAAGTAATCATTCGCGTCTTAGGTAGTCAGATCTCACGTTTGCTTTGAGTTAATTCGCATGTGTATGCGCCGTTCTGGTCAACCACCTGAGTTTGACGGCTTAGACGACCCGGAACGCCTTATACACGTCCACGCTAAATTAAAAAGGGCCATGGCGGCCGCAGAAACACAAGAACAGCTGATACATAGGCTTTAGAGGGAACTAGCCGCCAAAGATACCGCTCTCACCGCTGAGAGAGCCCGTACTACACAGGAAACGGAGCGAAGGAGGCAATTGGAAGATGAGCTTGCCCAATACCCTACCATTGTAGAGGATTACATGCACTCGACTCTCGTCGTGCCTGAATCAGCTATTCTAATCCCTGACAATAACTTTGAAATTCGCACCCCTTTTCTGATTGAAATTAAACATAATGCTTTGCATGGTAGATTTAATGAATGTCATCTTCAACATATTACCAACTTTACTGATATGTGTCGTACTCTTGCTGAAGGTACCACTTTGGAATATGTCTTGATGAAGGCTTTTCGTTGGTCTGTAGCTGGTCCAGCATTGAAGTAGTTGGATGGTCTCCGTCCACGATCCCTCACAACATGGGCTGAAGTGAGGCAGGAATTTCTCAACAAATTCTTCCCTCCTGCCAAGACAGCGCTCCTTTGCCAGAAGATTACATCTTTCAAACAGAAACCTGGGGAGCCGCTAGCAAAGGCATGGGAATGATATAAGGATCTATTGTGGTCCTGCCCTACACATGGACAACAACCCTGCATTGTTCATGAGATCTTCTTCAATTATCTTGACCTAGCTGCTAAGGATACGATCAACACGTATACTCATTATGAGTATCTAACAATGCTGCCAGCTGACGCATGGGCTGCCCTCGACAAGCTGACCAACTACGATAACAAGTATGGGGCTCCAACAAACTATGATGAAGATGCCTACGTTAGGCCAGCCCCATCCATGCCTCTCTATGTGCCTTATACGGAGATTGACCTAGATGTGAGGGAGCAGTACTATAGAGATCAGAATCGCAAGCTCCTCAACCAAGTCAAGTATCTTTCTGTCAACCACCCCTGCATCAAATGCGTATCACGGCTATAAATCTCAAGAGGAAGAGCAGGCACGTCGTAGCTATAAAGCTCATGAGCGGGCACCAACTACGTGAGCCAGAGGTCAGAAAGCAGCAAGACGAAGCTGAAAAGTTACTCGACATCGAGCAGAGCGTGGTCGACGTCGACTAGTCTACTCGACGTCGAGTAGGAGTACTCGAGGTCAACCAGCCACAGGAACTCGAAGAAACTTCTGCACGACAACAGAACTCGAAATCGGCTACACCTGTGGTCGAAGTCGAGGAGGATCTAGTCGGCGTCGAGGAGAAGAAACTCGAAGTCGAGGACTCTGCAACACCTCCGACATATGTTCTGGCTTCGAAACAGAAAAAGATGTTACCTTTTCCGTCCAAAGCGCTGAAAGATCCCACTTCAGGTAGGTTTAGAAGGTTTGTTAAGATGCTTCAAGAACTGAATGTTTCAATTCCTTTTATAGAAGCTCTTCAAGAGATGCCTGCATATGTCAAATTCCTCAAGGAAATCCTTACCAACAAGCGATCACTCTCAGAAATCGCCGGCGAATGCAAAAGGATGGACTTCCCTGAGAAAAGATCTGACCCTGGTAAGTTCTCTATCATTGTGGGATTTGGACAATATAAATATGAGTCCTTATGTGATTTAGGAGCAAGGGTGAGTATCATGCGCTTATCAATCTGGCAAAAGGTGAAGATAGGGTCCATAGAGCTTGTGGATGCCAAGCTATACATGGCAAACAATACAATGGTCATCCCTACAAGTATGGTTGAGAATGTCCCTGTCCAGGTTGGTAAGTTCTATGTCCCTACTGATTTCCTTATTATAGACTGTGCTGAAGATCCTACTAGCCCTATTATTCTTGGTAGACCATTCCTAGCTACTAAAGATGCTAAAATCAGCGTAAAGCAGCGATTGCTCACCTTCACGATAGGCGACGAGGTCTTAGATTTCTCTTTTGGCCCTACAAAGGAGGAAATTTCATCGTTGGAGGTGAAGAGCATCAGCAACCACGGGATCGAGCAAACAACGGAGGAAAACACCAGAAATCTACTCGACGTCGACCAAGGCTACTCGACTTCGACGAAAACTTTTTGAGGTCGACTTCCTCTATTGAGCACCTGACTTTCCAAGAGCCTAAGTATGGGGTCCCTGTACCCGACGTCGATCAGACCTACTCGACGTCGACCAACCCTGAGCCCGAAGATTTATGTTTCGGGCACGAAAGGGTAAGTCCATGTATGTTTTTTGACCCCTCCTCTGTCCATTAATAAATTTAAGAAAAATTTAAGGGGAGTTATGGCCCCGTGGCGAGCTAATCTGCGAAGAATCAGAGCTAGAAAGAAGAAGAAGAAAGGAAAGGGATACTATGCAAGCGACCACCTATCAGCTGAGCTTGCATACTACAATCAGGACCTAGATGATCCAGGAGAAGGGCCAAGCACATGGGGGCCCCACATTGATGGTCATTGAGCACAAGCGGAGAAGTTGGCCTAGCGACTTTAAAATCTAGAGCATGTACATAAAAGTTTTGATTTTTGGGACTTTGAAACTTTTGGTTTTGGTTTTGTTTGGTTTTTTGTTTTAAATACTTCATGTGGAAGGTCTTTTCTTTGTGAAAATCTAACATTTTTAGGTTGAGAAGCATAAAAGGATCACAGAGAGAGAAAGAAGAAGTCTCTGCCAGCAGTTGAAATCGACTAGGCCAAGTCGAGATCGACTACAAAGAGGATCGAGTACAACACCGTACTCGACGTCGAGTAGGCCACTCGACGTCGACCACCCAGGAGCATCCTTGACTTCATCTTTCACTCGACACAGCATATCCATACTCGACGTCGACCACGCGTACTCGACGTCGACTACCACAGTTTACTCGACAGCCCTGTTTTGCCTATACGACGCGTTATTCGGTGAGTTTCTTCCTTTATCTTTGTTTTATATTATTTTATACAGTGGGGACACTGTATATTTTAAGTATGGGATGGGGGAAGAGCTCATTATCATTATTATATATTTTATTCTTGCTTTTGGTTTAACATGGTGAATTTCGAGTAAATTTTAAATTTTTGTGCATAATTGCTAAACTCAAAGTTCTATAAGACATCTCCCAAGGCTTGTAAATTGTTCAAAGAAATAGTGTCATGGAAGCTAATATTGAACTCGACGATGCAAAATTGGATTCATTAGAGATATAGCATGAAATTGCTTAGTAAAGGGAAGTCACAATGAAGTGCATAATTTATTAAAAACCATGGAAGGAGGTAAAATTTGAAGTTGCTTTTGACATGTTGCACGATAAGAGGATGGAGGACTTTACATTTCCATATAATTATCATGTTGTTATATCCTAGTCATATCTATGCTTATACATCACAAAAGCCATATTATGCCTTATTTCAATTATTGTTCCACATGTTCTAAATATTTCCCATTCTTTACCTTATTTCCTATCCGGGGATTATGTTGAGAATGATGTTACATTATGGAGATATTATATGGTGTTTGTGTTGTTATCATTATTGGAGTTTGGCAAGGAAAGATTCAAATATGTGGAAAATTTAATGAGTGAGAAAAAATCTAATCACCTCAGGAGATAAAGGTAGATCGACCCTGCTCGCTGAGATAATAGTTCAGTGAGATAGGACACACATGTGAGGAGTCCAAAGCACTAAGTATCCGGGGCCATTCATGACACACATGTTTGCGACTCACGAGAAGGGAGTGCTGAGGTCAGAGTGGTAAAAGCATTATTATCGATAAAAGCAATGTGAAAGGTGATGAATCAAATGAAGAAGAAATGTGGAAATTCAGTTTGGAAAGTACTCCATTTCCCCGGATTATTAGCACCACATTGCCAAAAATTGTCCACCTTTAACCTTTTACCAATCTACTTCTTATTGAGCTTAATTTAAGTCCTCTTGATTATTAATGTTTTGTCATATAAATTGTTTTTGCATTACCCTCCTTTTGTGAGTAGATGTTGTTTTTATTGCACATGCATGGATTTGTGGCACAAGTACCTTTTCGATGATGGTAATTGACTGCAGGGATATATGAGAATGAATCTATGGTGTTGAGAGTTTTAAATTCTTCCCCTGAATGACCATCCAAGTTATTGCTTTGGGACAAGCAAGCTTAAGTATGGGGTGATTTGATGTCGATGTTTTTTATATTGACTTTTATATCGATTTCTGTATACATTTCATGCATCTGAGTTAGAATATTACAAAATCTATGTAGTTTATGCTTATTTGCCAAATTATGGAGTCTACACTAGTTTCTGTTTAATTTCACAGAAATCGGACGCACTTTGGTGCTTGAAGGAAACTCATGGAGAAGCTAAGTATTGTGCAGCTGGAGAAAAGACCCTGAGGTTCCGAATTCCGATTCTGCAAAGGTAAGCCTAGGTATGGATCTTTCTTCTCCTATTTCAATTAATGATTTATCTATACATGGGAGAGGTTTGCCTTGGTATGTGCGCTTATGTAGGATTTCCAATGATGAGCCTAATAAGTATGAAGTTGGTGACAAAGTCTATATTGCCAAGTCAAATGATCATTGGTTTCCCAACAAATTCCAGAAGAAGAAGATGGGCCCTTTCACGGTGAACAAGATCCATTCCGGAGGACTACAACTGATGGACAAGAATTGAGTCTTGTTTGAAACCCAAGCTACATGGGCCCTTCAAATGCCACCTTGAGCTTAATGGAGAAAGTCGGCCTAGCGACTATAAAGTTTAGAGCTTGTAAATAGACATTTACTATTTGGGATTTTTGGACATTGTTGTTTTTGTTTTTGGTTTTGGACATTATTTTCTAGTGTGGGTATTTCTCTTCTAATTTTTTCAGGAACAAAGAAAAATGTAGAACTCGATTTCGAGTACAGTAGGTCAATATCGACCATGTTGATGTCCATGTTTTGTGCCATGTTTTATATTGACTTTTATATCGATTTCTGTATACATTTCATGCATCTGGGTTAAAATAGTACAGAATCTATGTAGTTCATTCTTATTTGCAAAAATATGGACTCTACACTAGTTTCTATTTAATTTCCAAGAAATCGGACGCACTTCGGAGCTTGAAGGAAACTCATGGAGAAACTAAGTATTGTGCAGCTGGAGCAAAGACCATATTTTGACATCCATCATTCTGAATCAAGCTTTGATGTCTTCATGAGAGTTGTAGCCCTCGAAAATAGCTTTCCAACGCATGCTCATATGCGTCAATCCGATGAACGAGGACTCGGGAAAATGCGTTTCAAGAACTGAGCAGAATGCTGAGAGCTGACATAGCTACTCGACGTCGACCAGGTTCTACTCGAAGTCGACTACAGCTGAAGCAGACTTGATCGAGGACAGAAGAAGAAGACAATCCGAGCATGTGCCGTACTCAATGTCGACCACACCGTACTCAACGTCGACTAGAACTCGGCGGTTATCCGAGCTCGACGAAGAGAAGCACTCGACAAGCTAAAGATTACTAGAAGTCGAGTACACTCTACTCGACATCGACAAGGGTTGGTCGAATTCGACTAACACCAGTGCCCGAAATCGGGCTAGTCTGAGTCTTCTTAAGGTTCTATCCCGAATCCATTGGAGATATTTTCGAGATGAGATTCCCAACACATTAAGATTTAGATATTTTTTTATCTTTTTACCTTTCTATTTATCCTAAGGGTGGAACATTTAATTACCCTAAGATTTATAATGTTTTATCTTGTTTTGATATATTTATTTCCAAGTAGAATTATATCTTCTATGATAGATAGAGATATAGATGGAATTCATTCCTTGATTAGCAAGGATTGGAAGCCCATAAATAAAGCCCATGGGGCTAGTTTTTATTCATTCAATTCTAGAGAAGGAGAAGAGGGAGAGAGAGAGAGTGGAGGCCAAGAGGAGTTTATGAAGCGAGAGCGGAATTGGCTTCTTTTGGTTGTAAGCTCTGTTCGGTTTAATTTAATGCAAGTGGTTTCTTTTCCATCAATGATGTCTGCGATTGCGATGAAGAGCGAGTAGTCCACCCACTTCTGGGGTTGGGGCAAGCCCGACGATAGCCCGGCGTGTTTGAGGTAAAGATTCGACCCTTTTCATGTTTTGAGCATCTACTACCTTTTATGTGTTTATTCTCTATTTAATAGAAATCCATCTTAAACAACTTGGATTAATAAACATAAAATCGATAGATACAATTAGGGTTTCGATGCGATTTGGATGATTATCATTATATATCTTGCCTTATGCATGTTTGGTTATCGTTGTTGCACACCCCGATCTTGGAAGTTCTTTTACATATTTTTATTCCAAATTCCGAAAAGATTTGTCTTTTATTTTAGTTATTGTTCCTTCTCGACTTCGACCACCCCTTGGTCGACGTCGACCACTGATTTTTCGATCCATCAAAGATCGTTGTTGCTTCTGTCTCTGCAGGAACCCGAAGTCGACCAGACCCTACTCAACATCGAGTACGGCATAGTCGACGTCGACCACCACCAACATCTTCTGTTGCTCGAAATCGGCTGTGCCTGACCCCTGTCGACCATCCTTAGTTGAGGTCGAGTACCCCTGTAGTCGACGACCACTTGTGAGATTCTCCGCTGCCTAAGATCCGCTGACACCCTTCCTCGAGGATCGATCCTCACTTCCCGCAGCTACATCAAGAGGAGGTCTTGTAATTATTTGCGTGGGCACGAATTCAGTTTGATTTATATTTCTATATTTTAAACTCGATTTCCTCCTTACAAAAAATTGGCGCCATTATCGGGGAAGTAATCATTCGCGTCTTAGGTAGTCAGATCTCACGTTTGCTTTGAGTTAATTCGCATGTGTATGCGCCGTTCTGGTCAACCACCTGAGTTTGACGGCTTAGACGACCCGGAACGCCTTATACACGTCCACGCTAAATTAAAAAGTGCCATGGCGGCCGCAGAAACACAAGAACAGCTGATACATAGGCTTCAGAGGGAACTAGCCGCCAAAGATACCGCTCTCACCGCTGAGAGAGCCCGTACTACACAGGAAACGGAGCGAAGGAGGCAATTGGAAGATGAGCTTGCCCAATACCCTACCATTGTAGAGGATTACATGCACTCGACTCTCGTCGTGCCTGAATCAGCTATTCTAATCCCTGAGAATAACTTTGAAATTCGCACCCCTTTTCTGATTGAAATTAAACATAATGCTTTCCATGGTAGATTTAATGAATGTCCTCTTCAACATATTACCAACTTTACTGATATGTGTCGTACTCTTGCTGAAGGTACCACTTTGGAATATGTCTTGATGAAGGCTTTTCGTTGGTCTGTAGCTGGTCCAGCATTGAAGTAGTTGGATGGTCTCCGTCCACGATCCCTCACAACATGGGCTGAAGTGAGGCAGGAATTTCTCAACAAATTCTTCCCTCCTGCCAAGACATCGCTCCTTTGCCAGAAGATTACATCTTTCAAACAGAAACCTGGGGAGCCGCTAGCAAAGGCATGGGAATGATATAAGGATCTATTGTGGTCCTGCCCTACACATGGACAACAACCCTGCATCGTTCATGAGATCTTCTTCAATTATCTTGACCTAGCTGCTAAGGATACGATCAACACGTATACTCATTATGAGTATCTAACAATGCTGCCAGCTGACGCATGGGCTGCCCTCGACAAGCTGACCAACTACGATAACAAGTATGGGGCTCCAACAAACTATGATGAAGATGCCTACGTTAGGCCAGCCCCATCCATGCCTCTCTATGTGCCTTATACGGAGATTGACCTAGATGTGAGGGAGCAGTACTATAGAGATCAGAATCGCAAGCTCCTCAACCAAGTCAAGTATCTTTCTGTCAACCACCCCTGCATCAAATGCGTATCACGGCTATAAATCTCAAGAGGAAGAGCAGGCACGTCGTAGCTATAAAGCTCATGAGCGGGCACCAACTACGTGAGCCAGAGGTCAGAAAGCAGCAAGACGAAGCTGAAAAGTTACTCGACATCGAGCAGAGCGTGGTCGACGTCGACTAGTCTACTCGACGTCGAGTAGGAGTACTCGAGGTCAACCAGCCACAGGAACTCGAAGAAACTTCTGCACGACAACAGAACTCGAAATCGGCTACACCTGTGGTCGAAGTCGAGGAGGATCTAGTCGGCGTCGAGGAGAAGAAACTCGAAGTCGAGGACTCTGCAACACCTCCGACATATGTTCTGGCTTCGAAACAGAAAAAGATGTTACCTTTTCCGTCCAAAGCGCTGAAAGATGCCACTTCAGGTAGGTTTAGAAGGTTTGTTAAGATGCTTCAAGAACTGAATGTTTCAATTCCTTTTATAGAAGCTCTTCAAGAGATGCCTGCATATGTCAAATTCCTCAAGGAAATCCTTAGCAACAAGCGATCACTCTCAGAAATCGCCGGCGAATGCAAAAGGATGGACTTCCTTGAGAAAAGATCTGACCCTGGTAAGTTCTCTATCATTGTGGGATTTGGACAATATAAATATGAGTCCTTATGTGATTTAGGAGCAAGGGTGAGTATCATGCGCTTATCAATCTGGCAAAAGGTGAAGATAGGGTCCATAGAGCTTGTGGATGCCAAGCTATACATGGCAAACAATACAATGGTCATCCCTACAAGTATGGTTGAGAATGTCCCTGTCCAGGTTGGTAAGTTCTATGTCCCTACTGATTTCCTTATTATAGACTGTGCTGAAGATCCTACTAGCCCTATTATTCTTGGTAGACCATTCCTAGCTACTAAAGATGCTAAAATCAGCGTAAAGCAGCGATTGCTCACCTTCACGATAGGCGACGAGGTCTTAGATTTCTCTTTTGGCCCTACAAAGGAGGAAATTTCATCGTTGGAGGTGAAGAGCATCAGCAACCACGGGATCGAGCAAACAACGGAGGAAAACACCAGAAATCTACTCGACGTCGACCAAGGCTACTCGACTTCGACGAAAACTTTTTGAGGTCGACTTCCTCTATTGAGCACCTGACTTTCCAAGAGCCTAAGTATGGGGTCCCTGTACCCGACGTCGATCAGACCTACTCGACGTCGACCAACCCTGAGCCCGAAGATTTATGTTTCGGGCACGAAAGGGTAAGTCCATGTATGTTTTTTGACCCCTCCTCTGTCCATTAATAAATTTAAGAAAAATTTAAGGGGAGTTATGGCCCCGTGGCGAGCTAATCTGCGAAGAATCAGAGCTAGAAAGAAGAAGAAGAAAGGAAAGGGATACTATGCAAGCGACCACCTATCAGCTGAGCTTGCATACTACAATCAGGACCTAGATGATCCAGGAGAAGGGCCAAGCACATGGGGGCCCCACATTGATGGTCATTGAGCACAAGCGGAGAAGTTGGCCTAGCGACTTTAAAATCTAGAGCATGTACATAAAAGTTTTGATTTTTGGGACTTTGAAACTTTTGGTTTTGGTTTTGTTTGGTTTTTTGTTTTAAATACTTCATGTGGAAGGTCTTTTCTTTGTGAAAATCTAACATTTTTAGGTTGAGAAGCATAAAAGGATCACAGAGAGAGAAAGAAGAAGTCTCTGCCAGCAGTTGAAATCGACTAGGCCAAGTCGAGATCGACTACAAAGAGGATCGAGTACAACACCGTACTCGACGTCGAGTAGGCCACTCGACGTCGACCACCCAGGAGCATCCTTGACTTCATCTTTCACTCGACACAGCATATCCATACTCGACGTCGACCACGCGTACTCGACGTCGACTACCACAGTTTACTCGACAGCCCTGTTTTGCCTATACGACGCGTTATTCGGTGAGTTTCTTCCTTTATCTTTGTTTTATATTATTTTATACAGTGGGGACACTGTATATTTTAAGTATGGGATGGGGGAAGAGCTCATTATCATTATTATATATTTTATTCTTGCTTTTGGTTTAACATGGTGAATTTCGAGTAAATTTTAAATTTTTGTGCATAATTGCTAAACTCAAAGTTCTATAAGACATCTCCCAAGGCTTGTAAATTGTTCAAAGAAATAGTGTCATGGAAGCTAATATTGAACTCGACGATGCAAAATTGGATTCATTAGAGATATAGCATGAAATTGCTTAGTAAAGGGAAGTCACAATGAAGTGCATAATTTATTAAAAACCATGGAAGGAGGTAAAATTTGAAGTTGCTTTTGACATGTTGCACGATAAGAGGATGGAGGACTTTACATTTCCATATAATTATCATGTTGTTATATCCTAGTCATATCTATGCTTATACATCAAAAAAGCCATATTATGCCTTATTTCAATTATTGTTCCACATGTTCTAAATATTTCCCATTCTTTACCTTATTTCCTATCCGGGGATTATGTTGAGAATGATGTTACATTATGGAGATATTATATGGTGTTTGTGTTGTTATCATTATTGGAGTTTGGCAAGGAAAGATTCAAATATGTGGAAAATTTAATGAGTGAGAAAAAATCTAATCACCTCAGGAGATAAAGGTAGATCGACCCTACTCGCTGAGATAATAGTTCAGTGAGATAGGACACACATGTGAGGAGTCCAAAGCACTAAGTATCCGGGGCCATTCATGACACACATGTTTGCGACTCACGAGAAGGGAGTGCTGAGGTCAGAGTGGTAAAAGCATTATTATCGATAAAAGCAATGTGAAAGGTGATGAATCAAATGAAGAAGAAATGTGGAATTTCAGTTTGGAAAGTACTCCATTTCCCCGGATTATTAGCACCACATTGCCAAAAATTGTCCACCTTTAACCTTTTACCAATCTACTTCTTATTGAGCTTAATTTAAGTCCTCTTGATTATTAATGTTTTGTCATATAAATTGTTTTTGCATTACCCTCCTTTTGTGAGTAGATGTTGTTTTTATTGCACATGCATGGATTTGTAGCACAAGTACCTTTTCGATGATGGTAATTGACTGCAGGGATATATGAGAATGAATCTATGGTGTTGAGAGTTTTAAATTCTTCCCCTGAATGACCATCCAAGTTATTGCTTTGGGACAAGCAAGCTTAAGTATGGGGTGATTTGATGTCGATGTTTTTTATATTGACTTTTATATCGATTTCTGTATACATTTCATGCATCTGAGTTAGAATATTACAAAATCTATGTAGTTTATGCTTATTTGCCAAATTATGGAGTCTACACTAGTTTCTGTTTAATTTCACAGAAATCGGACGCACTTTGGTGCTTGAAGGAAACTCATGGAGAAGCTAAGTATTGTGCAGCTGGAGAAAAGACCATATTTCGACATCCATCATTCTAAATCAAGCTTTGATGTCTTCATAAGAGTTGTAGCCCTCCAAAAGATCTTTCCAACGCATGCTCATATGCGTCAATCCGACGAATTAGGACTCGAGAAAATGCGTTTCAAGAACTGAGTAGAATGCTGAGAGCTGACACAGATACTCGACATCGATCAGGTTCAACTCGAAGTCGACTACAGCTGAAGCAGACTTGGTCGAGGACAGAAGAAGAAGACAATCCGAGCACGAGCCGTACTCGACGTTGACCACACCGTACTCGACGTCGACCACACCTTACTCGAGGTCGACTAGAACTGGGCGGTTATCTGAGCTCGACGAAGAGAAGCACTCGACAAGCTAAAGATTACCAGAAGTCGAGTACACTCTACTCGACGTCGACCAGGCTTGGTCGAAGTCGACTAACACTAGTGCCCAAAATCGAGCTAGTCCGGGTCTTGTTAAGGTTCTATCCCGAATCAAATGGAGATATTTTCGAGACGAGATTCACAACACATGAATATTTATATATTTATATATTTTTATCTTTCTATTTATCCTAAGGGTGGAACATTTAATTACCCTAGGATTTATCATGTTTTATCTAGTTTGGATATATTTGTTTCCAAGTAGAATTATATCTTCTATGATAGATAGAGATATAGATAGAATTCCTTCCTTGATTAGCAAGGATTGGAAGTCTATAAATAAAGCCCATGGGGCTAGTTTTTATTCATTCAATTCTAGAGAAGGAGAAGAGGGAGAGAGAGAGTGGAGGCCAAGAGGAGTTTGTGAAGCGAGAGCGGAATTGACTTCCTTTGGTTGTAAGCTCTGTTTGGTTTAATTTAATGCAAGTGGTTTTTTTTCCATCAATGATGTCTGCGATTGCGATGAAGAGCGAGTAGTCCACCCACTTCTGGGGTTGGGGCGAGCTCGACGATAGCCATGCGTGTTTGAGGTAAAGATCTGACATTTATAATGTTTTGAGCATCTACTACCTTTTATGTGTTTATTCTCTATTTAATAGAAATCCATGTTCAACAACTTGGATTAATAAACATAAAATCGGTAGATACAATTAGGGTTTCTTGAAAGAGTTTTTTAATTGTTGGAAAAGGCGAAAGTTTGATCCTTCGATGCGATTTGCATGATTATCGTTATTTATCTTGCCTTATGCATGTTTGGTTATCGTTGTTGCAAACCTCGATATTGGAAGTTCTTTTACATATTTTTATTCCGAATTCCGAAAAGATTTGTCTTTTATTTTAGTTATTGTTCCTACTCGACTTCGACCACCCCTTGGTCGACGTCGGCCACTGATTTTTCGATCCATCAAAGATCGTTGTTGTTTCTATCTCAGCAGGAACCCGAAGTCGACCAGACCCTACTCGACGTCGAGTACGGCCTAGTTGATATCGACCACCACCAACATCTTCTGTTGCTCGAAATCGGCTGTACCTGACCTCTGTCGACCACCCTTAGTCGAGTTCGAGTACCCCTGTACACTACAAAAAAAAATGAAATTTGCTTCGGCAAAAAGCCGTGGCAAAAGGACTTCAAGGGGTGGCAAAAGGCATTTAGCTTCGGCTAAGCTAAGGCATATAGAGGGGTGGCGAATTTTGGGGTGGCAAAATTTTGTAGCTTCGGCAAATATCCGTAGCAAAAAAATTTAGCTGTGGCTACGCTACGGTCAGCAACCCCTAAAGAAAGAGACACCACATTTTCCACGGCAAGATGCCGTAGCTAAAGTATGGGTGGAAAATAAAAAAAAAACTGCTTTTTAGCCCGGATTCTTTAGACCCGTGCTAAAAAGTCCAATATTTTTTTAAAAAAAAATAAATAATACACACATTTTATATATAATAAAATTTTATTATTTATACAAAATTTACATATAATAAAATGTCCAAGGAGAGATCTAGAAAATACAAATTATTCACAAATGCTTCCACTTTCCTGCATTGCCACTTGAGAATTAAGTACCATTCACAAGCAATTCTTGGAAATAAATACAACACCACATTTTTGCCCAGAAAAGACAAATTTAAAAGATCTAGAATGACCATAACCTCCAAGTGTGATGAACTCTTTAATCTAAAATCAACAAGTGTGATAGGGGATATATTAGCGATTGACCAAGAGTAGATTTTGTATGCTACTATACTAGTATAACCTCTATCTCCTCATTTGACTGGGCTGTAGAGATCCCTTCCCAGAAGTGGATAGAGAAGATGATCGGGAAGCAGCCTTCGATATGAATGCCCTTAAAGCATCATCAGCTACTGAAGCCGATGAGTCTGCAAGAAATAATGACAGATACGCTTGAATTGTAGTACGATTGCTTTGTTCTTCAAAGGGGTAGAAACAGATGAACTCAATAACTGGTATATATGAGCAAAAGAAAGATGCATGGAACAATAATAGCGTAACACACCACAAAGAATTGTTGTTGCTCTTATTATATAAAAGACGTACAAATGTGTCTAAGTTGCAAAGGCTTGGAATAGAAATGGAAACAGATATACTATGGATACATGATAGTTTTGAATCATATTTAGAAATGGAAACGGATATACTCAAAGTTGCTTTGGCAGAAGAACATTTTATAGGCACAACAAAAACCTAACCGAAAATCTTAAACGAGCCTGATTGTCAGACATGTTAGCAAGTAAAGCTATGAATTACAAAACCTAACCTTCAAAACTTTGTTGGGCCTAATTTTCAAAGGCATGCTAATAATAAGCATACCTTATTCTGAAAATGTAACAAAATCATCATCTATGCATTCTTCAGGGGGTGGAATTTAGAAGCATATCTTACCGTTGTTGTTGCAAGTGGTATCTCAATAAAATTTGAGAAGAGATCCTCTATTGACTTCCCCAGCTCTTGCTCTATACTGCGGCATACCTGAGTGAAAATCAATGATCAGGATGATAGACTTCATTATTAAGAAATCCTAGTAAGCTAAGGGAAAAAAAACGAATGGCCAAAGCTTAGGAGCTCATATCTCCAAACACAATACTATTAGTAATCTCCTCACTTCATGAATGGCTTAGTTACGGAGCCTACTGATGCAGCATACTTGCTTTTTTTATTTATTAATGTAATCTATCAAATATAGCATTCCCATGAAGAATCACGTGACAATTTTTTTACTTTAAAATTCCCCTAAAATATTAGATTAAATCAAAATATCAATATCAATTGCAAGAGAATAATCACATCTAACTTAGTTGGTCAGCTGCTGTTTTAATCAAAAGATCAAAGATACTTGCCTGTATCAACACAAGCTACAATCATACACCTCTTTCTGCAAATAATTTTCCAAGCAGAGAATCCCGTGCTTTGTACCTTGATGAGATAAAAAATTATAATTTAGTGGCGGAAAAAAAAAGAAATTACTCTGCAATGACAAAAAGGGGAGGAAGTGAGATGTTGATAAAATCAGAAGAGATCCATAGATGCAACACAGGCAAAAAAGAAGAAAATGATATATCCACGAGAAGGAAGCTAAAGAAAGAGAATGATTAAAGGGGCTCATAAAATTCCCTTACTGTTTTCATCTCTCAGCCTAAAGCAACAAGAAATTGTGAAGAATTTATCACCTCTTGAAGTGTGTACGAACCAATGTGTCATATAGAGGTCTCTAGTGAACTGTTACAGATAACCTCCTCTTGTACTTGTTTATTACTTTAACAAGTATATTTCCCCATCTAACCTATGAGCAGAAGAAAAAACGATCAATTTGAAAGAAGAGACCAAATAAAATTGTAATAGGTGTTTATGACTAATGCCAGAGAGTACATTCTGTTGGTGGCCAGGAAAATTCATCTCAGCTGACAGCTTATTCCATATCAGATGGAAAG
Source organism: Persicaria tinctoria (assembly GCA_037127255.1). Lineage (NCBI taxonomy): Eukaryota > Viridiplantae > Streptophyta > Magnoliopsida > Caryophyllales > Polygonaceae > Persicaria > Persicaria tinctoria. Next base: position 39,815,615 of record JBANSL010000004.1, on the reverse strand, counting down.
GTATAGTTTAAATAATAAAATCACAAATCCAAGCCAAAGATCAAGAATGATAGGACTCAAAAGTAAAACCAAACGCAAAAATAATTAAATTAATGACCTTTCTTTGTAACTTTAAGCATGACTCCAATCTATTAGAAAAGAAATTTTACCTCGGGTAGCAGCATCCACCTCTCTCCTTTGCCAAACCAAAATCAACAAACATTGCCTAATCAATGCACATGTACAAACATCAAGTATATGTTAGATTACATCGTATTAATAAAAATAAAAATACAAATACTATAATCTATACAACATTATGCATATCGGAGATAAACAACAGAAGGAGCTTCAAACTTACCTTAGCATGGCCAATATGAAGGTACCCATTTGGCTCAGGTGGAAACCGTGTATAAACTTTCCCTCCAGTTTTTTTCAAGTGCTCATTAAGAATTTCCCTACTATTACAAGCTCTCAAGATGTGACCATCACTGAAAAATACTTCAGTGTGCACCTGAAAATCACCATATACATGCCTATAAAATTCTTAGCGGCCTTAATTATGGTTGAGAATGACCTTAACAATCTTTGAATCAGCCCACGGCTGCTGCTTCCTTGCATGTGCAAATAATTCACCCACTAACAAAGAACACAGAAATATAATTTTTGAAGATAAATCACACAGGAAAAAAAAACTGAGAGAATGTTATCAATCTCAAGTAGACCTATTTACTAGCAATACAGGACAAAGTTCAGGTATTAGAATAATAAGAAAAGAATTTTTTTTTGACAATATCAAGAGTGAAAGCTTTCTTGTAAGTTTAAGCTAATGAAAGATGCCAGCAATGCAATGTTCAAGAGTCAAGACTGCATAAAAAATAAATAAAAAACAATTTACAATAAGACTAAGCACACTGAAAATCTTTTTTCCTCCGAATTTTTTCCTTTTTGCAAAAATATTTTCCTTAACAAACTAGATATTAGACTTCCATCTTTGCCACAACTATTTTGATCTCAACGGTTTATTAAAACTTTTTCCGGAAATGGAAAGGATATACACCTTACATCATTCCTAAGCATAAAGCAAATCTAAAAATCAAGATCAATATTAAATCTAAGGTCAAGTGTCTATCCAGTCTCTGAAGCAAGGTAAGTGCATATGCACAAAAATAAACGATGTCACCCAAAAAGAATACCCTAACAGTCCAGATAAAGTGCCGGTTAAGGGTTAGGAAATGGGTATTCATTACACCAAAAGGCAATGTTTAGTTTTTACTGATAGAACTTTTATAAGGATCTGAAAGTAGAGAGAAAACAACATCTTCCTACCGCAAAAGGACTATGCTGTTAAGACTCGAAAGTAGTAAAAGACCATGAAACATATGAAAAAACACAACATTAAAGTGCTTTAAGAGACATTGACAACTCAGTAACATAAGACAACGACTACTGACCCTTTGTGCGGTAGTGTTGCTCCATAATGGCAGCTTTGTTCTCTTCAAAAACCTCATTAACGAGGTTCTCAATATCTTGTGTAGATAATTCAATCCCTGATCAAGAAAAATATAAGTATTTATCCATTGAACAAATAGAAATGAAAATGCAGAATCCAGGGCCCATTAGGTTAAGGATTAGATAAACAAAAAGGAAAAGAAATGAACATAGTCTACTGTTCTCCTTTGAATTGTTATTCATTAATATATATATAAAGGAATACTTTCAACTCACGCTCTCATTTTCTATAAAAAATTTGGCTTCATTCCCCTATTCCGTGTCCATAAAATTCAACCAAAATGGGTAATAAGAGAGTCAAGATATGCAATACCACAAACACCCCTAACCCTTCCAAAATAAATAGCAATTAGGCAACATTGAGGATCATATGAGTTCATTGGATATAATCATAAATCTCACCAACTCCACAAGCCTTCTCAAACTTGGACAGATCGAATTTCTCTGATCCTGTATTTGAAAAGAATGATAATGCAGCATCCAACTGAGCTGTGGTTTTTATCTGCATAAATTTGTTGCCACAAATAACAGCTAAACTTCTAAAAACATTTGACTGATAAACTGACATGCAAACCACACACACTAATTAATGCTTCAAACAAGGCATCAAGAAACCACGCTTCTAACCTTTGTTGAGACAATATATTCCAGCAGCTTCGAACGGTGCACCAAGACACTAACAGGGAATCTAGTTGCAACCTGTCACACAAATGATATATGCAAATCTGAACATTTACATTTCACAACTGGAGCGAATGTAAAATAAGAAATCACACTTAACATAAAACACATTTTACCAAATTTTGAACAAAACTACATATTTCCTTGAAAAAATTGAACATCAAATACAAAAACCAATTCAACAGCAACAACAACAATCCTTCAGAACTTACAAATCTCTCAAATACCTAGATTCACAATCAAATAATCAAACTCCCTACCTAACCAAAACTTTCCTAGTCAAACAAAATCCAATTCAGAAAACAGGAACTAACTAAGCGAGAACCGGGCATACCTAAGCAAAGAAGCCGAATTTGCGACCGCTTCCGGAGTTGCAGTGATGCGCCTGGGGCTCAAAAAGGTCCTTGCCGTGCTTCCCTTTCCTCCAATTTCTCAAAGCTGGTGCCCAGCTTTCATGAGCCCTGAGTTCGTCCTCTCTGTTGATTGCCCCAAACTGAAAACTCCCAAAATTACTAAATCAAATAAAAAATTCAGAGTTGAAAATTTCCGAACAGAAAAAACCCTAGAGCAGAAGAGGTACCGTAAATTGAGTCCTAATCATGTATGCCCTCTCTGCGGCGCCACAGAGGCATGACGACGAGCTGATCCGGTGCACAGGGGAAGGTTGATGGCGATTTGGATTCGTCTGATATGCGAGAGAGAGAGAAAGAGAGAGGTCAAAGGTTGATGGCGATTCGGACGAGCTGCTCGAAGAGGCGAAGAGGACAGCGGATGCGAAGAGGCACTGAAGGAGCAGATCTCGCTCGTCGACGCCGGGGAAGGTTAGAGGTTTTTAGATCCGAAAATAGAGGAGGAGATGGGCGAATAGCGGAGGGAGGGTTAGGGGTTTTTAGATCTGAAAGTAGAGGAGATGGAAGAACAGCAAAGGGTGGGTTAGGGGTTTTCAGATCTAAAGGTAGAGGACGAGATGGACGAACAGCGGAAGGAGCTAGGTTTTCAGATCTGAAAGAGCGGAGTGAGGAGATGGGTATATGGATTTTCTTCTTTTTCTTTTTCTTTTTTAAAAAAATTACACATTTTAGCTACGGCGTCAGCTCACCGTGGCAAGCAATGCCCAATTATAGAAAAATTAGCGACGGCAACCCTTGCCGAAGCTACGATCGGTCGCAAAATATACCCATTGCCACGCCAAGCCTTTTGCCGAAGCTACATCGGTGGCAAAAGGTACCAATTGCCACGCCAAGACCCTTGCCGAAGCTAGCTAGCGTGGCTAATTTAAATTTTTTTTGTAGTGGTAGTCAACGACCACTTGTGAGATTCTCCGCTGCCTAAGATCCGCTGACGCGCTTCCTCGAGGATCGATCCTGACTTCCCGCTACTACATCAAAAGGAGGTCTTGTAATTATTTGCGTGGGCACGAATCCGGTTTGATTTATATTTCTATATTTTAAACTTGATTTCCTCCCTACAACAAAATTCGACGATCCTGCACATCTGTCCAGTGAGTTTCTTTCTTTATCCTTATTTTTTATACAGTGAGGACACTGTAATGTTTAAGTATGAGGTGGGGGAAGGGCTTACTTTGTGCATATTTGATATATTTGACATTATGTGTGCATATTTCTAGTTCTTGAAATTGCTTATACATGTCTATTTTGGAATTCATTATTTATATGCTTATATGCATGTTTTCCAAAGTTTATAAAAAATGACCCTCATTGAAATTTTTTGATAAGTGTCATGGAAGCATTATTGAACTCGGCGATGCAAAATTGGATTCATTAGAGATATAGCATAAAATTGCCTAGTAAAGGGAAGTCACAATGAAGTGCATTATTTTATTGAAAACAATGAAAGGAGGTAAAATTGGAAGTTGCTTTTGACATATTGCATGATAAGAGGATGGAGGACTTTATATTTTCATATAATGCTCATATTGTTATAATCCTAGCCTTTACCTATGCTTATGCATCACAAAAGCCATATTGAGCCTTATTTCATATTTTCTCCACGGGTAAAATCCACCTATACTCCCTGAACTTTGATCAAGTGTTCAAACGGGTACCTGAACTTTATTTTTGTTCATTAGAGTCCCTGAACTTTGATATTTTGTACACATTTGGTCCCTCTGTTAGTAAATTTGTTAAATATGTGTTAAATAATGATATAGAATCAATGTATTTGGATATATTAATGGAATAAGTTAGGTTATACACATGTAATTGCTTGGTATTTGTTTTACTAAAGTAAAAAAATTATATTATATTCAAAATATGTATTTTAAAAAAATATTATTTAGAATAAAAAAACTTTCTATTTTCCAACTAAATAGTATAATTTTCCGTTGATATTTTATTTTAAAGTATTTTAATGATCGAAAATTTCTTATTTAATTAAAAAAATGAAAATGTGTTTTGTTAAAAAAAAAACTCTACTTTTGCTATAAAAAATAAATTTTATTTGTGTTAACAAAAAAAACTCTGTTTTTAATTAAATAAGGAAGTTTTAGTCATCAAAATACTTTAAAATAAACTATTATTGGAAAATTATAACATTTGGTAAAAAAAAAAAGTATTTTTGATAAAAATATATTTTAAAATATGCTTTGTTTTAAGAAAACTCCATTATATATGATGGCTTTTGAGAAGAAAAAAGCTTAATTTTTACTTTAGTAAAACAAATATCGGACAATTACAATTGTATAACCTAACTCATATAATTAATACAAAAATACATTGATTCCATATCATTACTTAACGCATATTTAACAAATTTACTAACCGAGGGACCAAATGTGTACAAAGTATCAAAGTTCAGGGACTTCAATGAACAAAAATAAAGTTCAGGGACCCGTTTGAACATTTGGTCAAAGTTCAAGGACTATAAGTGGATTTTACCCTTTGCTCCACATGATCTAAATATTTCCCATTCCTTACCTTATTTCTATCCGGGGATTATGTTGAGAATGATGTCACATTTTGGAGATTATATGGTTGTTGTGTTGTTATATATCATTATTGGAGTTTGGCAGGAAATTGAAAAAATATGGAAAATTTAATGAGTGAAAGAAAATCCGATCACCTCAGGAGATAAAATTAGATCGACCCCGATCGCTGAGATAATAGTTTGGCGAGATAGGACACATGGTGAGGAGTCCGAAGCACTAAGTATCCGGGGCCATTGATGACACCCATGTTTGCGACTCGCGAGAAGGAAGTGCTGAGGTTGGAGAGGTAAAAGCATAATATTGAAAAAAGCAATGAGCGATGAGAGAAAGGTGAGAAATCAAAGGAAGAAGGAATGTGAAAATTCAATTTGGAAAGTACTCTATTTCCCCAGATCATTAGCACCACATGGCCAAATATTGCCCACCTTTAGCCTTTTACCAATCTACTCCTTATTAAGCTTAAATTAAAGTCCTCTTGATTATTAATGTTTTGTCACTTATGAATGTTTTGCATAACCCTCCTTTTGTGAGTAGATGTTGCTATTAACTGCACATGCATTGATTTGTGACACTAGTACCTTTTCGATAATGATAATTGATTGCAGGGTTATAGGAGAATGAATCTAAGATGTTGAAAGTTTTAATTTTTCCCCTGAATGACAATTAAAAATATTGCTTGAGGACAAGCAAGCTTAAGTATGGGGTATTTGTTGTGAGCCTAATTCGCCATGTTTTATACTTACTTTTATATCATTTTCTGCATGCATTTCATGCATTTGGGTTAGAATAATACAAAATTTGTGTAGTTTATGTTTATTTGCAGTATATGGAGGTCTACACAAGTTTTTGTTATATTTCACAGATATCGGACGCACTTTGGAGCTTAAAGGAAAGTCATGAAGAAGCTAAGGATGGTGCAGCTGGAGGTAAGCCCACTTTTCGCCATTCATCATTCCAAATCAAGCTTTGAATTCTTCATGAGAGTTGTAGCCCTCGGAAATAGTTTTCCAACGCATGCTCATATGCATCAATCCGACGAATGAGGACTTGGGAAAGCGCGTTTCAAGAATAGAGCAGCATGTTGGAAACTAATGTAGAGGTCGATATCGACCTAGCCAAGTCGATATCGAGGTTCTCAAAATCGAGTCAAGATCCTGGAATCGACCAGAGCTGGAGCAAAGGAAAAGTGAAGGTCGATATCGTCCTACTAAAGTCGATATCGAGTTAAAGTTGGTCGATTTGTCTCCTGTAGGCCGATATCGAGTCAAGAAGCTGAAGCTGAGAAGACACAGGTCGATATCGAGTTGTCCTAGTCGATATCGACTTGACCAACGGTGGCCGATTTCGAGATATTCCGAGTTCTAATCAAAGTTCTATACGAAGTCCAATGGAGATATCCAAGAGATCAAATTCTATCAAGTTCTATCAAGATGGAGGAGATATTTATCTACTTTAGATATAGTTCCTTTTAGATTTATTTTCTTTATCATAATGTTTTATCTTATGTTAGTAGATAGATTTAGATATAGTTGTTCTATCCTAGAAAATCTACATAGAACACTATAAATAAGGCATTAGGGGGGGTGGATTTTATTCATTCAATCAATCCAAGGCAAGCCACAAAAGAGCATAGAGAGAGAGAGAGAGAGAGAGAGAGAGAGAGAGAGAGAAGGTGGAGCCGAGTAGAGTATGTCTTGCGAGAGCGGAGTTCTCTTTATTCAGTTGTAAGTCTTATTTAGTTTATTTAATGCAATTTATTTTCTTGAAATCTTTGATGTGTTTATTCATGATGAAGAGCGAGTAGTCACCCAACTTCTCGGGTCGGGGTGAGCCCGACGGTGGCCATGTGAGGTGATGCGGTAAAGGTACAAGCTTTTGATGCGAATTCATCTTCTATCCCTACAAGCATGATTCTTTTGTGAAAGTTGAAGTTGATCCTTGTTTGTGTTATTGAAGCGAAAGTGATCTTAGTGTAACTTGGATTAATTATGTAAAAAAGGGTTAGTAACAATTAGGGTTTATGCGAAAGTCTCTATCTTCCTATTTGTTAATAACGAAAGTTATTTGATGAAAAGCATGATCTTTTATGCCTTTATGTGTTATTTTACATGGTTATCGTTGTGGTGTTGAAACCGTGATCTTGAAAGTCTTTTATTTCATTGATTTATTTCTCAAATTTCGGATTTTAAAGTGTCTGTTCGAGTCGATATTGAGTTATATGCGGTCGATTTTTATACTCGATATTGAGTTTAGTCCAGTTAGATATCGACCAAAGTTGCCGCCTTTTTTCTTTTTATGCTTTTATCTGTTATTTCTGTTTGTCTGACTAATTGTCTTCTGAGTTTAGAACTGAAAAGGCGGGCGCTGACACGCTTCCTCGTGGATCGATCCTGACTACCTTCTACTACAACGGGAGGAAGTCTTGTAATTAATTTAAAGAGATCATGGAGTCGAATTTGAGATTTATATTTCATACTTGATTTTCCTCCTAACACTTACCATCCTTAGTAACAACTCTCACACCTTTAGAACTGAACACATCATAATGCAATTCTTCAAGAGCACTTTAAGACATCAGATTTCTTCTCAAAGCAGGAACCCATTTAACATCCTTAATAACTTTGACCACATTATCAAACATCTTTAAAGTAATGGATCCAACACCTTTAATTTTAAGCACAGAATGATCACCAAGCATCACAGTGCCACCATCAAAGCATTTAAGATCATGAAACCAAGACTTCTGATAAGTAGCATGCATGGTAAATCCAGAATCCAAAATCCAGGTATTAGAATCAGCAGTATTCAATAATGCAAGCACTTCATGAGTATAATAAGGATGAGATTCAAACACAGCAGATACATTAGACTGCTTTCCAGCGGCCTTTTCATCTCTTTTTCTTATAAAACAATATTTTTCAATATGACCAGACTTAGAGCAGTAAAAACACATCAAGTGAGATTTATCAGGCTTATCAGATTTACCATGTTTGCTAGACTCAGGCTTACCATTGTACTTCTGAGGCTTATTCCTGTTTTGCTTTTGGTCGTTATTAGGCTTATTTCCTCTAAACCTACCTTTAGAAACAAGAACTTCATTCTTATTCTCAGTTTTGGTATCAGATTTAGACTCATACTTGTTTCTAAACACTTTTAATGCATCATTTTTCTGAATAATGGACTCAAGGATAACTTTTTTCTCCAATTTATCAGTGCTATATTGAACCACATCTTTAACAGTGTCAAACTGAGCAGGCAAAGCATTTAATAACAACACACACTATTGAGTTTCCTCAACTTTATCACCACAGCGCTGCAAATCTTGAATAATAGTAGAAAAATTATCTAGATTCTCAGATAAAGGACATGACATATCCATTTTAATGGTAAACAACTTATTGAACAAGTTAACTCAAGAAGGGAGAGATTTTACCAAGTAGAGGGCTTCTAACCCATCCCACAACTTCTCAGATGTCTCAAGATTAAGAACTTGTCTAGCAACTTCATCTCCTAAGCGCAACATAATCTCACCGTGGGCCTGTTCACCAGTTTCCCAGATTTTTTCCTTTGTAGTTGCATCAAGTTAAGAAACTTATTAGTCACACCAACCCAACATTTTTCTTTTAACAAGAGTGCCTTCATCTTAATTTGCCACATAGCAAAATCAATGTGGCCATTGAAGGGCTTAAGATAGGTGCCTTTGTCATCCATTATAACCAGTACCTCGTAAAAAACAAAGAAACCAAGTTAGTATATGGATAAAACACTTACTGATTCAAGAAAACCTTGAATCTTAACAAGAAACCAGGTAGATCTATTAAAAAAATTGCAAAAAACAAGCAAGATAGAAATAGATCTACAAACCAGAAGCCAAAAATAAAGCACAGAACCCTAGATTTAGCAAACAAGGGCGTGGTACGTCATGTAGGGGGGGTTTGGCACCAACGATAACACCTTCTACGTCCGTACGAGGCCCTATCTTCATTCTTTATCCCTAGAACTCAAGAATGAGCCAGGAAATCAAGAGCGAAACACTCAAACTCTGATACCACATTGTAAAACCTAAAGATCGAAAAACGAGATAGGCGAATATGCGGAAGCGTATGAAATCGAGCAAGAGAAACATAGATCTGATCGAATCAAGCAAGCCAAAGAACGAGCACAAGCGATTTTACGTGGTTCGGCTATGCCTACCTCCACGGGGCCTCGGGAGTTGGCCGAATCCAGTATAATGAGTTCGTACAGGGACAGATCAAGTAAAGAGATACAAAAATCCTAGATCTAGACATGCATGAGATCAGAAAGCAAGAGAGAAAGAGAACCCCCCTATGTGGGAACCAAGAGATCGAAGAAGTCTTCGATCTCGAACCCTAGATCGCTTGGAGAGGAAAGCTGCTTCCCAGAGCTTGGATCGCCGGCCACCAGAGAACCACCAGGGACACCGTCGGCCACCTTCTTCGCTTCCTCGCTCGGAGAATCTTCAGGCAAGGGGAGAAGAACACCAAAACCTAGAAACCCTAGAAGAGAGCTTTTTGGAAGATGAAGAGAGAGAGAGAGAGAGAGAGAGAGAGAGAGAGAGAGAGAGAGCACGAAACAGTACGACGTCAAACAAGCTCCGAAAGGAGCTTATATAGCTAGGTCAACCTGGAGAACTCCAACCCACTACTAGAATATTGCAATTAGACATCATATGATTTATGTCTGTCAAGAAAGTAACCGGTGTTAAATTAATCTATTACATCAAATAATAAATTTGTGATGTTAAAAAAACTTAAGACACCCGTTAAACTTTTTGACAGATGTTAAATAGTTAATTTAAAAAACATGAAATCGCGCCCCCGATAAAATTTTATAAGTATTTGAACGCCCATACTTAAAAAAAATTTAAGCGCCCGCCCATATTTCCTCGGACTTATTTGTGTGAACAGATTGAGAAGAGTCCATAATCCTTTCTTCCAACTCTCTGCCTCACCCTCTGGCCTCTCCTCTCCTTCTCGTTCTCACCATTAGCCTTTACTCCAGTCCTCCACCTCCCAACCACCTCCGACTCTCTCACAACCTTCACGCCGATACTCGCTCTTTACTCTACTCGTCATCCTCTTCTCTTTTCTTCTTCCTATCTCTCTGTGTTCCCTTTTCCTCTCTCACCATTGCTCTCCCCTCGCCTCACTGAACCCAAGCTCTCCCCTCACCATCACTGCGCGCGATACCGCTAGGATTAAGGGCTTCATCTTCATTCCACAGGATGGGCTCCTCGACAATCATCATCTCCCCTACTGGCACCGGTAAGCAGTACTAAACCTATCGTCACTCTTAATTTAGGGTTTTTAATTTAGGTTTTTTTTTTTTGCGATAAACCCCAATCCCTAACATAGGTTGTTCCTTTTCTGAAATTGGATCTCCCCTACTTGTTGTCTCTTCATTTGACAGTGCAAACAACTCCCATCTATGCCCAGATTTTGTGGTCTCTTGTGATATCGCATCTTCCCTATTAGTTGTTTCATTTTCAATCAGTAAGTTGAACTTATGTTAGTTTTTGTTTTTGTCCTTGCACTCTATTGTTGGCCACTTTTGCTATCCTCCTATGAGAACTGTCAAATGAAGATTGAAACCAAGCTACCAAGAGTTGTCCATGACTCACTACAAAACCCAAAACTCATATCTCATATCCCAAAACCCTTAAGTTCCCACAAATTTATGTTCCAACGAAACCCTAAATCGAATGTTAAGTTTTACGCTAGTGAAAACGTATCAACATTTTTATCTCATTTTTGGGAGCATCTTTAGGCAAGGTACTTTTCTTTTTGTTGTTGAATAAAATCATAGTGTAAAAGCCCATAAAACTATCTTCTACTTATTTTATTGTCTACCTATATCAACCTTACAAGGATTCATGAACTTTTATCTGCAAGGTACTCGAAGAATACTGTCTATCTCAAAAATAGCCTCCTTTGATGACAACTGATATGCAATTACAAAGGTAACATTCCTTGTGGGGTTTCTGTTTAAGAAATCCTAGGCTTTCTCAGGTGATGTTTAGTAGGAATGTGAATTGGATGATTTTCTTACGTGCAACCTTTTTCTGCTAAAATATTTTATAGTGTTAAAGTGTACCTTTGCTTGACTAATTCAGTCAGCAAAGCCTGGGATTCATGAACATAATAATCGTCTTCTGACTTCATACAAGGAGACATTGTGTTGATTAAGGGACTCATCCCTGATATTATTTATGCAAACCAAGGTTCTTTTATAGTTTTATGTATCTAAGATTCATGAACATTCGTGTTAGGTGCAGTGATTTGTGAATGGCTGTAGAGAGTGGGTGGATCTATTTATTTTTTATTTACTTTATTGTATTTGATCCCTTGTTTATGTTTCAATATGTTTTTAGTGAGAAGTTTCTGAGCTACTTAGCACTTGAATGTTTGATTAGTTTATCTAGGTCAAGTTCGATCAACTTTTCATAGACTTCACACTACGATCGTTCTTAATGACAGGCCATGTCATTGAAAGAGAAGGAATACATTTCATCTCTAGAGGAGAAACTTAGCAGATCTCTCACATTGCAAGAAAGAAGTTGTATTGGAGCAAGCAGGTTTAGGCAATTTCATCTGAATATGATAAGGTTTTGATTAAATCCTTTAAAACTCATTCTAATCAGGCAAAGATTTTATTGACTCTATTCAAAGTATATGGATAATGTTGCGAAGATTATTGCTTTTGTAAGTTCATATTTGCTCTGATGTGTGATATTTAATTAGATGCTAAATTGAAATTAAATATCGAGAAGATTTTATAGTTCTTTAATTTTATTTTACTCAAGTCACATGGATACATGCATTTTAAATTTCAATTACAATATTAGGATTTTATTTCATGGATTTTTTGTTATCATTGACAGATAGTTAATGCATTCTTCTTCTTTATTGTCGGGAACTGTACAGTAATAGCATCAGTGGTCCAATCCCCAATGAGCTGGGTATTTTGATCAATTTGGTGAGCTTGGATCTGAATTTGAATAGTTTCTTAGGTCCACTTCCCGAATCTCTGGGAAGGCTTTCCAAATTGAGATTCATGTGAGTATCCTATTCTTTAACTTGTCTCCTGAATGTATACTAGAGTATGCTTAGTATAAATACATACCTACCTCCCTTGATTCTTAGCTTTTACACTACTACAAAACTTCAATTAGACATCTGTTGTCAACAGATGTCTATAAAAAAAAATTCCGATCTCTTTGTAGGTGTAGTAAAAGATCCAAAATTTTCACATCGGTTTTAAGCATATGTCTATTCTTAATTAGAACCCCTCAATTTTGGTTATGTCATATTCACTTATAGATGAATATCCATATTTTTCATTTGAAAACGTGTGAAGATGTCCTCCTAAAGCAAAAAAGTGACATTTACATCGTTTTTTATAAAATAAGTGACGTTTTAAGACAAAATAGACAACAATTTTTGTTTTAGTGATCACGTTTATAATCATGTCCAATATATAATTTATGATTTTATAGTGTTTTCACTTAACCGACCACATGAAATATAGGCATAACTAATGTATTTACATATTATCGACATCGCATTAAGAGTATTCATTGTCTATGTATTAATTTCATGTTCATTATATTTGATCTTATATTATTCTAAAATAATGCACTATTGTGGTTATATACACAGAAGATGTTGTTTCCCACATTTATATCAATTTTTTCAAAAAAAATGATGTTGTTTCTGCATTGACATATCGATTTATTTGGTAAATAAGGATGTTACTTTGACAAATATATATCAGTTTATATATCATTTTAATGTTCAGACTGGTGTTGCACGTTGATTTAATGAATCAACTGATGTGTATAATTATACTCGCATTTGTTTCCATAGAAGGATCTGATGTTAAAGATATGAACACACTACTATTTTCATATATAATCAGATGTTTTAATTTGGATACACAACATGCTTTTGTCTATAGAACTTCACATTTTATTTGTTTTTCAAAATGATAGGTCGTTTAATGAAAATGTGTATATAAATACTAGCATCATATTGTAACATTTACAAAATACACTGCCGTTATTCATAGCCACTAAATTGGCTAGCCACAATATCTAAAAAAAACGCAAGGCTAGACCATATATCTACGACATACATTACCTAGCTAGCCACAACATCTCAAAAAAACGTCCAATCACTTGTTGATAAAGCCCGTCACCACGAGCAACCGGCAAAACTTCAATAGATCTAAAAGAGAATATTGTCAAGGTCAAAAAATTAGAAAAAAAGTTAGAATATTGTCACATAACACATTGTCAAGAGTTAGGCGAATGTCCTATAGTTCACTATGACACATATAAGGAGGCAGGCATTACCTTTCCCCAATTCTCGTCGACGGACTGCTGAGCATCTCGCAGATTGTAGCTTGGGATTTTTGGAGATATATGATGCGATATATGATGCGGTATATGATGCGGTATAGGACCTTTATCCTGCTCAGGAGATCAAGAATTGTCACCAACTGCAGATTATGTTAGATTTATCAAGACAAGGAAAGTAAATTAACACTAAGGATAGTCACAATGTACTGTCCCATTCAGATGGGTTTGAGCTGTGTTCCATGCGTCGGCGAACTTGAAGGGGATGTGAGGCATTGTGTGGTGAACTATCGTGAACGTACTCATCTGAAATTTATTCAAGACGAAATAGATTTGACACAACTTTAACATCAACCATAGGCAAAAGTCATCTGATTATCAAAGGCCATCTTGCTTTTTGAACTGCTTTAAGTCGAAGTGCCATAGTAGCCTGCACAAAGGCACACATAGTTGGCTAGGTGACCGAATACAAAGAAATTGGCAGATTTTGAAACAAAAGATGATCTTAATTAAAGTAGTGATTTTTACCAGTGTGATATGGACATCCAAGTTCTTATTGGGTCATATCCGTATATTAGAGCTTTGCACAAAAGAGGGGAATCCTCGATGTTTTCTTTCATGGCAGGGTGCCATGCTGTATCGTCAAAATGACCTTGCAGCAAGAACCAATCAGAATTTCAAAATATACAAAAGATGCTCAAATGTAATAATATAACAATAAGAAACATTTTCTACTCGATATAGGTACGAGAAGGACACCACTCCGGACTTTTAAGAGAAAGAAGAAAAACAAGGAAGCAGAACCAAGATGATATGGATCCACCACTTCTTGTGTCAAAGAAACTACCATTTCCACAAGAACTAGGTTTCTATCTAGTGTTCTTATGTGTTTGCATTCCACTTTTAGACCTAAGGAAATAGACAAGTCCTTTTCTTGACACTACATTTATAAATTTCATAGTAATAGAAGTCAAGAGCTTATTCCTTGAAAAGGATTTGTGAGCGCAATCATGTCCAATCACAAAGAACTGTAGAGCCAAAAGGAAATTATGGAAGAGAGATAAGTCAAGCTCGACTACACAGTCACAGACAACAACAGTTAACTGAAAATAGATAGTATACTAACCCCTCTGATAGCAGCCGGTCCATGCCCAGGCAAGAGGAAGCAAATACCATGGCGCTTTTGCTATCACTAGGTCATTAATCGCGCGCATTTACGCACGGTGTTGTCATCTTGTATATAATCCGGATGTAATTTCAATTAATAAAAAACAATTTCATAAGTTTAATGGGCAAATATTTACAATAATGTCTCACTTAACTATCAGGGGAAGAGTGCAATGATGTACCAAAATGCATTGTTCCTTCAACATGATCAGCACTATCGTAGAAATAGATATGATGGAAAATATTTATATGAAAAATATCATCATAGCATGACACTTCAACAATAGAAACCCTCTTACCTTAATTCCAAGAGGATTGGAAATTCCTCGAAGGAACTCAACATGAGCACCATCTAGCTATCTAGTACACTCTCCAACCCAAACCATGTGAGCAGAGCAATCATAGTAGAGTCCAGAGGTTGAATCCTTCCCTTGTGAGTGCCTGTTCATAAGGAAGATGCAAGCATTCATGGGATGTCCAAAATTCAGTTGCCTGGATGGCTGGAAGATGAAGTGTAAGCCCGGCAGCTTCCATGAATCCAAGGGCCTCATCAACACACGGTGAGCAAGTTGGCGGTACCTGTCCCATTAAACAACATTGATGAAAGCTTCAGACGATTATGATAAGGTTTGTGACATATAGAAATACGTCACACACAAAGTAGCACCAACTCTTATTTTTACATTCACGGTAAATTAACGAAAACACGAAACCATCAGAGCAATTAAAAAATGTAGAGATAATACAACAAAATGTGAATGCATATAACGCAAAATTTTCAAAAAAGAAAAAAAGGCCCACCAGTATTACTTATCAAAAACTTAAAACCACCATGACATCATCCAAAATGACAGTGATACAAACAATCAGGCAAAAGGGCATATAAGAGAGGAAAATGCAAGCAAGGAAAGGAAGAAGAAACAAAGGCCCATTTAAAGAGGGCAGTCGTCACATACTTATCTCCCTGCTCACTGTGCTCGGTGAAATCTAAGTTCCATTTGTTGACTCTCTTCATATCAGCATAACCACCTATAGCGAAGGCCCTCAGAAGACTTAGAGTTTCGGATGATTGGGAGTAAGCACTGATCAATCTCTTAGGATTAGGGGTCCTTGATTTCAGATCAAAGTTGTCCCCATTCATATTATCCCCACGATAACTTGGTAGTTTTACCCCATCCTTCTCCTCAAAGTTGTTTGATCTTGGCTTTGCAAATTGGCCTGTCATCCTTCCTACCTAAATAAACCAACCCCCATTCACCAAATTCTTAAATCGGACGCATGAAACCAGACCCTAATAAGTTATCCACCTATACACAAATTCACCAAATCCAGATAAAACTAATAGAAACCCTTTAGGATGAATCTTTAGGAAAATAAATTACCAAACATCAACATATCAGTCATGGCAACCAGTAAACTAAGACTGTCAGAAGTCAGGATAAGATATGGATCAATTGGAGGATGAAAATCTGTAACAGGATTATGTTTTTCATGTTTCATTCTTATGGGTTTAATCTTAAATAAATGACAACTGATTTCTTGTAAAACGGATTTACTTGGCTATCGGTCATGAATTCCATTATCTTTGAATTGATCTTTTTATTCTTTTAGATTGATTTCTAGGTGCTTTTCCTTGGTTTTGAGCTCAATTGAGCTTCTAGGTGAGATTATATACATTGTTTCATTGGTTCGGGAATTCCTGCTTCAAAACCCAATAAGCCAGTTTCTTTTATAGTAGTATTAAAGAAGAAGAAGAAGTAAGACCTTGATGACGGGTACTTGGCCACCAAACATAAGGACGATGCCCATCCGAAGAAGAACCCTAAAAGTATCCCTAATATTATTGCCAGTGAACTCCTTAAAGCTCTCAGCAAAGTCCCCACCTATGAAGAGGAACAAAAACTACTCATTAATCAAAAAATAGTGCAGTATTGGAGAAGCAAGGTAGTTCATACCTGAAATCTTAGTGTATGTGATTGTGCTCGCTTCGGCTTCATCATCAAAATAAAAAACCTACACGCGTCCAGCGCATCCATGTGGTGGAGACAGAAGATGGCAATGAAGACGCTTGTTTCTCCCACTGGAATGGAACTGGGCCGAGCTTATGAGATACCGTAATAGAGCTTAGGCTCCAGGTTGATCGAGTCAAGGAGAACATGGATTATGAGCTACCGTAATGGAGTTTGAAGCTCTGTGAGGAATAACCTGCACGTTGGTAATGAGCTTTCAAACAGAAGCGCAGGAAGAAATATAGCCAATATAAGATTAATAATGTTTTCCCTGGTAAAATATAAAAAGTCTTCAAAGAAACAATGAGCAAACATCAAAACAGAAGAAGCATACTTCCTGAGAACAAGATTTTAAACTTATAAAGACAAATGCTATCTCCAAACATTCTGAGATCATGCTTTATGCCATATTATACAAAAATCATCTATTGTTAGAATAATTATCAAACCATATAATATTTCCTTATACTAATAGAACAACTCACGGGAAATTCTTATTATGAAAATCTAAGACGTGAGATATACACATACCTAAAAAATAACTCATTGACAAAAAGCTTTGCAGTCTCAATTTCTTTGGCAGAGTTATCAATATGCATTATTCTTTCTGTTGTTGTATCCCCGTGAGAAGGGGGGGTGCAATGGTATGACCTAAACAGGTCAATAACAAAGGAGCACAAGAAGAAAACATAAATATCAAGCAATAGCAGACCCAAATAAAGCACCCAGACATGTAAGTGCTAGAATCTAGAAACAATTTATACATGCATTGTGTCAACTAAATAAATAAAAAATTCAAACCTGAACACGAGCTCTTATATGGAAGTAGTTTTTTAAAATTTCTTTCAATAATAATGATGAAAAAAAAAAGATTTTCAGTAAAAAACTACTTGAAATAGAAGAAACAAACACCATTAACATATAGTGAATAATCCTAGTCACTACTCCCAACAATGAATATCTTAAGGCACTACTCAAAATTGTTTTTGTTCCTATAGTTATCATGAAATGATGGGTTAAACCCTACCTTGCAAAGTTGTTTTTTAAAAAATCTGGCATCTTGTTAAAATATTATAAAATATCTCACAAAAGCTAAATTACATAAGCTTACTGTTGTGAGAGGAAATCGAGTTTAAAATATTATAAAATAAATCAAACCAGATTATGCCCATGCAAATGATTACAAGACTTCCTCCCGATGCAGTAGTGGGAAGCCAGGATCGATCCACGAGGAAGCGTGTCAGCGGATCCTTGGCAGCGGAGAAATCTCACGAACAGAAGTCGACCACAGGTTGCTCGATCTCGATTAGGGTTAGTCGACAGAAGATCGGACAAGTCGATTCACGCAACAGCAGTCACAGGACGTTTGTCGATATCGACCGGGCTTTACTCGATATCGAGTAAAGAAGTCGACGTCGAGGAAGGCTTTGTCGAGTACATGCACAACAAAAGCTACAGCGATCTGGGATCGAGGATCAGTAGTCGATATGGACCAAAATTAGTCGATATCGAGGAAAAACAGAAACTTTAAAAAACGAAATAAATAAAGAACAAAGCCTGCGAGATTCGAAATAAACTATATATGAAAGACTTCCAAGATTGGGGTTTGCGACAACGATAACCAAGCATGCATAAGGCAGGAATAAAACAGACAATCATGTAAATCGCATCGAAGGACCAAGCTTTCGCTTTTTCCAACAATTAGACAACTCTTTCAAGAAACCCTAATTGTATCTACCGATTTTATGTTTACAATCCAAGTTGTTAGCATGGACCTCCATTAGATGGGTAATAAACATATAACAAGTAGTAGATGCTCAAAACATGATAAAAGTCGGATCTTTACCTCAAACACGCAGGGCTATCGTCTGGCTCACCCCAACCCTAGAAGTGGGTGAACTACTCGCACTTCATCGCAATCTCATACATCGATTGAAAAGAAATAACTTGCATTAAATCAAACAGAGCTTACAACCAAAGGAAGCCAATTCCGCTCTCGCTTCACCAACTCCTCTTGGCCACTCACTCTCTCTCTACCTCTATGTAACTAATTGTATCTTGAATTCAATGAATAGAAATAAGCCCCCAAGGCCTTATTTATAGGCTTCTAATCCTTGCTAATCAAGGATAGAAATATCTATCTATATCTAAAGAAAAAACTTTAATAAAAGGAATATTTATCTTAAAAGGGAAATATATCTAAAAGGCTAAATATCTTCATATGTGGATAAATCTTCTTCTCCATGGATGGATCTCAATCAGTGTTCTAAAAATCGCGCCTAGGCGCCGCCTAGGCACCGCCTGGGCGCTAGGCGGGAGGCCACCTAGGAATTTTTACGCCTAGGCGGGCCTTTAGGCAGATTTCCGCCTAGACACTGTCTTGTCCCGCCTAGGCGCCGCCTAGACCCCGTCTAGTCCCGCCTAGACCCCGCCTAATCCCGCCTAGCCCGACGATTATTCAATTTTAGCTTCTAGACATGTGAATAGCCAACTTAGGGTTTTTTTATCCCATAAGTCGGAATGTATTTGCTTTTGAGTCGAATCTATGGTTTTGGATTTTAGGAGGCTTAGAGTCGCTAGTCGGACACATATTTTTGCGTTTATTCACTTTAGTGTTAGTTAAGGACCACAAATTTGGGTTTATAAGTGATATCATAGATTATTATTGCATTATATGAATTATTGATATGTGTTATGTGTTAAAATATAAAGAAACAATCATGTTTGTTCTAAGTCCGCCTAGGCGCCGCCTAGGCACCCGCCTAGCCGCCTAGGCGCTAGGCGGCTACCCACCGCCTAGCGGCCGCCTAGCGCCTTTTAGAACATTGATCTCAATAGACTTGATAGATCTCGGACTCCTTTGCTCCCAAGAATGCCCAAACCGCGTCGGACAGCTCAACCGCGTAACGCGACCCAGGAAAGATCTCATCGATATCGAGTAAACTCCTCGATATCAAGTAACTGTGTCTCGTCGACTTGGCTTAACTAGCTTGGTCGAGCAACTTCTCCCCGATCTGGCTCGGACAAGCGATTTTGGTCTTGTCGATATCGAGTAAAGTACTCGATATCGAGGAATGGTTGCTCGGCATGTCTTCGTCTTCGGCTTCTCGATCAGGAGTTGTCTCCTCGACTCCGGGCTGGTCTTCAGATCTTGTCAATATCGAGTAAAGTACTCGACATTGAGTAACTGTCTGGAGTCGGGTAGTTTGGCCTTCAGTTCCTCGATTTGGCCTGTCCTCGATCATGCTGTGCCCGGACATGTTTGGTTGATATCGAAGAAAAGAAGTCGATATCGAGTAAGGCTTGGCTTTCGTCTTTGCTTCTTGGTTTTGTCCTGGAATGACTCCAAATTATGTAATATTAAACTAAAATTTATGTAGATCTCCATTTCTTGCAAATGAGCACATATTACATAAATTCAACATATTCCCATCCCAAAATATGCAAAATGTATAAAATAAGGAGCTAAAATGTGCATTTCAACATGACTATTTTAGTGGACATCAAATCACCCCATACTTAAGCTTGCTTGTCCCCAAGCAATAACTTGGATGGTCATTCAGGGGAAGAATTTAAACTCTCAAAATCATAGATTCATTCTTATATAACCCTGCAATTAATTACCATCATCGAAAAGTTACTTGTGCCAGAAATTCATGCCATTGCAATCAAAAGAAACATCTACTCATAAAAGGAGGGTAATGCAAAAACAATTCTTAAGTGACAAAGCATTAATAATCAAGAGGACTTTAATTTAAGCTCAACAAGGAGTAGATTGGTAAAATGCTAAAGGTGGGCAATATTTGGCAATGTGGTGCTAATGATCCGGGGAAATGGAGTACTTTCCAATTTTCATACCACATCCCATCTTTATAAGATTCATCACCTTCCATAATGATTTTATCAATAATAATGTTTTTACCTCTCTAACCTCGGCACTGCCTTCTCGCGAGTCGCAAACATGGGTGTCATGAATGGCCCCGGATACTTAGTGCTTTGGACTCCTCACAATGTGTCCCATCTCGCCAAACTATTATCTCAGCGTGCAAGGTCGATCTACCGTTATCTCCTGAGGTGATCGGATTTTCTTTCACTCATTAAATTTTCCATATATTTCAAACAATTTCCTTCCAAACTCCAATAATGATAATAACAACACAACAACCATATGATAATCTCCATAATGTAATATCATTCTCAACATAATCCCCTGATGGAAATAAGGTAAATAATGGGCAATATTTAGATCATGTGGAGCAATATATGAAATAAGGCATAATATGGCTTTTGTGAAGCATAAGCATAGGTAAGGCTAGGATATAACAACATATGAGCATTATATGGAAATATAAAGTCCTCCATCCGCTTATCATGCAACATGTCAAAAGCAATTTCAAATTTTACCTCCTTTCATGGTTTTCAAGAAAATATGCACTTCATTGTGACTTCCCTTTACTAGGCAATTTCATGCTATATCTCCAACGAATCCAATTTTGCATCGTCGAGTTCAATATAAAGCTTCCATGACACTATTTCTTTGAACAATTTACAAGCAATGGGAGATGTCTCACAGAATTTTGAGTTTTAGCAATTATACACAAAAATTTAAAATTTTCTCCAAATTTCTCAAAATTTCACCATGTAAAACCAAGAACAAGAGCAAAACATATAATAATGATAATGAGCTCTCCCCCCACCCCATACTTAAAATATACAGTGTCCCCACTGTATAAAATCAAATAAAAACAAGAGTAAAGGAAGGAACTCACCGAATAATGCGTCGAGGAAAGCAATACAGGGCATGTCAAGTAAACTGGTCTTGTCGATATCGAGTATTGTACTCGATATCGAGTAGAATGTCAGCGTCTAGTGGAATGCTGAAGTCGAGGATATTCTTGACTTGGTCGATATCGAGTTGGCCTACTCGATATCGAGTTGGCCTACTCGATATCGAGTAACTCTGGGCTGCTCCTCTTGGTCGTTCTCGACTCGCCTAGTCGATTTCGACTATTTTTCAGGGACTTCTTATCCCACCTTTTGCGATCCTTTTATGTTTGCCGACCTAAAAGTGTTAGATTGCACACAAAGACAAGACTTTCCATATGAAGTATTCTAAACTAAAAAACCAAAAACAAAAACCAAAATCAAAAGTTCCAAAGTCCCAAAAATAAAAAGGTTTATATACATGCTCTAGATTTTATAGTCGCTAGGCCGACTTCTTCTTTTGTGCTCAAGGACCATTAATGTGGGGCCCGCTTGTGCTTGGCTCTTCTCCTGGATCATCTAGGTCCTGATTGTAGTATGCAAGCTCAGTTGACGGGTGGTTGCTTGCATAATCTTCCTTTTCTCCCTTCTTTCTCTTTCCAGCTCTAGCTTAGTTTCCGCAGATTTTCTCGCCATGGGGCCTTACCTCCCATTAAATTATTTATAAATTTCCTAATGGACTGAGGAGGAGTAGAACTCATACCTGAATTTAACTTTTGCGGCCCAAAACATGTAACGACCCGAAATTTAAGTACCCGAATTAACCTCCATAAACCTACTTAGAAGGTAAATAAGGTTCGGAATACTAGATTATCGGGGAACGTTATAGAAGAAGTTTGATCTTCTTCCGTGAGCTTTGGATCTTACGACCGAGTACGAGTTATTATTAGGTTCATTTAAGCGGAAGATTTAGTTGTCAAAAGATGGGGATTGCGAACCCCGAAAAGATCGTAAGCCCGTTGGAGGCTTCACCTGTCCTAGACTATCGCGAAAACGTTTCGAATAGAAATAAAAGCGGAAATCATAAATACAACAAAACGCCACGGCCACGCCGGGTCAAAACGATAAAAGTATGAGCAAAAGAGTACGATTGTCAAGCGCCTCCCTCACTCTAATCGTCCAAAAGGTCTGTCCCGAAAACCATCCACATAAGCAAGTCATATCGGGTAAGGGGTACCTGAATCTAAAAAACAAGAAATATATCGGGGTCAATCATCGGAAATATGCACACTCCGTGCCATATAAAGAGGCATACTTAAACTACATGAATGTTAAAATGCAACACATAAGCAAGTGTATAGATATATATAAATGCGAAATAAACACACAAGGGCCCGTATCATCATCATCATCATCATCATCATCATCATCATCATCATCATCATCCTTCTCAAACGTACTCATCCTTCTCAAACATACTCATTCTTTCTCATCATAAGCCTTTCATTATTTCATTCGTGTTCCATCGAATATAAGTCATTCATTTAGATTTTGACGGCCGTCCTACCATAGACACATAACATACATATGAATTATTGGATTTACTAAGTTCATCCTACGTCATATTACCAGTTTATATTCCTAAACATGTTACTAGGTCGCGTGATGCATGAAGACTCTCGATAAGACAAAGAGTATCACATAAATCCATCATGAGTAAGTCCAGGGGACTTACCTGGAGTCCGGAGAATAAGCAAGCAATAAAGTGCACAACCAAGGATCCAATCAACAAGAGCCTATTAATTTCATTAAGCTTTCATTAGGTGGTATTCTAATGCAATGTACCCAACCTAATAATCAACATACATCCACATAAGGTTCACGATTCTATAGATTACGCACTTTGGTTAAGTGATCCGGACTTAACCAGTTATAATCTATATCGTATTATCACATAATCGATTTTCTTCTTATCGGATCATAAGCCAAGTTATGGGTATACTTCATTTCTGTATTTTATATGCTCTAAGTTTCGGCTATGCCATCACATATTTAACCATATTCTTAGCATTCCCTTAGCCAAGTTTTCTAACCGAGTCATTATAAACACTGGTTACTAAAATTATAATAACTCTTGATCCAACCGTTGGATAGCCCTAATTTTTTAAGGACAGTTAGATAACATTCCCATGAACATCATATTAAGATTTCACCCAAATCAGACCGTTGGATTGGAAATAAAGTCTAAATTACAGAGGCATATATATCCATTTTGTTGTTGTGACATTTGCTACAAAACGCAACCAAAACACATAGAGGCTCCACTTCCTAAGCCTTAATTTATACATAAGGATCCTAACCTATAGAGGGGAAGGTGGATGAGAGATTACCCTCGAAGCCTCTCTCGAAAAAGACCAAATTACCCCTCCAAGCTTCCCGGGACCTTGCGCCAAACACCTAGCATTTTTGACAAATCCAAACCAAAACATAAAAGGAATTCTTAGACAAAAACCTTCAAAATTAGTTGTAAAACAAGTATAAAATCAGATTTGAAGGGGAGGAAACCAAGACTCACCCAAACACACTTGAAAACCTCAAGAACACAAAGGGCTCAGCACAGCTGGCTCGGAAACGGGGCTCAACGGGTGGCTTAATGGGACTGGATTTTTGTGAACTCACTATGGTTGGAAAGGCCTCTCTTTTGTGGATATTTGGGTTCAAGAATCAGCCAAAAAGCTTGAGTGAGGAGGGAGTTATGGTGGTTTGAAGTTGGCAAGGTTGCTAGGGCAACTTGCTCTCTCTTTCTTTCTCTCTTTCTTTTTCTTTCTTTCCTTCTTCTTTTCTCTGATTTCTGGCGTGTGGAATGGCTAAATGAGGCCATAAATGTGTCCTTAAGAGATCCAAAAGGGTGGGCAAGGGTGGTCAAGGAGTTGGTGTGTATTAGGTAGCATAGTGAATGGAATAGGACTTGGTCATTCAAAGGTGTCAATCCATGGGGGGGTTTTATTCTTTAATCAACAAAATGATGGCTCATATTTGATCATATAAAGGGCTGAAATGGGGTGGTTTGGTCAGCAATTTAATGTTAAAACAACGTCCCGAAATGTCGCGACAAGTTACGAAAATTACCGAAATAAACGGATGACAAGGCTTTTGCCTCACTAATATTTCTCGAAATTTTATCATACGAATTCCAATAGATTGGAATTGTAATCCTCTTTCCATATAAAATATGTCATCCAAAAATTTTAAATTTTTCCGGGTTTTCAAAATCGTCAAAAGAAGGATAATTGATCGAATTATCCCTCGGAAATTAATTAAATCTTAATTAATCATAATTAAAATTTTCGGTCTTTACAATCATCCACCTCTAAAACAAGTCTCGTCCCCGAGACCAAAAAGATTCAAACCGGTGGAGAAGGTGTTAAACCTTGAGTCCTTGGATCGGAACAAAAGGCACGCGATCATCTCGGATGCGTCGTCCAAGAATCTCATGATGCTTTTGTCACGACCGTAATAGTCTCGAACGGCGTCGTCGAGCATGTGAATGGGCGCCCCCATCACATCTCGCCTCAACCCCCAAGAGTATCACAACTCGAGAGAAATCATCATCCTACCGCTAGGTCTTAGCGGAAATCCCACGATGGCCGTCGCGGAAAGTCCGTATCCACTTTGCGAAGCACAATGAGCTTACCCGGATCATGGAAGCTTTAACTCAAATCATTTTCGAATCAATTCCAATTAAAAGGTGTTGGCGTCCTGACACGACTTGGCCTAGACTCCTCTAGACTCCGCTCGACCTTCTCTCTCGGGAGGTGGTCATCCACCTCTAAAGTTCAAACCCAATTCCCGACATTCTATTCTCCCAACAGGAGTGTGGATCAAAATCCACCTCTAAGGATCAACATATGATCTCATTACGACTCAATCAAAACAGAGGGTGGATTAACATCCACCTCTAAGGCTAAGCCTTATTCCTTTTCCTAGGTTCAATATTCCGACATACCATCATTTATCAACCATACTCACAACAATCACATAATTATAACGATATCATATCAGTCATATATCAAAAAGTATTACACATCAATGATAATCACATCATATAGGACCGCTCATGGGCCCCACCACGCATATCAATCACAGAAAATGCGCACTCAATCACAGAGGTAAACACCCAATCACACATAGTACGGCTAAGGGTCCCCTTCCCAGGTACTCACCGGCCACTCACGTAGTCAAAGCTATATCTGCACGTGGCTGTACATACGACGCTAGCAACTCATCTAATACATCTCCATAGCTCGCCCGTATACTCTCCTCTGTCTCCCAAGTGGCCTCCTCGGGGCTTCTCCTAGCCCACTGTATAAGTACCAATGGTACCTCTCTGCGCCTCAGCTTCTTGACCCGGCGGTCAAGAATAGCAATCGGATGCTCCACGAAGGTATGGTCAGGTGCTATCTCTAATCCGGAGTAGTCCAATCTGTGACTCGGATCTGGCTCGTACTTCCTCAGCTGTGACACGTGGAAGACATCGTGTATACCAGCCAAACGGGGCGGTAAAGCAACTCTGTAAGCTACCTCTCCTACTCGCTCGAGGATCTCAAAGGGCCCCACATATCTAGGGCTCAGCTTGCCCTTCATCCCGAATCGCCGGATCCCTCTCGTCGGTGACACTCGCAACCAGACATGATCTCCAACCTCAAAGGCCAACTCAGTCCTGCGCCTATCAGCATACTTCTTCTGTCGGTCGTGCGCAACCCTCAGATGCTCTCGGATCCGTCTGACCTGATCTGTCGCCTCCTGCACGTACTGTGGTAGTGTCCCCACTCGGTCTGCAGGCTCATCCCAGCAGATAGGCGACTTGCATCGCCTCCCGTACAACGCCTCAAAAGGAGCCATCCTGATCGATGAATGATAGCTGTTGTTGTACGAGAACTCTACTAGGGGAAGATGTCGAACCCAAAGGTTCCCCCACTCCAAAACACAAGCCCTCAGCATATCCTCCAGCGTCTGAATCGTCCTCTCGCTCTGCCCGTCCGTCTGCGGGTGATAGGCCGTGCTGAAATGCAACTTGCTCCCCAGAGCCTCGTGCACCTGCCTCCAGAATCTCGAAGTGAAGCGGCCATCTCTATCAGATACTATCCTCTCGGGAACCCCATGCAACCTCACTATATGCTGGATAAAAGCTCGGACTAAATCAGACACAGGCCATGTCTCCTGAATCGGAATGAAATGGGCGGTCTTGGTCAACCTGTCGACCACCACCCAAATCGCATCAAAGCCTCGTACATCTCTCCTCAATCCTGTCACGAAGTCCATCGTGATATCCGTCCACTTCCACACAGGGTCAGGAAGTGATCGTGTCATCCCTCCGGGCTTCTGGTGCTCTATCCGCACCTGCTGGCAGACCTGACATCGCGCTACAAACAAAGCGACGTCAGTCTTCATCCTACGCCACCAGAACGTCCTCCTCAAGTCCTGGTACATCTTATTCGATCCCGGATGGACCGAATAAGGAGTGGAATGGGCCTCTATCATGATCTTCTGCTTCAGGTTGTGCACATCAGGCACAGCAACTCGTCCCTGCAACATCAACATCCCATCATCTCGGACGGTAAAAGACCTACAGTGGCCTTGGGCCATGCGCTGTCGGATATCGGCAATCCGCGGACACTCTGTCTGCGCTCGTCGGATCTCATCCATCAACTCTGACTGAACCTCTAGGAAACTCAGCTGTCCACTCTCTCGCTGTGACCAGACCTCTATCCCACAACTGATCAGATCCCGCTGCAACTCAGGTCGAGCCGTCAATCTGGACAAAATAATCTCCTGACGAGTCTTCCGACTCAAGGCGTCGGCCACCACATTGGCCTTCCCCGGGTGATACTCAATCTTCAACTCATAGTCCTTGATCAACTCTAGCCACCTCCTCTGACGCATGTTCAGCTCTTTCTGCGTGAAAATGTACTTCAGATTTTTGTGATCGGTCATGATCCTCACTGACGTGCCATACAGATAGTGCCTCCAGATCTTGAGCGCATGTACAACTGCGGCTAGCTCAAGATCGTGCGTGGGGTATGACTCCTCCCCTGGCTTCAGCTGGCGTGAAGCGTAAGCGATGACCCGATCCCTCTGCTGTAGCACACAACCTAAACCTGAACTCGAAGCATCCGTGTAGACTACGAAGTCCTCCGTCTTTTCTGGTAGTGCTAACACTGGCGCGGATGTCAACTTCTGCTTCAGCAGATCAAAACTGGCCTGGCACGCCGGGCTCCACTCGAAGGGTACTCCCTTCTTCGTCAGCTGCGTCATCGGCCTAGCTATGCTGGAGAAGCCCTCGACGAACCGTCGGTAATAGCTAGCCAAACCTAGAAAAGACCTGATATCTCTGACGTTCTTGGGGACCTCCCAAGCAACGATAGCATCAACCTTCGATGCGTCTACTGATATCCCTGCTGCGGATATAACATGACCAAGAAACATCACCTCGGAGAGCCAGAACTCACACTTGCTAAACTTCCCGAACAGTTTATGCTTCTGCAGAATCCTCAACACAATCCTCAGGTGCTCAGCATGCTCCTCTCTGCTCCTCGAGTAGATCAAGATGTCGTCGATAAATACCACCACGAATCTGTCAAGAAAATCGATGAAGACCCTGTTCATCAACTCCATGAAGGCGGCTGGCGCGTTGGTTAGCCCGAACGGCATAACCACAAACTCATAGTGTCCGTATCTAGTCCTAAAGGCCGTCTTCGGTATGTCCTCTGCCTTCACCCTCAGCTGGTGATAACCCGAACGCAAATCTATCTTCGAGAAGACGACAGCTCCCTGCAGCTGATCCATCAAATCGTCTATTCTCGGCAACGGGTAACGGTTCTTCACCGTAGCCCGGTTCAACTCTCTGTAATCTATGCATAGCCTCAACGACCCATCCTTCTTCTTCACGAACAACACCGGTGCTCCCCACGGCGAAGCACTCGGCCTAATGTAGCCCTTCCCAGCTAGCTCCTCCAACTGTGCCTTCAGCTCGGCCATCTCCGTCGGCGCCATCCTGTACGGGACCCTCGAAATCGGCCTGGTGCCCGGCTCCAACTGTATAGCGAAATCAACATCTCGCTGTGGCGGAAGTCCTAGTAGCTCGTCTGGGAAAACGTCAGCAAACTCACTAACAACGGGGACATCTGTCAGGCTGGGTCGCTCGCGACCCACCTCTAAAGCATAACACCAGTAGCTCGTGCATCCCTGGTCTAGAAGTCTCACCGCTCGAACGGCACTGATCTGGGCTCCGTTCCGTTTGGGGTCGTCCCCCCACACCTCGTGCTCAGTCCCATCTTCCGCGAGGATGGAAACTGTACGGGTCCTCAGGTTGAGGATCGCCCCGTAGAAGTTCATAAAATCCATCCCCAGGATCATCTCGTCTGTCCTCAGTGGCATGACTATCAAGTCAGTGGGCCACTCTCGCTCTCCTATCCGAATGGGGCATCCTAGGATCTCACGCCCCGTCCTAACCCTAGCCCCATCCGCCATACGTACTACTAACGCGGGACATATCGAACATATAAGTTTAAATCTAGCTACGCATGAATCTGCTATAAAGCAGTGGGTTGCCCCGGTATCGAACAGAATGCGAAGAGTAGAGCCACAAAACGATATCGTACCTATGGAAGTCGGAGCTGTCGAATCACCGTTCCGCATCGGGAACACGCGGGGCGGCGGGGGTGGTAAGAAATCAGTGTCTACAGCTATCGCTGACAGCTGTGCAGAACCTCTGCCCTGGCCGGGTCCTGCCGACCCTGCCGACGACTGTGTCTGCTGATGCTGGTAAGATCCTCGGCCGCCTCGACCTCCTCCTCTACCTCTACCTCGACCTCCACCTCGGCCTCGTCCTCCTCTAAAGCTGCTGTCTCCTCGACCACCTCCGTAGCTACTATCTCCTCGGCCAGCTCCCAAGGGAGTCCCCCTCCCCTGACCCTGTGCATAAGAAATCTGAGCGGGTCTCGGTGCCTCTGGAAGGCGTAAAGCTGAAGCTGCAGGAGTGACTGAAGATCTCTCGCCCTGCGGGCACATGAGAGCACGATGTCCTACCCCTCCACACGTGTAGCAGGAAATGAACTTCCTAGGGCAGTCTGTCTGGTAGTGGCCCTCCTCGCGGCAGCTGTGGCAGATAATAGCTCTCACTCTAGCCTCGCGGTAGGATGATACAGGTACAGCTGGAATGGCCCAAGTGGTCCCGCTAGTCGATCCTCCTCTCGCTAACCCCTTCCCTGGGCCCCTATCAAATCTGTGCTCCGCGGGTCGTGGCCTCTTTCCGCCAGATGGAGTGCGGAAAGCTGAAGACGGGGCAGCTGTCAGACGTAGCTGCTGGTCATAGCGAAGGATCATCTCTAGAAATCTGTCATATGTCATTCCCTCCATGCTGGTAGAGATCAGAAGAACGTCTGGCGGAAGCCTCATAGAAAGCATGCGGATGCGCATCTCGTCAGTGTTACAGACCTTTCCACAATAGACGAGCTCCTTCTTGAACTGGCAGACGATCTCGGAGATAGATAGTCGTGGGTCATAGCGGGTGCTGAAGAACGCAACCTCTCGTGCTGCTTGTGTCCCAGATGGACAGTACTCTCTCAGCATCAACTTCCTGAACTCCTCGTAGGTCCATGCAGTACGATCATCAGAGTAGACAAGCCATCTGTCATAAGCATCTCCTCGAAGCTGCCCAGCCGCAAGCCTCTGTCTCTCCGCATCGGGTACTCCAATCAAGCTGAAAACTCCCTCGAGTCCTCTGAAGAACTGCTCGATATCCTCTCCGGGTCCGGCCTGAAAGATAGGCGGGCTACTCTGTGATAGTCTCTTCACCCAGTCGGTGACGCCAGCTGATCTCTCTCGCTCTAGCAACGCAAGTAATGCCCTCTCTATCGCTGATCCCTGCTGCTGCCTATCAGCCTCTCCCTCATGCTGCCCGGGGATCTCGACCTCAACATCGGTCTCAGTCTCTGTCTCTGTCTCAGGAATGCGGCCACGACCTCGGCCACGTGGTCTCCCGCGTCCTCTAATAATCTGGGTGTCGACCATGCTGACAACTGGACATTTAACTGTACTCAATATACAATTAAATAAAACGTCTTCTTCAAGGAAGACGGCCCCCAGGCACATTCATCTCACATAATTACATCCCTTCAAGGGGATGGCCCGTAGGCACAGTTTTATATCGCACAGAAGCTAACTATATAGCTATCCTTCGAGGGATAGCTTGGCGAGCCCGCCTCTAAATCCTATCCTACTCCAACCACCATGGTTGCTCTCTTGGAGTCTTCCAGGCCCGTCTGTAAGGAAAAGCTAGGCAGTCTACCCGAACCCTTCTACATCTCTAAGGATGCCTATCGCCTTGTCTCTACCCGTCGATCCTATCTCTCGTCTATAAATATCCTAACCATTTTCATTTTCCAAAGGGTTTTCATCTTTGCCCTTTAAACACTTCGAAATCCTTGAAAATTTCCAAAACGGTGGGCGGGTTTTGAAAATTAATTTTTTTAACTCGTGCGTACTCAGGTCGAACAACCTTGGCTCTGATACCAACTTTGTAACGACCCGAAATTTAAGTACCCGAATTAACCTCCATAAACCTACTTAGAAGGTAAATAAGGTTCGGAATACTAGATTATCGGGGAACGTTATAGAAGAAGTTTGATCTTCTTCCGTGAGCTTTGGATCTTACGACCGAGTACGAGTTATTATTAGGTTCATTTAAGCGGAAGATTTAGTTGTCAAAAGATGGGGATTGCGAACCCCGAAAAGATCGTAAGCCCGTTGGAGGCTTCACCTGTCCTAGACTATCGCGAAAACGTTTCGAATAGAAATAAAAGCGGAAATCATAAATACAACAAAACGCCACGGCCACGCCGGGTCAAAACGATAAAAGTATGAGCAAAAGAGTACGATTGTCAAGCGCCTCCCTCACTCTAATCGTCCAAAAGGTCTGTCCCGAAAACCATCCACATAAGCAAGTCATATCGGGTAAGGGGTACCTGAATCTAAAAAACAAGAAATATATCGGGGTCAATCATCGGAAATATGCACACTCCGTGCCATATAAAGAGGCATACTTAAACTACATGAATGTTAAAATGCAACACATAAGCAAGTGTATAGATATATATAAATGCGAAATAAACACACAAGGGCCCGTATCATCATCATCATCATCATCATCATCATCATCATCATCATCATCATCCTTCTCAAACGTACTCATCCTTCTCAAACATACTCATTCTTTCTCATCATAAGCCTTTCATTATTTCATTCGTGTTCCATCGAATATAAGTCATTCATTTAGATTTTGACGGCCGTCCTACCATAGACACATAACATACATATGAATTATTGGATTTACTAAGTTCATCCTACGTCATATTACCAGTTTATATTCCTAAACATGTTACTAGGTCGCGTGATGCATGAAGACTCTCGATAAGACAAAGAGTATCACATAAATCCATCATGAGTAAGTCCAGGGGACTTACCTGGAGTCCGGAGAATAAGCAAGCAATAAAGTGCACAACCAAGGATCCAATCAACAAGAGCCTATTAATTTCATTAAGCTTTCATTAGGTGGTATTCTAATGCAATGTACCCAACCTAATAATCAACATACATCCACATAAGGTTCACGATTCTATAGATTACGCACTTTGGTTAAGTGATCCGGACTTAACCAGTTATAATCTATATCGTATTATCACATAATCGATTTTCTTCTTATCGGATCATAAGCCAAGTTATGGGTATACTTCATTTCTGTATTTTATATGCTCTAAGTTTCGGCTATGCCATCACATATTTAACCATATTCTTAGCATTCCCTTAGCCAAGTTTTCTAACCGAGTCATTATAAACACTGGTTACTAAAATTATAATAACTCTTGATCCAACCGTTGGATAGCCCTAATTTTTTAAGGACAGTTAGATAACATTCCCATGAACATCATATTAAGATTTCACCCAAATCAGACCGTTGGATTGGAAATAAAGTCTAAATTACAGAGGCATATATATCCATTTTGTTGTTGTGACATTTGCTACAAAACGCAACCAAAACACATAGAGGCTCCACTTCCTAAGCCTTAATTTATACATAAGGATCCTAACCTATAGAGGGGAAGGTGGATGAGAGATTACCCTCGAAGCCTCTCTCGAAAAAGACCAAATTACCCCTCCAAGCTTCCCGGGACCTTGCGCCAAACACCTAGCATTTTTGACAAATCCAAACCAAAACATAAAAGGAATTCTTAGACAAAAACCTTCAAAATTAGTTGTAAAACAAGTATAAAATCAGATTTGAAGGGGAGGAAACCAAGACTCACCCAAACACACTTGAAAACCTCAAGAACACAAAGGGCTCAGCACAGCTGGCTCGGAAACGGGGCTCAACGGGTGGCTTAATGGGACTGGATTTTTGTGAACTCACTATGGTTGGAAAGGCCTCTCTTTTGTGGATATTTGGGTTCAAGAATCAGCCAAAAAGCTTGAGTGAGGAGGGAGTTATGGTGGTTTGAAGTTGGCAAGGTTGCTAGGGCAACTTGCTCTCTCTTTCTTTCTCTCTTTCTTTTTCTTTCTTTCCTTCTTCTTTTCTCTGATTTCTGGCGTGTGGAATGGCTAAATGAGGCCATAAATGTGTCCTTAAGAGATCCAAAAGGGTGGGCAAGGGTGGTCAAGGAGTTGGTGTGTATTAGGTAGCATAGTGAATGGAATAGGACTTGGTCATTCAAAGGTGTCAATCCATGGGGGGGTTTTATTCTTTAATCAACAAAATGATGGCTCATATTTGATCATATAAAGGGCTGAAATGGGGTGGTTTGGTCAGCAATTTAATGTTAAAACAACGTCCCGAAATGTCGCGACAAGTTACGAAAATTACCGAAATAAACGGATGACAAGGCTTTTGCCTCACTAATATTTCTCGAAATTTTATCATACGAATTCCAATAGATTGGAATTGTAATCCTCTTTCCATATAAAATATGTCATCCAAAAATTTTAAATTTTTCCGGGTTTTCAAAATCGTCAAAAGAAGGATAATTGATCGAATTATCCCTCGGAAATTAATTAAATCTTAATTAATCATAATTAAAATTTTCGGTCTTTACAAAACAGAAATCTTTGAGCTTAGGGTTAGTCGATGTCGAGCAAGACTGGTCGATATCGAGTACAGGGACCCCATACTTAGGCTCTTTGTAAGTCTGGTGCTCAGCAGGGGAAGTCGATGTCGATGAAGACCGGTCGACATCGAGTAACACCTTGGTCGATATCGAGGACGGTTTCTCGATATCGAGCAGGACCTTGGTGTCTTCCTCTATTGTTTGCTTGATCCCGTGGTTGCTGATGCTCTTCACCTCCAGCCATGAAATTTCCTCTTTTGCAGGGCCAAAAGGGAAATCTAAGACCTCGTCGCCTATTGTGAATGTGAGCAGTCGCTGTTTGACACTAATCTTGGCATCTGCAATAGCTAGAAATGGTCTACCAAGAATAATAGGGCTAGTAGGATCTTCAGCATAATCTATAATAAGGAAATCAGCTGGAATGAAGAATTTACCAACCTGGACAGGGATATTCTCAACCATACCTGTAGGGATGACTACTGTATTGTTTGCCATGTATAGCTTGGCATCCACATGTTCTATGGACCCTATCTTTACCTTCCGCCAGATTGATAAGGGCATGATGCTCACACTTGCTCCTAAATGACACAAGGACTCATATTTATATTGTCCAAATCCCATAGTAACAGAAAACTTACCAAGGTCAGGTCTCTTTTCAGGGAAGTGGAGCACTTTGCATTCGCCGGCGATCTCCGAGATGGATCGTTTGTTGCTAAGGATTTCCTTCAGGAATTTGACATATGCTGGCATCTCTTGCAGAGCTTCTGTAAAAGGAATAGAGAAATTCAGTTCTTGCAGCATATTAACAAAACGTTTGAACTTACCCGCAGTGGGATCTTTTAGCGCTTTGGAAGGGAAATGCAATGTCTTTTTCTTCTTTGTAGCCAGAACAGACATCGAAGGTGTTGCAGAGTCGTAGACATCGGCCAACTTCTCCTCGACATCGACCAGGGGTTGCTCGATATCGACAACAGTTGTCAATCTCGAGTTGCTGGGCTGTGCAGTGGAGTCCGATCTTGGCTTCTCCTCTGTGTCGAGTAAATTCTTGTCGATATCGACCAAGGGTTGGTCGATATCGAGTTGCTGCTGCTCGTTGTCGAGTTGTTGCTCTGCTATTTCTTGGTGCTTTCCGACCTCCGGCTCGTGTAATTGGTGCCCGCTCTTGAGTTTGATAGCTGCAACGTGTCCGCTCTTCCCCTTAGGATTTGGTTCTGTTTGCCCAGGGAGTTGCCCGGATGGTCGTGGAATCTACGCCGCGAATTGACCCATTTGAGTCTCAATGTTCTTTTTCCAGATATCCAGCTCTCAAAATTTTGCATTGATGTTCTGGAACTGGTTGTTGATGGTGCCTTGATTCCGGCGCATCTCATCAAGGATGAGCTGTAAATCATCCTTCCGTTGATCTCTCTCTGATGTCATGGAGCTCTGTATGGTGGGGGGTTCCTAGGAGAACCTTGGTTCCATTGTGGTTGATAGAACATTTGATCCCCCATATAGCGATTGGGACCCCCTGCGTAAGCTACCTCTTCCTGGGTCTCTACCATCCTGACTTGCTTTGTGTGGGCACTCAGTAGTGGTGTGCCGCTGTGATCCGCATTCGATGCAAGGCTGGTTGACAAAGAGATACTTGACTTGCTTGAGGAGCTTGCGATTCTGGTCTCTGTAGTAATGCTCCCTCACATCTAGGTCAATCTCCTTAGATGGCTCATAGAGAGGCATGGATGGTGCTGGCCTGGCATAGGAGTTCTCCTCATAGTTTATTGGAGTCCCATACTTGTTGTCATAGTTGGTCAGCTTGTCGAGGGCAGCCCATGCGTCAGCTGGTGGCATTGTCAGATACTCATAATGAGTATATGTGTTGATCCTATCCTTAGCAGCCAAGTCAAGAGAATTGAAGAAGATCTCCTGAACGAGGCAAGGTTGTTGTCCATGTGTAGGGCAGGATTGCAGTAGATCCTTATAGCGTTCCCATGCCTTTGCTAGCGGCTCTCCAAGCTGTTGTTTGAAAGATGTGATCTTTTGGTGAAGGAGCGCTGTCTTGGCAGGAGGAAAAAATTTATTGAGAAATTCCTGCTTTACTTGAGCCCATGTTGTGAGGGATCGCGGTTTCAGTCCTTCTAGCCACTTCAATGCAGGACCAGCCAGAGACCAACGGAAAGCTTTCATCAAGATGTACTCCAAGGTGGTACCTTCAACAAGAGCACGACACATGTAAGTAAAGTTGGTAATGTGTTGAAGAGTGCATTCATTAAATCTACCATGAAAAGCATTATGTTTAACTTCAATCAGGAAGGGAGTGCAAATTTCATAGTTATTCTCAGGGATTAGAATAGCCGATTCAGGCACGATGAGAGTCGGGTGCATATAATCATCTGCAGTGGTAGGATATAGGACAAGCTCAGCTTCTGCTTACCTCGCACGCTCAACTTCCTGTTCCCTAGCTGCTCTCTCAGTGGTGAGAGCAGTATCCTTAGTGGCTATTTCCCTCCTAAGCCTCTCAATCAGCTGTTCTTGTGTTTCTGCGGCCGCCATGGCTCTTTTCAGTTTAGCTTGGATGTGTAGAGGGCGTTCCGCTTCGTCAAAGTCGTCAAACTCAGGTGGTTGACTAGAACGGCGCATACACCTGCGAAGTAACTCAAAGAGAAAGTGAGATTTGACTACCTAAGGCGCGAAAGATAGCTTCCCCGGCAACGGCGCCAATTTGTTGTGGGAGGAAA
This sequence comes from Persicaria tinctoria, assembly GCA_037127255.1. NCBI lineage: Eukaryota > Viridiplantae > Streptophyta > Magnoliopsida > Caryophyllales > Polygonaceae > Persicaria > Persicaria tinctoria. The sequence goes on along the minus strand of JBANSL010000004.1, from coordinate 39,779,364 downwards.
TCGAGTTTAAAATGTTATAAAATAAATCAAACCAGATTATGCCCACGCAAATGATTACAAGACTTCCCCCCGATGCAGTAGTGGGAAGTCATGATCGATCCATGAGGAAACGTGTCAGCGGATCCAAGGCAGCGGAGAAATCTCACGAACAGAAGTCGACCACAGGTTGCTCGATCTCGACTAGGGTTAGTTCACAGAAGATCGGTTAAGTCGATTCACGCAGCAGCAGTCACAGGATGTTTGTCAATATCGATCAGGCTTTACTCAATATCGAGTAAAGAAGTCGACGTCGAGGAAGGCTTTGTCGAGTACCTGCACAACAGAAGCTACAACGATCTGGGATCGAGGATTAGTAGTCGATATCGACCAAAATTAGTCGATATCGAGGAAAAACAGAAACTTTAATTGTATCTACCGATTTGGGATAAAGAACAAAGCTTACGGGATTCAAAATAAACTATACATGAAAGACTTCCAAGATTGGGGTTTGCGACAACGATAAGCAAGCATGCATAAGGCAGGAATAAAACAGATAATCATGTAAATCGCATCGAAGGATCAAGCTTTTGCCTTATCCAATAATTAGACAACTCTTTCAAGAAACCCAAATTGTATCTACCGATTTTATTTTTACAATCCAAGTTGTTAGCATGGACCTCCATTAGATGGGTAATAAACATATAACAAGTAGTAGATGCTCAAAACATGATGAAAGTCGGATCTTTACCTCAAACACGCAGGGCTATCGTCGGGCTCACCCCAACCCTAGAAGTGGGTGAACTACTCGCGCTTAATCGCAATCTCAGACATCGATTGAAAAGAAATAACTTGCATTAAATCAAACAGATCTTACAACCAAAGGAAGCCAATTCTGCTCTCGCTTCACCAACTCCTCTTGGCCACTCACTCTCTCTCTCTACCTCTATGTAACTAATTGTGTCTTGAATTAAATGAATAGAAATCAGCCCCTAAGGCCTTATTTATAGGCTTCTAATCCTTACTAATCAAGGGTAGAAATCTCTATCTATATCTAAAGATAAAACTTTAATAAAGGGAATATTTATCTTAAAAGGGAAATATATCTAAAAGGCTAAATATCTTCATATGTGGATAAATCTTCTTCTCCATGGATGGATCTCGATAGACTTGATAGATCTCGGACTCCTTTGCTCCCAAGAAAGCCCAAACCGTGCCGGACAGCCCAACCGCGTAACGCGGCCCAGGAAAGATCTCCTCGATATCGAGTAAACTCCTTGATATCGAATAACTGTGTGTCGTCGACTTGGCTTCACTAGCTTGGTCGAGCAACTTCTCCCCGATCTGGCTCGGACAGGCGATTTTGGTCTTGTCGATATCGAGTAAAGTACTCGATATCGAGGAAGGGTTGCTCGGCATGTCTTGGTCTTCGACTTCTTGATCAGGTGCTTTCTCCTCGACTCTGGGTTGGTCTTCAGATCTTGTCGATATCGAGTAAAGTACTCGATATCGAGTAACTTTATGGAGTCGGGTAGTTTTGCCTTTAGTTCCTCGATCTGGACTGTCCTCGATCATGCTGTGCCCGGACATGTTTGGTCGATATCGAAGAACAGGAGTCGATATCGAGTAAGGCTTGGCTTCCGTCTTTGCTTTTTGGTTTTGTTCCGGAATGACTCCAAATTCTGTAATATTAAACCAAAATTTATGTAGATCTCCATTTCTTGCAAATAAGTACATATTACATAAATTTAACATATTCCCATCCGGAAATATGCAAAGTGTATAAAATAAGGAGCTAAAATGTGCATTTCAACATGGCTATTTTAGTGGACATCACTTACACTACCACAACAGAAATTACCCACTTAGTGACCCATTGCAACATGTCCTTGCAAGTACTTGTACTTAACTTCTTAGAACTCGTAACTTGCAAGAAACTTTCCTTTGATTTTTTCCTCTGTCTCCTCTCTTTCTTCGGTAATAATGTGCGAGTTTTAATACATAACGATAGCACAATCAGTCTGGCTCGAAAACTAAAACTATCAACAAAATAAGGGGTGATTTCAATTAAGCATTTTATAAAACACCTTATGTGCATTATGATTAGGCATCTATGAAACTAAAAATTTAACATCTTTCACCTCATAAATTTTAACATTCAATCAACCAGTCATTAGAATATCATCACAATTTCACAAAATTAATTAGTAAGCCCTACATATAATTTATTCAAATTTTTACAATATATGATATGAAAATATTGAACTTACATATCTTCATAATAGCTAAGCACTGTGGCAATTATGTAGGGTCCTCTTTAAATTACAATCAAAGAAGAGATGAATAATAGAAGAGGCCACCAGTTGAATCCTAAACTAAAAGGAGAAAAGAAGAGGCCACCAAGAGGCAGCCGCACATGCTGGATTCAACGGAAGGAAAACAATGAAAGATAGTGGCGATTTCATAGTTATAAAATCTCACAAATAAAAAGTGGGGTAAATCACAACTTAACCCTAATTCAGAAGAAGACTCAGAAGGTGACATGGGCACAGCCACAACCTGCAACCCTTTCCACTTTCCTCTGCTACTTAACCATGGTCCATGGTTGACATCCAAGTTTTTTCTGCACCAGTTTTTTCGGACATGCTCCACGGAAACTTGTTGAAGACGTTCTAGCTATGGTGTTTCTCATTGACAAACAAAATAAGAAAACAAAGAGCGAAATCCAGAATCAATTTTCTTCAGACACATAATTACATAAATCAATGCAACTAGGAGGACCAAGACTACAATTCCTCCGAGCATTGAAAAATAGAATTCACCAACAAATGCCTAAAGCACAACTTTCTCAAGGCAACATATATATTATCTTCTTCATTATAATACAATTTAATCAAACTGAGACAGATACTACCAAGTTTAAGTGGGTTTGAGGAATTGGCTTCGAAACACTTGAAACAACCACCAAATGTCATGAATTGGTTCGGCCTTTCCCAAATTGATTCCTCAAATCAGCCAACTAAAGACACCTTAGCAGATTTGCAGGCAAGAAATGATCAACTAATCATCAATTACATGCACAAATACTGCAATTTCACTTGGGAGATGAACTATTATGCTGTCATTCACAATCCAATCCAAACGAGTAAATTACACTACAAAAAATAATGAAATTTGCCATGCTACCTAGCTTCGGCAGGGGGCTTACCGTGGCAATTGATACATTTTGCCACCGATAGTAGCTTCGGTAAGAGTTACCGTAGCTATTGGGTCGATTTTGCCACCCTTTGTAACATCGAAAAGGATTGTGGTGGCAATTGATTTGGTCATATTACTCTCTCGCTCACCCCAAACCCAATAACCACACATTTCGGCCCCTCAGATCTAAACCCTAGATCTCGCCCTCTCTCAACCTCCACTCCCGATCTCAGAGCTGGATATCGCCGTCGTCAGTAGCCGCCTATTTGGATATCGCCGGTCGACGGCGTCGCTCTTGGACGTCCCTCGTCATCAACTCGTCATCCTCCGGTCACCCCTTGTTGCTCATGGTCGCTCATTGTCATCCTCCGGTCACCCTTCATCGCTCCTCGTCCAGGTTTCAGCAGGTATTCTTCTCACGCCCTCTCTCGAATGCCTCCACTCCCGATCTCAGATCTGAAAATCGCCCTCTCTTGCAACCTCTCCTCTCAGATCTGGATCTCGTTGTCGCCCCCTCTAGATTTGGATCTCGCTGGTCGACAACGTTGCCCTCCACGCTCCTGGTCGCTCATCATCATCCTCCGGTCACCACTCGTCGCTCATAGTCCTGACTTTAGGTATTCGTATATCCGGTCCCTCCTTACTGATTCAATCCCCCTTTTGTTGATTATACAATATTTTTGTGATTAGATATATGATGTTCTATTGTTGTTTTTCACCTATATCACCCATCAATTTTTGTGATTAGATATATGAAAACTGAAAAGGAAAGGAAACTGGGAGTCTGGAATGGTATAGTTTGAAAAAAGAGCTGGTAGATTTTAATAAACGGACTGAGAATCCAGCGTTAGCAGCACTTTGGGTTGGAAAGTAAGCAACTGAAGAGAAAAGAGTGCTCTGATGTAAAGAGTTTTGGGAAACACAAAGATTTGATTAATAAGAAATTCAGAAAGCAAATCATTTAACATGAACTGAATAGTTGAGAAAGAAAACCCGCATGTGTTTGAGAAACCTGCGTATAAAAGGATTTATAATAGATAAGGTGTGAAAAGGACAATTCTGACATTGGTTTGCCTTTATAGTCTGATGAGCAATGAAAATGCTCTCTCGAGTGTCTTGCTGAAATTAAGCATCTCACTTTTTGAGACATGCATATATATATATATATATATATATATATATACACACGGGTCGACTCCGGTGAAAACCGTGAGAACTGATTTGATTGGCTAGAGATTTGGATTCTTACTCAGATGGGCGCGTGCGCGTTTGACTTCTTTAAAAAAATGTAAGGGCAATTTCGTCCTTAACCTTCATTGACTTCCTTCCTCACGAGTCACGCCGATTCCTCTGTGCGATAGAAGCTCGGACAGTTCGAGCGTTCTTTCACCTCTCTCTCTCGGCCGACGAAGAACGGAATCCTAGCAATTTCATTCTCGTTCGATTTGTGCGATATCTATCATCTTTTATTGTTCGATTTGTGCGAGAGAAGATCGAGCCTAATCGTTCGATTTTATTAGGGTTTGGGGAGGTCGGTTCTGAAATCTTTCATCCTATCGGCGTTGGCCCTTCACCGCCGGTGCGACGCCCCTTCACCGCCGGTGCGACGCCCCTTCACCGCCGGTGCGACGTTCCTTCAGCGTCGGTGCGATGCTCCTTCACCGTCGGTCACTTTATCTCAATATCAGGTAACTTACAGCTTCGAATTTCATGGTATGTGTAATTGCTTTCAGTCTACGGTCTTGTTCTAGCTAACAAATTCAATTCCACATCAAACTGGAGGAATTTCCTTTCGATCGATGCTCTGTATTGTGGTTTTGTATTTCGGGTTATGTGAATTTTGATCCTTGACTGTTGATTTTGATCTTTTATTTGGCGTTTCGTCCTCCTCCCCATAGCTTAGATTTGAAATCAAATTGAATAGAATCATGCTTGAATTCCATATGGTTTAAATTTGCTTTTCTGAATGAGCTGAGCTTTGAAGAAAAGTGGAAAATGGACATTTGAGTATTTAGGGCTTTTCCTTGCTTTGGACGGACTATGAGATTTCAATTTTTTGCTTGTGATTTCTTCTTCTCGTCAGATCTGTTTTGTTGTTCATCCTTCATTGGCAACCTGTTAATCAAATTCGGTTTGGGTATATGATGATCTGCATATTCCTTGTATATAGATCAAGGCTGATTTAACCTCTTACATAATTTGGGTAGTCTATTGATTGATTAAATTCTAGATATTGGTAGTAAGGTAGAACAAGAATAGGATCGATAGCATGAAATTATTTAGGTTGTTGGATTAATTGAACTACATTGGCTATTACTGTAGGGATTGGTTATTTTTCTTCAAGCTGATTATTTTGATGACTTTGGGTTGGGTGTATGGGTAAGATTGAGTGTTTTTAGTCTGTTATTTATTCCATAACTAGTTGTATAGAAGCTACTGTTGTTTAAATTTTGCAATTAAACTACAAACCTAATATGATTGTATTTGATTTAATGTGCTCTATCATGAAACACCCCTTTTTAATTATGCATCCAGGCTGACAGAGATCTCCTACACTGGGGGTGTCTTCTTGTGTTTATTCTACTTTTTGTTATTCTTATGGTTGTCTATGTTGTTGACCCTTGTTCTGCTTTCCCCCACAAATGCATTCAAAATGTCGATGGTTATTTAATTTTTTCTTAAATTTTTTAAATGAGAAGGGAGATTGTGCCATGAATTTAGTATCTACATAGCAGCAATTTGCATCACAAATTTTTAATTCATTTATCACTTTTGTGCCTTAGATGCAACTCCACCAACAGTAAATGATCCTAATCTTTGCAACGAGTTTAGGTGTGTTCATGGAGTATTTGTATCATACTCACTCAGAATGTTCTTGATAGATGAAGGTCTGAAGTTCATTCAACGATACACCTTCAGGGTACGAAGATGTCAAGTAGAGTCCGCTTACAAACCGAAAGTGGAGTGAGAACAGAGAAGTTCTCGTCATGAAGCTTACACCGTTGGACATGTGATGCTGTTATTACGAGCAATTCCGAGTCTCCCACTTGCTATCTTCAAGTTATCTTTACAATATGTATACTTTCAGACGTACATAACTGTAATGGCGGACTATACAAGGAACCAAAATTTTCAAAAACAAGTAAAAATGGTTGTTTTCAGCATGCCACGATATACTTATTTTCACAAAGCAGGTCAGCGCACTGCCAACAGTACAGAGAAATTGTATTTATAGGATGTTCTTAATTAACTAAACTCTAAAGTGATAGAAAAAGACACAAGTTGATCTTATTAGAGCAAAGAAACCCGCGTAGATAAAAGTTAATCTTTGGACCTTATTTAACTATGGGTTAGATATAACTATATATGGGTTCAAGATCCTTAGAATTTTAACTTACTTAAGAGCATGAACAATTTTAACTTACTTAAAGAGCATGAACAATAGAGGGCCAAGAGGCCCTTAGAGCTTGCCAAATCAACAAAAAAAAAAAGAAGAAAAAAAGAGAAAGATTTAGGGGCCCGGAAATGGAGCCCTTAAAATGGAGTCCGGGAATTGGGGCTCCAATGCACTCTCTCCGAGGAAAAATGCTGCAACATCCATCAACCCAATTTGTGAAATGTATCTCTCCACTATGTGACAAGTGGCTCAATTATCCAAGTTTAAAATCATAATTTATAAATACAATTTTCGTCATATTCTGTAATTAAAAATAAAAATAAAAATTATATTTAAGTGTGAATTAATTTTATCTATCCATAGACACCCATTTTGCATATATTATTTTTGAAAAAAAATTTACCCCAACAATACTCATATACTATTATTTTTAACACATAAAAAACTAATAAAATAATAATAATAACAACAACAATAATATTTATTATTATTATTATTATTATTATTACTATTATTATTATTATTATTATAATGATAATAATAATGATTGAATAATTGAAAAAGGTCAATAGTAAAAAGTAAGTTAAGGGCTGAGGTTCGGGCCCTCGAATGTGGGTGCAAATAATTAAAAGTTGGAACGAGGCCCTTAAGCTGATGTGGCAGAGAAAAAGTAAGTTAATGGTCCAGATATTAAGGGTCTCAAGTCCCTCTATTGTTCATGCTCTAATAAACCAACATGAATTGTAACATATCAAGATGTCACTTTATACCTATATATAACTATGGGTTCAAGATTTAAGAATCTTGAACCTACTTTAATTAGAGGCAATACACCATCATAAAAAATTGAAGCTACTTAATAAACCAACAGAAAATGTAAGGCATCAAGATGTCACTTTAGAGTTATATATAACTATGGGTTCAAGATTTAAAAATCTTGAACCTACTTTAAATAGAGGCAATACATCATCGTAAGAACTTGAATCTACTTAATAAACCAACATGAAATATAAGACATCAAGATATCACTTAGGGCTATATATAACTATGCATTCAAGATTTTTATCTTGAATCTACATTAAATGGAGGCAATACATCATAATAAAAACTTGAACCTACTTAATAAACTGACATGAAATGTAAGTCAACAAGATGTCACTTTAGGGTTATATATAACTATGGGTTCAAGATTTTTAAATCTTGAACTTACTTTAAATGGAGGCTATTCATCATAATAAAAATTTGAACCTACCTAATAAAAAGACATGAAATGTAAGATAACAAGATGTCCTTTTAAGGCTATATATGACTTGGGTTCAAGATTTAAAAAGCTTGAACTTAATTTAAATGAAGGTAATACATCTTAATTAAAACTGGAACCTACTTAATAAACAAACATGAAACGTAAGACAACAAGATGTCACTTTAGGGCTATATATAACTATGGGTTCAATATTTAAAAATCTTAAGCCTACTTTAAATGGAGGCAATACATCATAATAAAAACTTGAACCTACTGAATAAACCGACATGAAATGTAAAACAACAAGATGTCACTTTAAGGCTATATATAATTATGGGTTCAAGAATTAAAAATATTGAACCTACTTTAAATGGAGGCAATACATCCTAATAAAAACTTGAACCTACTTAATAAACCGACATGAAACGTAAGACAATAAGATGTCACTTTAAGACTATATATAATTATGTGTTCAAGAATTAAAAATCTTGAACCTACTTTAAATGGAGGCAATACATCCTAATAAAATCTTGAACCTACTTAATAAACCGACATGAAATGTAAGACAACAAGATGTCACTTTAAGGCTATATATAATTATGGGTTCAAGAATTAAAAATCTTGAACCTACTTTAAATGGAGGCAATACATCCTAATAAAAACTTGAACCTACTTAATAAACCGACATGAAACGTAAGACAACAAGATGTCACTTTAAGGCTATATATAATTATGGGTTCAAGAATTAAAAATCTTGAACCTACTTTAAATGGAGGCAATACATCATAATAAAAACTTTAACCTACTTAATAAACCGACATGAAACGTAAGACAACAAGATGTCACTTTAAGGCTATATATAATTATGGATTCAAGAATTAAAAATCTTGAACCTACTTTAAGTGCAGACAATACATCATAATAAAAACTTGAACATACTTAATGAACCGAATGAAATGTAAGACAACAAGATATCACTTTAGGGCTATATATATATGGAAGCAATACACCATGAAAAAAGTTTGAACCTACTTAATAAATTAACATGAAATGTAAGGCAACAAGCTGTCACTTTAGGTAGATTTGAGATTTTTTTAATTAGATTCAATATTTTTTTATTAGATTCGAGATCTATAGTTATAAAACCTTGAATCCATAATAATAAAATATTGAACACATAGTTAATAAAAAATCATAAAAAATAAAAAAATCACAAAAAATATATATATGTCCGCAACTCCCTTTAACCTATAGTTACAAAATTGTGAACCTGTAATTATAAAAATCTTGAATATTCCATTATAAAATTCTAATTAGTAATTTAAACTAATATGCTAATTGAATTTTTTATTAAAAAACCTTGATTTATTTTAGTGATAAAAGCATAAAACCATAATTGAAAGGTTGACAAAATGTATACAGATGCAGATTTTTTCATAAAAATCTTATAGTTGGACCTGCTTACGTGGCACATGGAATGATGGAAGTGCTTTGTTAGTTCTACTCCTCCGTGGCTTAAAAAATAAAATACTACAGTACGTAAAAAGGAGGACGCGCATGAGTACGTAACAGATAGGCGCGCGTGTAGTGTTTTGATTTGATCAACCAATCAAATCACTCCTCACGGTTTCTACCGTAATTTTGGTTTTCACCGAGAGCGCGACCATATATATATATATATATATATATATATATATATATATATATATATATATATATATATATATATATTTTACAATGGCATTGGAACAAAATAAGGAATTGAGTTTAGTTTACCCCAAAATGAATGTATTCCAATTTGGTTTATTAACTCTACTTGTGTGATTTGTCTCATTTTTCTTTGTTTCTTGGTTTTCTTGTCTGGTCACAGTACACTTCAGTTAAGCCATACCTTCCTTTCAAGCTTGGTTATAACTGTGAAACTCTAATCATAAGCTTCAAAGTAGGCTTTGGTATCAACTAAAATAGTTTGTTAGCTTAATTCATCTTTCTTTGTCCCCCTTCGCCTTTGGTCCTCTAAAATTTGAGGTAGCAGCTCATTGTATCTCTGAAAGTAAATTAGTACTCTGTATTTTCTTCAGTAGATTTTAAGCAGACCTTTGCATTGAGTTCAAGCTTTTTGCATTGAAGATGAAGCTCTTGAAATTTACTTCCCATGGGAATTTTTTTTTTAATGTTTTTGTGATTGTTGACAGGTAAAGATCTCTTCATTAAAGTCCAAGCTTTTTGCATTGAGTTCTCACGGATAAGAGAAGTTGCTGGATTGTTCAGGCTAGTCAACATTTGAGAAGGTTGAAGATCACTGAGCCCTTTAGCTACCCTCTAGTTAACAAGCTCAAAGATAAAAGGGTAAACCTCTAGACTACTAGCTTGGTTGACACGTATTGATTACATATTGCCTATAATTCCTTCTCTTCAGCTGGTTTTCCTTTATGGAGTTGGGGATAACACTCATGGGGCATGGGTCTCTTATGCTTGCGTTTTGACAACCATCTTTGACGTATCATTTTTTTTTTTTGGAATCTGAAATATAAATCTGAATGTTATGATTACTTATGATTGTATGAATCCTAGTTAGTTGTTGACAAGCATATCTGCATGTTTAGATCATCTTTGCTCCTTGCCCCGCTCTCTTTTCTTAACCATGTGTGCTTCTGTTGCTCCGCTCACTATGTTGTTTATCTTGTTTTTTATTTTATGGTGGATTAAATGCTCTGATGAATGTCTGACTCAGGTGTGTTAAAGCTTGTTGAATGCAAATCTGAAAAGTTTAATGAATCTTTCTTTAAGACCATTTAGTCATAACGATACTTGTCTTATTATGATTAAGTTTGTTGTTGCTATTGTATGCACTTTAAGACCATTTAGTCATAACGATACTTATCCTATTTGCTTCATTTGGTCAATTTTATTTTATTCTATAGTTTGTGTTTCTAAGTGTCTATATTTTCAATGATCATTACGTAGGAATGGATACGGCCATGATAAGGGACTCCAAGACTTGAAATCTGAAATTGACATCGTTCGGAGGCTCTTTTTCAAGCGCTAGCGCCACAGCCACCGCGGATCTGATCATTCAGCACACCAGTCGACACCGTCAACACCGACAATCAGAGGGAGGTTAGTGCTCTTAACCAGTCAAATTTGATGATGAAGAAACATGTTTCCGATTTTGGACTTTAAAATGTTAAACACCGTTTAATCGAATCTGTTACTAGTGAATTTGGCTTCGTTCTTACTTATTTTGATAGGATCTGGTGATTGAATCTTCTGAAGCAATGAAGCAATGCCCTGAAACTGCATCTGGAAAGAGATATCATGCCACATAGGTGCATAATCTATCGGAAAGGGTCATTATTTCTATTTCTGTTTACACTTAAACAAGAGTTAACATCATATTCCCTACCTCATCAGTCTCTAATCACACAGAAGAGATAGGATAAATTAAAAGATGAAGGCACTACAAGACCTCATCCCTCGATGCAGCAAGGTCAACAGATCTTAAACGGTTGTAATCTTGTAGATTTGCTAGCATATTTCTTGGTTTAAATGGAATATGTCAAAGATCTAGCAACAATTTCTGACCACAAAGTGAACTATTCTTTTGCCCTTTCTAAAGAACGAGGAAGAAATCTATGTCATACAGTGAGAGAAATGATGAGGTAACTAGGCGCTACACAATAGGGAGAATAATTATTGAAGTGTAGAAATGAAACAGGAGTAGTATTGGAAGTGTAAAAATTGTAGAGTATTATTATAGTGTGAGATGGAACAATTGGTCAAGAGTATCATTGGAAGTGTATACATTGGATAATTGTGAGCATTAATTTCTGTCTTGAGGTGCAAGTATCTTGCTGAGTTGCACTCTGTTACGTGGAGTTGTTAATTTGATGATCATGTCATGATCCTTTCTGTTTATTTATTGGTAGGCAAAGTGGTTTGTGGATTCTGCATTGGTCCCTTTGCGTTTTTTTTTCAGGAGCGCTCCGAGGTTAATAGATTTTATGCTAATATTTTTATTTTTGATTCTATATTTTTTTTGGCACTCGTATTTATGGAAACTAGTAAACTGACTCAATTTTTTCTGGCAACCTTCAGGAAGAATTCTTGAAGCAGGCTGACATGATGAAAATGAACACAGCTCAAGATTTGAAGTCCAAGGAGGTTATGGTTTCTTATACCTCACTTTATTTATTTATTTATTATGACACTTGTGGGCTTAAGTTGGTTATTCTATGTATACATCTTGTTTGATACTGCTTGCATAGTAAGAAAATGGGTATCCCATCTCTTCCTTTTGGATCTACATTCCTCCCTAAAACGATAAGTTGTAGAGAGCAATGTTTAAAAATGCACGCCTAGGTGATTAGGTTCTGGACGATAAGTTGTTGAGAGCAATCTAGAAAATGGATATATGATGTTCTATTGTTGTTTTTCACCTATATCACCCATCAATTTTTGTGATTAGATATATGAAAACTGAAAAGGAAAGAAAACTGGGAGTCTGGGATGGTATAGTTTGAAAAAAGAGCTGGTAGATTTTAATAAACGGACTGAGGCTCAGTTGTGAATTTGCTCAGTTCACAATTGCTTTGGTTAATAAAGATCCAAAAAAATCAAAATATTCTGGTTAGTTTGATTTTCATTTAAACATGCTGTCTTTGTATCTTTGTTTTTCTAATGTGTCTGGTTGGTGGTGGAATTTACAGACACAATACATCGATTTTCGAAGAATGAGCGTGATTGGGGATGGAAAATATTTATGGATTTGTCTAAATTATCAGATGGGTTTGTTGATGCTAACACTTTGACTATAAGGGCTCAAGTTCAAGTTATCAGGTGATTGATCGGTTATGCTTTAAAAGATATTTGATTTTTATTATTTTTCTTCTTTTTGTGGTTGTATTCTTTATAGTTTTCGCTTTTGTTTTATTTCCTGTATATTCTTCTTCTTTTCCTCTTTAGTGCTCTTCTTGTACCTTTTTGTCTTTTCATTTGCTTTTGTTTGTTTTGTTTGGATGTTGGATTTGTTTTGTTTGTTTCTGTTTGGGTTTTGGAAATACTAGGTTACACCATCTTGACATAGTCAGGGAAAGAGACAATATGACCCTCAAAACCTGCTCCGAGTGGGATATAATGGGTTTTCTGCTGTTGTATTATTTGTCTTCTTCTTACACAGATCCATCTGTTGGTCAAAACATGATCCAACTTTGAAACAGGACTTGTTCAACTTGAGATTTTGAGATCTAAGGCCACAGAGGCTGTACTATCCGATTTTGGAATATTTTCTTTGGACTCTTCTCATGGCATGTGTTAGAGAATATTGGTATTCGATTCAATACCTTATTATTCATTGCATCTTTGACACAGAGAGCTTGTGCGAGTATATTTGACCAATGTGGAGCACATCTGCTGGAAGTTTGTTGATGATAAAAGAGGCAAACTGGGGAAACTGTTACAGGATAAAGCTAGGTGGTCAAGGTAGTATTTCCATTATAAAATTATCGTTTGTGATTCAGCTTCTTATATTCACTTGAACATCCTGTATGTTGCATTTGAATTTACTGAAGGACTTTAAAAAAAAGGGAAGAACTTCCTTTCCTTGTTGCAAGTTTGAACACTCTGAAACGCATATGCATAATACTTCTTTTCCATTTCTAGATTACGATTTGGGTTTCAATTCATACAAATTTTTTATCATTGGATTTTGACATGTTATTTATGATTGTTGTTTTACTACACATCGTATTATGTTTGCTTCATATTCCTACATCATCTTATGAGTTATAATATTGAGTTACTTTTCTATGTTATGGATGACCGATTCATTTGGATGTTTGCAGTTTTTGCACTTTTTCGCTAGGGATTGATGAAAGCGCAAGGCGTTGTATGTTGAGGGAGAAAGAGGTCACTTTTTTCCATAGAGAAAGAGGTCACACGTACTCTAGTTATGGATTTCCTTGTACAATGGGCTCAAGGCACTTGAAGTTCAGAGCAAATGCACACAAGGCAATGCAAAACTATTAGAGGGTGAAGATAGACCAGCTTCAGTTGTTCGAGTGGAGAGAGATATGTTTGTTTTAGTAGATGATGTGCGCTATTGCAATTGGAGAGAGCCATCATAGAACCATTGCCTTCCAAAGATGAAAAGGGTCCTTAAGATTGTGCAAGGGTGAGTTTGTAATTATGTATCTAGTTTACAGGTTTCTGACTTATCAATTATCATGCATTGCTCAAACTTCCTTCCCATCAGAATTTTTATACATATGGCTACTTATCAACATATTATGTATATTTATTGTATATAAATTTTGTAATTTTTGACATTTTATTTTGTATATAATTTTTGTATAATTAATGGAATTTTATTATATTGGTAAATTGTGGGTATTATTTTAATTTTTTTTTTGAAAAAATATTGGACTTTTTAGCCCGGGTCTAAAGAATCCGGGCTAATTTTACCCACGTTTCAGCTACGACAGCTAGCTGTCGCTTAGCCGTCGCTAATTTTCTTGCTACGGCTATTTGCCGAAGCTACCAAATTTTGCCACCCCAGAATTCGCCACCCCCCATTTGCCGTAGCTAAGCCGAAGCTAGATGCCTTTTGCCACCCTTTGAAGGCCTTTTGCCACGGCTTTTTGCCGAAGCGAATTTCATTTTTTTTTGTAGTGTTAACCATTTACTATTATGTTGTCATTCACAATCCAATCCAAACGAGCAATTTCACTTGGGAATTGAACTCTTTAAGCACTTGGTCGACAACTGTTGGTTTCAGAACCGAGGCCAAAACACATAAATGAAACCCTAAAAATTTGAATCTAGATCTTGAAGGATTTTCTGAGAGTGAGATGAGGGAGATGATTACCTAAGATGATTGCCGAAGGATACCTTGTCGGCAATTTAGGGGTTCAACTCACATTCATTTTCGCGATTCTTCTGAATGATGATGACCAAAGGAGGAAGGCATCACTGAACGACGGTCGCCGGAGGTAGATAGTGGAAGACTGGATCTGGAGAGAGGAGAAGATGAGTTGGGGGTTTGGTACGCGGCTCGGATCTGGAGAGAGGTATTCTGAGGGTTAATGGCTTAGAGCTGATTGACTATGAAAATAAACAAGAAAACAAAGCAGAATGAAGATGGAAAACAAATGAAACCAAACAAATAGGTCGGAATGTCCGATACCTTGTCGGCGATTTATGGTTTCAACTCCCATCCATTTTCGCGATTCTTTTGAGGGATGATGGTCGGTGGAGGAAGGCAGGACTGAACGAAGATCGCCGGAGCTAGCTAGCGGAAGCTTGGATCTGGAGAGAGAAGAAGATTAGTCGGGGGTTTGGTACCTTATGGAGAGAGGTAGAACAAGGGTTACTAGGTTAGCGTGAGTTAGAACCAATTGAATATGAATGGGAGAGAGAGAAGATAGAAATATTTTAAGTGTTATAAATTTTAGGAAAGTGAAAAAAAGGGTCAGATTATTTCTAAGTGTTAAAATTTATCGGAAAAAGGAAATAAGAAAGTCTAATTTTTGTCAAATGTTAACATTACCTCCAAAATTTGGAATCCCGGGCTCCAATTTTTTTAAGTGTTTGGCTCTCGCCTTTTTCCCTTATAACGCGCGTTTTGGTTTTTTCAGAACTAACTATTTCACATCTGTCCACATATTTGACCATTGTATAAACTGTTTTAGACATCATAAAAAAAATTAACAATGTAATAGATAAATTTAACATCTGTTGATTTCTTGACAGACTTAAATGACATGATGTCTAATTGCATTATTCTAGTAGTGTTAGCTAGTTTTGTCATGATTTTCTCATAACATAGGGCTAAAGCTTGGTCATTTTGATAAAGATCTTTTAGCATGAGAATGCTTGGATCTGCGAATTATAGGTAATTACTAGCGTTTCCCAAAGAGGGAAAATGGGATAATTGCCTCAATTTTTTGCTTTCAGAACACCAAGTTATCACTTTTATGAATGAGTTGATTGTTGATGGCAAATTAAATGGACCCTTATATAGGATTGGGTAAATAATGAGTTGAGAGTTCGCTTGGCAATTATCTTGAATGAATGTGGAATTTGTGTACCAAGATATTCATTTGAATCACCATATTTGCTAATTACATGATTTTCTACCCTTCATAAATTAGGTTTGGATAATCCTCGTGCATAAATAGAATTGTTGTTGAAGTTTAATTCTTGTTATTATTCTCTTAGTTCAGATTTATTTACATTAAATAACCCATAAATCGTAATCATTTGTTGCCAAGCATGTGGATGATTAGGCATGTTTTTCACTCTATATGTATCCACTATCTTTTTCGTGATTATGTGGGCATCTATTGTCTCACCTTTGAAGCAGCATTCGATGCAAAGATTTGGCTCTTCTAAAAATGGTTTAATGATTATGATATGTGTTATGTACAGATAGAGCTGAAGAAATAAATTGGGATGAACGCTTGAATATCATAATGGGGGCAGCAAAAGGGTTGGCCTACTTGCATAATGATTGCTCCCCTCGAATTACACACTTGAGATAAATCAAGCAACATTTTACTTGATGGGAACATGGAGGCCCGTGTTTCTGATTTTGGACTGGCGGAAGATGAGGAGTCACCCATGACACACCACCACTATCGGGAACATTTGGTCATCTTGCACCAGGTACTATTCTAAAGTTGTGCTTGGCAAAATCGAAGCCTGATGTGAGCCGAATTCGCCATGTTTTATAGTTACTTTTATATCGTTTTCTGCATACAGTTCATACATTTGGGTTAGATTATTAAAGAATCTATGTAGTTTATGTTTATTTGCCAAATTATGGAATCTACACCAGTCTCTGTTTAATTTCGCAGAAATCGAAGCAATTTACAACAGTTTTGAGAAAAGGCGCAAAGCTCGAAGTCAACTACAGAAGTCCAAGGTCAAGGAACAGCGGAACCAAGACAAATCAAGCTGGAAGCAAGGAAATCTACTCGACAACACGTTGCTCGATATCGACTAAACCTTGTCGATATCGAGTAAATCCAAGTCGATTTCCAGCAAAGTTGATCAAAATCGAGCAAGGCTAGGGAAGAAGAAGAAAAGCTTAGTCGATATCGAGGAATTTACTCGATATCGAGTAAAACCCAAGTCGATTTCCACTTCTGGAGCCGAGATCAGCAAGCTGAGCACTAGGAGTCGATAAGTGAAGCTGAAAGCTGAAGATGTTCCTCGATGTCGAGGAATTTACTCAATGTCGAGGAAAAAGTCAAGTCGATGTGCTGTCCTGAAGGCCGGAATCGAGTTGTTGAGCAGAAGACGAAAAAAGTGCTAGTCGATATCAAGCAATTCTACTCGATATCGAGGAAATCCCAGTGACCGGTGTCGAGTGTTGTGAGAAGGAAATCGAGTATGAAATATAATAAAATAGATCAAACCAGATTTAGGCCCACGCAAATAATTACAAGACTCCCTCTAATGTAGTAAGAGAAAGTCATGATCGATCCACGAGGAAGCGTGTCAGCGGATCCTAGGTAGCTGTAAATCTCACAGAAAAGCAAACAGAAAACAGAAACAAAGAAACAAAGAAAGAAAGACAGAAATAGCAAACGAAAACAAGAAATAAAAGTAAAGACAGAAGTACTCAATCTCGACTAACAGCAACTCGAGATCGACAATGGACAGCAAAAACAGAAACTAAAAATCGACGACAGAAGCAAAAACTCAACTCGATCTAGACAAGACCCAACTCGAGATCGACAAAAGCCTACTCGATCTCGACTAACTCCTCCTCTAGATCGACCAAAACACAAAAAACCTCAAATTACAGATTTCGAACACAGAATCTCAGATTTCGGATGAAATAAATCAATATATAAAGAACTTCCAAAGCCAGGGTATCAACACCGCAACGATAACCATGCAAAGTAACACATAAAGGCATAAAAGTTCATGCTTTCCATCAAAATAACTTTCGTTATTAACAAATAGGCATATAGAGGCTTTCGCATAAACCCTAATTGTTACTAACCCTTTTCACATAACTAACCCAAGTTGCATTAAGATCACTTTCGCTTCAATAACACAAACAAGGATCACCTTCAACTTTCGCAAAAGAATCATGCTCATAGGGATAGAAGACGAATTGCATAACAAGATTGTACCTTTACCGCATCACCTCACATGGCCACCGCCGGGCTCACCCCAGCCCCAGAAGTGGGTGGACTACTCGCTCTTCATCATGAAGAAAGACATTAAATAACAAAAGAAACTAACTTGCATTAAATTAAATAAAGAAAGCTTACAACCAAACAAGACAAATCCGCTTTCGCCTTTCCACCTTGCTCGCCACAAACTCTCTCTCTCTCTCTCTCTCTCTCTCTCTCTCTCTCCTACTAACTTCAATGGAATTGAATTGGAATAAGATGCTTAATGCTCAGCCCCTAAGGCTTTATTTATAGCCTTCTATTCCTTGCTATTCAAGGATAGAATATATCTATCTATATCTAAAAAGCTTAAAAGATAAATAAATGCATTAAGAGAATTAAATCTAAAAAGGGAAAATTATATCTAAAATAAGTAAATCTCTTCATGTTGATATATCCTCTCCTCCATGGATAGTTGATGATAGATCTTGGATAGACTCGGTGTTGTGAGCTGAATCTGCCATGCTTCACAGTAGATTTTATATCGATTTCTGCATACATTTCATGCATTTGGGCTAAGATAGTACATAATCTATGTAGCTTATGTTTATTTGCCAAATTATGAAATCTACACCAGTTTCTGTTTAAATTCGCAGAATTCAAGGCATTTTACAGCAATTCTAAGGAAGGTCGGAAAAGCTCGGAAAACCACTACAGAAGTCCAAGGTCAAAGGAGCAGCGGAACCGGTCGAATCAAGCTGAGAGCCAAGGTTACTTGATCTCGAGTGGACCTTACTCGATCTCGACGAACATGTCCGAGCACAAGCCTTGTCGACTAAGAGCAAAGCCGAGAGCCAGATCAACCTGACTCCGGGAGCCTACTCGATCTCGAGTACCACTAGTCGAGATCGACTACACCTCAGCACCACACCCGGAGTCGACGAAGCTGTACCAAGCCGAGGACGAAGACGCTAAGCACATCTCTACTCGATCTCGATGAGACCTTGTCGAGATCGACGAGCTACCCTGCGCCTATCCGAGTCCATGCCGGGGAGGAGTCCTCGACATCACTAGAGAGCTGTCCTCGACCACAGCCCTAGTCGAGATTGATGACGCCCAGGAGCCCAGATCCGAGCCTGTCGAGCAGAGTAACCCGAGAAGTCCAGTCGACGATGAATCCTAGTCGAGATCGACGAGCCCTTGTCGAGATCGAGTAGGCCAGCTTCTGGAAGCGCGTCGCCGTGAGATGTCCGAGTAGAGTTGGGAATCCTTGGACACTAAGGAAGTCGATAAGGTCGGGATCTATCCTACATCTATCATCATCTATCTATGGAAGGAAGATCTATCAACATGAAGACATATTACCTAGTTTAGATATAGTTTTCCTTTAAAGATTTATTTCCCTTTAGCATTTTATTTATCTTTAAGCTTTAAGTAGATATAGATAGAAGATTATATCCTTGATTAGCAAGAAATAGAAGACTATAAATAAAGCCCTAGGGGCTGAGCATTAGGTATCTTATTACAAAATTCACAAGTCAGAGGCAAGTAGTTACAAAGAGAAGTTTTAGGAATTCTAAGGTTTTTAGGGTTTTGGCTTTCTGCGAAAGTTGATTGCCGGGATTGTAAAGGCTTTGAATATAGTTTAATGCAAGTTTCTTTTTATACATCAATGTCTGCTATTGCGATGAAGCGTGAGTAGTCCACCCACTTCTGGGGCTGGGGTGAGCCCGACGGTGGCCATGTGAGGTGATGCGGTGAAGGTCAGATCTTTTTGTGCAATTCGTCTTCTATCCCTATGAGCATGATTCTTTTGCGAGAGTTGAAGGTGATCCTCTTTTGTGTTATTGAAGCGAAAGTGATCTTAATACAACTTGGGTTAATTATGTGAAAAGGGTTAGTAACAATTAGGGTTTATGCGAAAGCCTCTATATGACTATTTGTTAGTAACGAAAGTTATTTTGATGGAAAGCATGATCTTTTATACCTTTATGTGTCACTTCGCATGGTTATCGTTGTGGTGTTGATAACCTGGCCTTGGAAGTCTTTTTTTTATATATTGAATTTATTTCGTTGGGAAATCTGAGTTTGTGTTCAAAATTTGCAATTTAAGTTTTCTGTGTTCTAGTCGAGATAGAGGAGGAGCTTGTCGAGATCGAGTAGGACTTTTGTCGATCTCGAGTACGATTTGTCTAGGTCGAGTGGAGTTTCTTTTCTGTTGTCTATTTTGCAGTTTCTGTTTTCACTATTGGTAGTCGATCTCGAGTAGGTAGTTGTCGAGATCGAGTACGCCTGTTGTCTTGCTTTGTTCTTTACTTTCTTTCGCTATTTTCTGTCTTTGCTTTTGTTTCTGTTTTGCTTTGTCTTTTCTGCTTTTATTTCTGTCTTTCTGTTGCTTGTCTGTGAGACCTGTTGCTACCTAAGAACTGCTGACGTGCTTCCTCGTGGATTCGATCCTGACAACCTTCTACTACAACGGGAGGAAGTCTTGTATTTCTTTGCTGAGACAGGGAAGTCAGTCTGATCTTTATTCTATATTTATTTCATACTTGACCATCCTTCTGCAACAACAAATTGGCGCCGTTGCCGGGGAAGCTATCAATCGCGCCTTAGGTAGTCATTTCTCACGTTCTCTTTGAGTTACTTTGCAGGTGTATGTGTCGTTCTGGTCAAACACCTGAGTTTGACGCCTTAGACGAACCAGAATGCCTTTTTCACCTCAGAGCTAAACTACAAAGAGCCATGGCGGCCGATGAAACACAAGAACAACTGATCGCAAGGCTTACAAGGGAATTGGCCGCTAAAGATGCTGCTATCGCCACTGAGAAAGCAGCAAGGGAACAAGCATAGGCTGAGCTTGCCTAATACCCTACCACTGCAGAGGATTATATGCATCCCACTCTTGTCGTGCCTGAATCGGCGATTCTAAACCCTGACAACTCTTTTGAAATTCGCACTCAATTTCTTATAGAGCTTAAAAATAATGCCTTTTATGGTAGATTTAATGAGTGTCCTCTTGAACATATTATAAACTTTTCTGACATGTGCCGTACTCTTGCTGAAGGTACAACCCTAGAATATGTCAAGATGAAATCTTTTCGCTGGTCTCTCGCTGGGCCTGCGCTGAAATGGCTTGAAGGGCTGAAAGCAAGATCACTCACAACCTGGGCCCAAGTAGAGCAAGAGTTTATGAACAAATTCTTCCCACCCGCCAAAACAGCACATCTCCGCCAGAAAATCACCGCCTTCAAACAGAAACAAGGGGAACCGCTGGCAAAGGCATGGGAGCGCTACAAGGAACTTCTGCGATCTTGCCCTACTCATGGACAGCCACCCTACGCCATTCAGGAGATCTTCTTCAACTCTCTTGATCAAGTCACAAAGGACAGAATCAACCATTATACTCGCTATGAGTATCTGACAATGCCGCCAAGTGACGTATGGGGTGTGCTAGAGAAGCTCACCAACTATGACAACAAGTATGGGTCTACTGCAACCTATGAAGAGAACCCATACGCCAGGCCAGCACCATCCATGCCCCTCTATGAGCCTCCTAAAGAGATTGATCCTGATGTAAGGGAGCAGTACTACAGAGACCAGAATAAGAAGCTCCTCAAACAAGTAAAGTATCTTTCTGTCAACCAGCCTTGCATTGAATGCGGATCGCAAAGGCACACCACTCCTGAGTGCCCACACACAGAGCAAGTCAGGATGGCAGAGCACCACGAGGAGGTAGCTTACGCAGGGGGTCCCAATCGCTACATGGGGGACCAAAGGTTTCAACAACCACAATGCAACCGAGGTGTCCCTAGGAACCCCCCGCTCTACAGAGCTCCAGGACATCCGGAAAGGGAACAGAAAAAGGATGATATACAGACAGTCCTGGAGGAAATACGGAGGAACCACTTAGAAACTAGACAATCCTTCAACTCCGTCTACACTCAGATGCAAGGTGTCAACGCTAGGCTTGGAGAAATTGATATATGGCGAAAATCAGTTGATACAATGATTGGTCAGCTGGCAGCGGGAATCCCCAAACAGTCAGGTGCGCTCCCTGGATCTTTAGTACCAAATCCTAAGGGAAAGACTAGACACATCGCTGCTGTAAAACTCAGAAGCGGCCATCAACTGCAAGAGCCAGAGGTCGGAAAGCAGCAGAACAACGAAGAACAGCAAGTCGACATCGACGACATTGTAGTCGATCTCGAGGAGGGCCTCGTCGATCTCGAGGAGAAACTTCAAAAGCCCTCGTCTGCACTACACAGCAACTCGACATCACCCAATCTAGTCGAGATCGACAAGGACCTAGTCGATGTCGAGGAGCCCCTAGTCGACATAGAGCAGCATGCCGCACCTCCGACATCTGTTCTAGCCCCGAATCAGAAAAAGAAGCTGCCTTTCCCCACAATATCTCCAAAGGACCCAGCAGAGAAGAAATTTCAGCGCTTCATTAAGATGCTTCAGAAACTCAACGTCACCATCCCCTTCACAGAAGCTCTCAATGAAATGCCATCTTATTTCAAGTTCCTGAAGGAGATTTTGAGCAAAAAGCGATCGATGGCTGAAATTACAGAAGAATGCAGCCATTTGGACATACTGGAGAAGAGGCCGGATCCAGGTAAGTTTGCTATAACTATTGGGTTTGGTCCATACAAAATTAATGCCTTATGTGATCTTGGAGCTAGTGTGAGTATAATGCCTTTAACAATTTGGTCCTAGATTAAGATAGGTGCCCTAGAGCCTGTGGATGCTAGACTTTACATGGCCAACAACACTGTGGTCATCCCAACATGCATGGTGGACAATGTGCCAGTACAAGTAAGTAAATTCTTTGTCCCTGCTGATTTTCTAGTTGTTGATATGCAAGAAGATCCTGCTTGTCCAATTATTCTAGGGAGACCTTTCTTAGCGACGGTGGATGCCAACATAAGCGTAAGGAAATGAGTGCTCACCTTCAACATCAGCGATGAGGTAATTGAGTATTCCTTTAATAAAACTGAAAGACATACAGGTCCAATGGAAGAGGTCAAATCTATCTCGCCTGGCTACATCACCTGCGGGAAACCCAAGGTCAGAACTATGACCCCTGAGGAGCTGGAAAAGAGGGACATGGAGGCCGAGGTGGAGGAGATCATGGAAATCCTAAAGGAGGATGCAGAAATCGACACAAACCAAGGTACGTCGTTATGGATTAATTATTTTTCGGATGCCTTGACAGGAACCAAGTATGGGGTCAAGATCGACCAAGGCTCCTCGACATCGAGGACCCTAGTCGACCTCGACCAAAAACAGAAACCTCCACCAGCACCAGCATCGTCGAGCAGCAAACCTGAAGAGCCAGGCTCGTCGAGATCGAGTAAGCTACTCGAGATCGACCACCACTCTGATGTCTCTGCTCCGTCTTCCTCGACACAGAAAACACCAGACGAACCAAGCTCCTCGATCTCGACGAGGCTTGTCGAGATCGACTACCACCCGTCTCCACCAGATCCTTCTTCCTCGACGATGAAGCCAACATGAGCAGAAACCTACTCGAGATCGAGTAGGCCACTCGAGGTCGACAAGCCTTCCCCTTCGTTGACTCCTGCATCTTTGAGCATCCCACCACCGGAACCAGCATCCTCGTCGAGATCGACTAGCCCTAGTCGAGATCGACCAAACACTGTGGTCCCCGATTCCGTCTCTGCGAAGGTAAGCCAAGGTATGGATCTTTCTTCTCCTATTTCCATTAAAGATCTATCTATACATGGGAGAGGTTTGCCTTGGTATGTGCGCTTATGTAGGATATCCAATGATGAGCCCAAGGAATATGAAGTTGGAGACAAGCTCTATGTCTCTAAATCAAAGGATCATTGGTTCCCTAACAAATTCAACAAGAAGCGGATGGGACCTTTCGTGATAAACAAGATCCATTCTGGAGGATTGCAGCTGATGGACAAGAATGGAGTCCTATTTGAGGCCCAAGCTACATGGGCCCTGCAGATGCCACCTTGAGCATACATGGAAAGTCGCCCTAGCGACTATAAAATCTAGAGCTTGTACATAGACTTTTTTAGGACATTTTTTGGGACATTGTTTTTTGCTTGTTTTTGGTTTTGAACATTTTTTTTTTCTTTTGTGGGTATATGTCTTCCATACTTTTCAGGTCCATGAATAGAACCAAGCAACATTCATACTCGGCCCAGGAGGTGCTTCCATTCGAAATTTAGAAGCCCTGCACACCTGTCTAGTGAGTTCCTTTCTTTACCCTTATTTTTTTTATACAGTGAGGACACTGTAATGTTTAAGTATGGGGTATTAGGGGGAAGGGCTTACTTTATGCATTATTTTCCATATTTGACATTATTTGTGCATATTTAGAATCTATTTCTTGGAATTGCTACATGGCTATTTTGGAATTCATTATTGATTTATGTGCTTATATGCATGTTTTCCAAAAGTTTAAAAAATGACCCCCATTTGAAAATTTTGGTTAATGTCATGGAAGCTTATATTGAACTCGACGATGCAAAATTGGATTCATTAGAGATATAGCATGAAATTGCCTAGTAAAGGGAAGTCACAATGAAGTGCATATTTTCTTGAAAAACCATGAAAGGAGGTAAATTTGATATTGCTTTTGACATGTTGCATGATAAGAGGATGGAGGACTTTATATTTCCATATAATGCTCATATTGTTATAATCCTAGCCTTACCCATGCTTATGCATCACAAAGCCATATTATGCCTTATTTCAATTATTGCTCCACATGATCTAAATATTGCCATTCTTTACCATATCCGGGGATTATGTTGAGAATGATGTTACATTATGGAGAATATCATATGGTGTTTGTGTTGTTATCATATTTGGAGTTTGGCGGGAAAGTGTTTGAAATATATGGAAAATTTAATGAGTGAAAGAAAATCCAATCACCTCAGGAGATAAAGGTAGATTGACCCTGCTCTCTGAGATAATAGTTTGGAGAGATGGGACACATTGTGAGGAGTCCAAAGCACTAAGTATCCGGGGCCATTCATGACACCCATGCTTGCGACTCGCGAGAAGGCAGTGCTGAGGTCAGAGAGGTAAAAACATTATTATTGATAAAAGCAATATGAAAGGTGATGAATCTTATGGAGAAGGAATGTGGAAATTCAATTTGGAAATACTCCATTTCCCCGGATCAAAAGCACCACATGGCCAAAAACTGCCCACCTTTAGCCTTTCACCAATCTACGCCTTATTTGAGCTTAAATTAAAGTCCTCTTGATTATTAATGCTTTGTCACTTATGAATGTTTTTGCATAACCCTCCTTTTATGAGTAGATGTTGCTTTTATATATTTGCACATGCATGGATCTGTGACATTAGTACCTTTTCAAGGATGGTAATTGATTGATGGGTTATATGAGAATGAATCTAATATGTTGAGAGTTTTGAATTCTTCCCCTGAATGACAATTAAAAGTATTGCTTGAGGACAAGCAAACTTAAGTATGGGGTGTTTGTTGTGAGCTGAATCTGCCATGCTTTACAATAACTTTTATATCGATTTCTGCATACATTTCATGCATTTGGGCTAAGATAGTACAAAAGCTATGTAGCTTATGTTTATTTGCCAAATTATGGAATCTACACCAGTTTCTGTTTAAATTCGCAGAGTTCAAGGCATTTTACAGCAATTCTAAGGAAGGTCGGAAAAGCTCGGAAAACCACTACAGAAGTCCAAGGTCAAAGGAGGAGCGGAACCGGTCGAATCAAGCTGAGAGCCAAGGTTACTCGATCTCGAGTGGACCTTACTCGATCTCGACGAAGCTGTGCCAAGCCGAGGAAGAAGACGCCGAGCACATCTCTACTCGATCTCGATGAGACCTTGTCGAGATCGACGAGCTACCCTGCGCCTATCCGAGTCCATGCCGGGGAGGAGTCCTCGACATCACCAGAGAGCCGTCCTCGACCACAACCCTAGTCGAGATCGACGACGCCCAGGAGCCCAGATCCGAGCATGTGGAGCAGAGTAACCCGAGAAGTCCAGTCGACGATGAATCCTAATCGAGATCGACGAGCCCTTGTTGAGATCGAGTAGGCCAGCTTTTGGAAACACGTCGCCGTGAGCAGTCCGAGTAGAGTTGGGAATCATTGGACACTAAGGAAGTCGAGAAGGCCGGGATCTATGCTACATCTATCATCATCTATCTATGGAAGGAAGATCTATCAACATGAAGACATATTACCTAGTTTAGATATAGTTTTCCTTTAAAGATTTATTTCCCTTTAGCATTTTATTTATCTTTAAGCTTTAAGTAGATATAGATAGAAGATTCTATCCTTTATTAGCAAGGAATAGAAGACTATAAATAAAGCCCTAGGGGCTGAGCATTAGGTATCTTATTACAAAATTCACAAGTCAGAGACAAGTAGTTCCAAAGAAAAGTTTTAGGAATTCTAAGGTTTTTAGGGTTTTGACTTTCTGCGACAGTTGATTGCCGGGATTGTAAAGGCTTTGAATGTAGTTTAATGCAAGTTTCTTTTTATACATCAATGTCTGCTATTGCGATGAGGCGTGAGTAGTCCAACCACTTCTGAGGCTGGGGTGAGCCCAACGGTGGCCATGTGAGGTGATGCGATGAAGGTCAGATCTTTTTATGCAATTCGTCTTCTATCCCTATGAGCATGATTCTTTTGCGAGAGTTGAAGGTGATCCTCGTTTGTGTTATTGAAGAGAAAGTGATCTTAGGGTTTATGCGAAAGCCTCTATATGCCTATTTGTTAGTAACGAAAGTTATTTTGATGGAAAGCATGATCTTTTATGCCTTTATGTGTCACTTCGCATGGTTATCGTTGTGGTGTTGATACCCTGGCCTTGGAAGTCTTTTTTTTATATATTGAATTTATTTCGTTGGGAAATCTGAGTTTGTGTTCGAAATTTGCAATTTAAGTTTTCTGTGTTCTAGTCGAGATAGAGGAGGAGCTTGTCGAGATCGAGTAGGACTTTTGTCGATCTCGAGTACGGTTTGTCTAGGTCCAGTAGAGTTTCTGTTTTGTTGTCTATTTTGCAGTTTCTGTTTTCACTTTTGGTAGTCGATCTCGAGTAGGTAGTTGTCGAGATCGAGTACACCTGTTGTCTTGCTTTGTTCTTTACTTTCTTTCACTATTTTCTGTCTTTGCGTTTGTTTCTGTTTTGCTTTGTCTTTTCTGCTTTTATTTCTGTCTTTCTGTTGCTTGTCTGTGAGATCTGTTGCTACCTAAGAACTGCTGACGTGCTTCCTCGTGGGTTCGATCCTGACAACCTTCTACTACAATGGGAGGAAGTCTTGTATTTATTTGCTGAGACAGGGAAATCAGTCTGATCTTTATTCTATATTTATTTCATACTTGACCATCCTTCTACAACAACACTCGGCTTCCTTCGGCTCCAAGGATTCCCAGCTCGACACGGACAGCTCACCGCGTAACGCGGTTTCGGATACGACTCTCCTCGATGTCGACCAAATCTACTCGAGATCGAGTAGCATGGTCGTCGAGTATGGCTGGCTGGGCTTGGTCAAGCAGCTGGTGCTCGTCATTGCTCGGATGTGGCTCACAAATTTCCTCGATCTCGACAAATGTCCTCGAGATCGAGTAGGTTTTCTTCATCGACTAGGTGGCCTGGTGTTGTCCAGTAGTCTTCCTCGACACTGGCTCGGATTGGCGCCATGGTGGTCCTCGAGATTGAGTTGTTTACTCGAGATCGAGTAGGGTTGGCTTCGAGGATGTGTTGCTGGTGATGTCGTGTGGCTCCTCCTCAGCATGGACTCGGACTGGTGCCATTGGGTCCTCGATCTCGACAAGCTTCCTCGAGATCGAGTAATGGTGGTGCTCGGCTTCTCCATCTTCGGCTTCTCGACTTGTCACAACTCGTTGACTCCGGACATGGCATCGCAGTGTTGTCGATCTCGACTAGGTAACTCGAGATCGAGTAGAGCTTCCGGAGTCGGGTTGTCTCTGATACAGTTTCTCGATCAGTGCTTAGTCGACAAGGCATGTGCTCGGACACCTTCGTCGAGATCGAGTAGAGTGTACTCTAGATCGAGAAACTCTGGGCTCCTAGCTTGATTCGACTGGTTCCGCTGCTTCTTGGCCTTGGACTTCTGTAATTGATTTCCGAGCTTTTCCGACCTTTCTGAGTCCAATGGTGATATTTTCGAGATGGAATTCTATCAAGATCTATCAAGTACCATCAAGTCAAGAGAGAAGATATTTTACCCACATTAGATATAGTCCTAGTTGATTTAATTATTTATTTCCATTATTTAATCTTTAGATAAAAGGTAGATAGAATTAGATATAGATATAGTTTTCTTTCCTAATTAGAGAGGGAATGAAGGCTATAAATAAGCCTATAGGGCTGGTTTTTATTTATTCAATCATTCAATTCAATTCTAGAGAAGGAGAAGAGGTAGTAGAGAGAATAGAGGAGGGAGCTTGTGGCGAGAGCAAGGTGGAAAGGCGAAATATGATTTGACTTGTTCGGTTGTAAGCTTTCTTTTTAGTTTATTATAATGCAAAATTATTTCCTTTTATTATTGATGTCTTTATTCATGATGAAGAGCGAGTAGTCCACCCACTTCTAGGGTCGGGGCGAGCCCGATGGTAGCCATGTGAAGTGATGCGGTAAATGTTTGATCTTTTTATGTAATTCGTCTTCTATCCCTGTGAGCATGATTCTTTTGTGAAAGTTGAAGGTGATCCTTGTTTGTGTTATTGAAGCGAAAGTGATCTTAATACAACTTTGGTTAATTATGTGAAAAGGGTTAGTAACAATTAGGGTTTATGCGAAAGCCTCTATATTCCTATTTGTTAATAACAAAAGTTATTTGATGAAAAGCATGATCTTTTATGCCTTTATGTGTTATTTTGCATAGTTATCGTTGTGGTGTTTGAAAAAGCCTTGATCTAAGGAGGCCACCGTTTTTAAGGGTGGCTCGGGAACTATCCTAACGAAATGACTAAACTTCCCAACAGACTTACCTGACCCGCGACGAAAGAATCGACGCGGCCCAACCTGTGCCGCGGGAAGTCGACCTAAGCTAAAAATGAAGGATCATTCCCTTATCGAGTTTATTCTGGACAATTTGGAAACTTGGTTCATTTATTTTTTGAATATCTTGAAATCTATTAATGATAATCTTTTCCTTAATAGAAATTTACACTAAAAAAGAACATGGTTTTCGTCCGCGGAGTTCAGTACAGTGAACAGTACAGATCTTTCTATTTAACAGGTTCTTTTCCCACGCGTACGATCACTTCTTGTTCATTCTTTATCTGAGTTCATCGTCCCTCTATCCGCCCTCTTCTCACCTTCTTTTCCAAAAAGTCCCATGTTCTTCTGAGGTTTCTCCTATTTATAGATCCTAGATAACCTTGCATGTTGTGCCACGTGGTTTTCGACTTTCAACACGTGTTATACTCGTGGGGTGTGGGCATGGTTGCCACGTGTCTGCTCTTTTTCATCCGCGGATGATCGTATTTGAGTAAATTTTTCGTCCGCGGATGATGATAATATGATTTTCTTGTTCATTTTCTGTCAATTGGTTGGCGTTCTTTATTATTATTTTCTAACATATGTTTTCCAATATTGGTTTAGTCACAGCTCCTCGGGCCGTGTTGATTCCGGCTAGGGATTGACACGGATCGATAAAAATGTAAACATCTGTAGCTTTGTTACCGCTATTGTTCCAATTTAGGGTTGATGGGCCTTTCTTTTGTCGGGTTATGGCCCAATTTGGGCCCATTAGGCCCATTTATGCTTGGAATTCTAAACGTCAGTAATTTTCCTATAAGTTACCCCGTTCCGTTTTCTTTTTCACTCAACATTTGTCTTCTTCTACTTTCCAAGAAATTTAATCCTTATCCTTATCTTAGTTTTCCGGCGGCGGTTTTCTAGGGTTCCGGTTGTTTACTCATGGTTTCTGGTGGTTATCTTCAACTTCTTCAAGGTATTTTTTCTTGTTCTAAGTTGTTCTTGAGTTTTCTCTGTTGAGTTTTTTGATTTCCTGACATTTAGATCGTAGATTTGGGTGTGAAATTGTCTCCGAATGTGTTTTTTGGATGAGATTTTACTGTGTGTGAGTAAAAATTCGTACAATTTTCTTCTAGTTTCTTTAGAAATGGCTAATCTCAACAAGGAGCGTGATTCGCTAGAAGATTTTGAGAGGGATGAAGGATGGAGGAGTGGCGTTGCTTCATCCTCTCAAGCGCGTCCATCCCCGGAGACACTTTCTTCCTCTTCTAGGAGTTCCTCTTCCAACTCTGATGATTCCTCGTCGGAGTCATCTTCTTCTACGTCCGCGTCTATCCCTGATCGGATTGGTGCTACTGGTAGTCCTATTAAGGTGAGAAGGCGCCGGAAGAGTTCTGACCCTGATTACTATTCTTCACCTTACTCAGTTTCTTCTTCTTCGAAGGAATGCGCGGAAGATGAAAATCCAAAGGCTGTGGATGATTCAGGTGCTAGTTCTTCTGTGGACGCGGGGACTTCGTTTGTATCTCAGTCGACGGATCAAGGGTCGGAGGAGGTTTGGATTCCTTATGAACTTCCTCCAATTGGTTTAGCAGAAAACCCAAAGGTAATCCGTTCTAAAGAGAACTTGAGTGATCTGGACACCCCAGTATATGACTTAGGGGATCTAGATTCTTGTCTTTTCCTGGGGGATTTCAAACCTCTTCCTCCTCCGACCATTCGTCCACCAGTTGTGCTTGAAAGGGTTCATCCGTGGAGGTCCCCTGTGAGTAAATTGAGGGGTTGTACTACTCTTTTGAAATTTGAAGATCTTGACGCTCTCTCACAAGTCTTCCCATGGCCAGCGAGTATTGAATTCTGTCTTCCCGAGGAAGGAGGTGGTTGTTTGGACGCTTACGAAGATTGCCTAGTCGTATATGCAGCTAGTTTATCTCAGGGCTTTCGACTTCCTCTTCATCCTTTTTTCCCGAAGTTTTTGGAGGAATATAACTTGAGCCCTGCTCAGATTCTTCCTAATGGTTGGATGTTTTTTACCAGTTTCATTATGAGATGCAAGGAGATCGGTGTTGCTCCCTCTTTGAAGTTGATGCTCAGTATTTTTTCTTTAAAAAAGGGGACTCAAGACTCAAGGTTTTATCAATGCAACTCAAGTTGTAGGTATATGGAGAGGTTGTCTAGTAAGCCGAATTGGAAATATAAGTAGTTTTTGGTCCGCGATAGAACTGGGCAAGGTTTTAACTGTCGAACGGTCCCAGGGCCTTTTTGTTCTGCGTTAAAACCGAAAATACTGAACTCAAGACTCAAGGTTTCGTCTTGAGATGGCTGGCTTAAGCATACCTCATCCGCGACTAGGTGGCTTCTTTGTTTATTAATTTGCGTTTTCATGTTTTATCTTTCCTAAAATGGATAACTTATTAGGAAATGTATTTTGTGTTTAGACAAAATGGACCTGGATGCACTTTTGAAGCGGCATAAAGCCAAATCTGGGAAGAAGAAGAAATCTGGTTCGGTAGCCAATGATCCTCCTGTTCCTCCTCAGGCCTTAGAGGTGACATCAAATGTTGATGTAAGTGTCGCGGACGAGACTGGAGCTTTAGTCGAATCTTCATCATTGATTCCTGCATCTCGAGAGAAACGCACTTGTCCGTCCGCGCCCGAGTCTTCGAAAACAAAAAGGAGGAAGACTGCCATCGCTGTTGGGCCATCAACTTCAGATAAAAAGGGGCTCTTTTTGGAGGGTGTGACGACCCTTCGTGAATTTCCTATCCCAGGTTTTGATCCGGCTGACCTACAAGGTCTTGCTTTTCCGGCCAAGAAACGTTGTCTCCCAGAGCAAGGATATGTTAAATGCTTGGACCCCGTCACTCTTTCTACTAACTTCGATCGTCTTATTCAGTGGGTAAGTTAAATTCCTTTTATTTTTTCTTCTTATCTTTCTTGACGCGTCCTATCTTCGATTTTTCTTACTCTTACTCTGATTTTTATAGTTGAGGGTGATTCAACCGGATGTTGAGAGGCGTATGGTATGCGGAGAGGAAGATCTTAAGAGGAAGGATGAAGAAATCAAAAAATTGAACCATCAGCTTCGAATATTGGGGAACACAGTGGGAGATCCGGCCTCAGTGGAAAAGTTTAAGAAAAGGTCGGTTGACCTTCACGAGGAGGTGCAAGCTCTGAAAGAGGCTATGGCAGCTTTACAGAAAAAATATGACGATTTGAAAATCTCTTCAAATTCTGCTGTCTCCCGCGTCAAAGAGCTTGAGGCTTATGATGGTGTTTCACGGAAGCTTCTTCAAACTAAACAGGCTATTATTGATAAAATGGAAGAGGACTTCTCTATCCTTCGCGAAGAGCTATCCATCACTAAACAGGAGCTTGACACCGTTATGGCGCGCTCAGATCAAGACTTGGCCCTGCAATGGCTTTAGAGTCCTGGAGGTTTGAACTACCTATCCTCTGAATGGATCAAAACCGAGATCGGTCTCTCCTTCATGTCCTCCGTGGCGAAAGCTTGTCTTCAGACTTCAAAGGGCTCTAGTATTCTGAAAGACAAGTGCTTTAGTTATTTTCGGAAGGGAATGGTTGCAGGGATCAAACAATGTGTTACGCGTTCATCAAACAATCCAGGTGTTCCTTTGGAAAAATTTGAGCCTAGCTTGGAGAGTGCTGATTGGGGACTTTCAAAGGAGGAGATGGACGCGGAAGATTCTTATTCTGAAGATGACGATGATGAAAACGCGGAGGAAGAAGTTGAGAAGACAACCACTTCTTAAAAGACTTTGGTTTTTGGTTTTTTGTGTGGGATGAAACTTTTTAAGGACATTGGGAATCTGTATATGGTTTCCTGGTTTTTGGTGAATCATTGAGATGCTTCTTTTGTTTTGAAAACGGGATGAAGATCTCTCTGGTCAAAACATTGGTATTGCTTGCATGTTTTATCCGTAGTAAATATTTATATATTTATATTCCAAATTCTCCAAGTGTTGAATGGGTTAGTCCTGTTGTTCGAAATACCTCACCACTTGTCTTTATTCTTTCGGATGAATTTTCCTTTTTATGGCCCTAATCCCCATTTTTTTTGCTATCTCCTGAGTTGCGTTAATCAGTCGTGCCACTGCAAGTATCATGTCTTCAAGAAACTTTAATCCTTGGGCCTTTTTTCAAAAGATTGAGAATGCGGAACAGCTTTCTCGGTTGGTGAGTTTCTTTTAATTTTGTTTTAAATGAAGTTTGAGCTTCCTAAACTGAGGCCTTGATTTGGTTAACATGTAGGTTATGCCTCCCCAGTTCGAGGTTGAGTATGGGCCTCTTCCGACTCAATGGGCCTCTTCCGCCTCGGTGGGCTTTTCTTTCATCCTATCTCGTCCGCAACTTTCCCGTGGCCGTATCTTGGAGTGAGAACGGTCTTTTCCAAAGTGACAATCGTTGGGATGAATTCCTTATGCTTCACCACCTGGGAATAGGAAGTGCCATGATGTTTTTTCATAAGGGCAATGTTTTCTTTCAAGTTTGTCCGCGTCGTGAAGTCGAGGATGAACACAAGGCTACAATGGACTCAGTTTCTTCACCGTGCAGTTCTAACTGAGTTATTTCCGCGTTATACTTTTGGAGTTTTTCAAGCTTGTCTCTTGTTATGAGCTTTTTTTGTGGAATAAAAGAAAATAAAAAGGGAATTCATGATTTCCTTAATATTCTCATGTGTTTTCTCAAACTGAAATAAAAGGAGGGATCTTTTATTATTAATAATAGAAACTGCGTACAGAAACCTTTCACAGGGGTTGGATCCCTCTAAGCTTGTTACATTGTTGACGCGGAGAATTTATTGGGAGATCAAGGATGGCCTATCTCTCCATTTTCTTCGCTGTCCGGGCCGACGACGTCGACTTCGAAGATAGAATCACCCATGTAGGTGAAAATCAACGCGGATCCGACATTGACCCGATTTGCTTGTATGAAGTCATGCCACCCTTGGGTGAACCAGAAAAGGCCATCTTCATCTTTGTCTACCTTCACCTCGTGTTCCTGGTTGGAGCGGGACCAGAGTCTAGCCTGAGTATGAGCGTCTTCGTCGATTAGAACATACATGAGGGGGAGGCGAAGGGTTTGAAGTTGTTCCTCCCTCATAATGACTCTGTAAAAAGCCCTAGGCTGCAGATTTGGATCCATCTTGTTTTTAGGATTGCTCATTACTCATGGATACTTTGAGTATGTTTTATACTCGTCTTATGAGGTTTTCCTGTCCTTGGATTCATCACTTTTTACCAACAAGTAATTTCAATTTTCCTTACTGTAATTTTACTTTTACTCATCTTGGGAAAAGGTTCAACATCTGGTTAACTTTTTCTCGGAAAAAGTGGGACGCGTGCCCTTGGTGGTTGTGTCACCCATTGCATGTCATGCATGTGTTCCTCTTTTTGACTGTTCCCTTGTGATTGATAAATAAAGGGATTTTTACTGTTTTTTTTTAATCTCATCGAGATGCGGGGATCTATTATAGTTCCTCCCCTGTCATTTAGGGCAGACGGGGTTGTCGGGCCTGAAACCCGTTGGGCTTTCTTTCAAGAAATCGATTATCCAGAACAGTTCTTGCAATTGGTAAGCTAACTATATTGGAAATTTTTAGTGAGCTTTCTTTTAACTAACATTTCTTTATTTTATAGTTACTTCCACTTCGGTTCGAGGAGGAGTATGCAGATGCTATTCCTGGTCAGGTTTTACTTTCATCTTATCTACTGCGCAACTTCCTTGTTTGCATAGAGCGGCGTAACGGTGGTCTTCTCTACCTTGGCCGCGGATGGAAAGACTTTGTAGATTCCCATGGCTTTGAGCAGGGGGCCTCTATGATTTTCACTCATATGGGTGAGGCTCACTTCGAGGTTCAGGTGGTGGATCCGCGTAGGGGATCCACCACCTGAACCTCGAAGAAACAATTTCTCAAGAAACAATTTCGAATGGTTTTTAAGATATTCTAGCTCTAGAGGAATAAGGTTTTATATTCCTCCATTTGTTTTAGTTGTTATGTCGATGTTTATCCCGCCTTTGACAATTGTTTCTGGGGATCCCCCTGTTTATGTATGTTGATTTTTAGCCTTTCGAGGTCTAATTGTCATGATGTTCTCCTCACGGGACTTCTGAGAAATCCAGTAACCGTATTTACTGTTTACCTCATGCATGATGCCTGTGGTTTTTGTCTCCATGATTTGACCTTTCAATTTTATTTGCTCCATATTTCAGCTCTTTGACACATGTCCAGATTCTTGTTGTATAAAAAGAGTATGAGGAAAAAACCGCTAGACTCGTTGTGTACCTTTATGATGCCATCTTCCACTGGTTCACCTTGGTCCTTTTTTGAGAGGATTAGCTTTCCTGAGCAACTTCTCCGTCTAGTTAGCTTTTTTCTTTATATTGCTAATCTTTCTTTTTATTGAGTTAGTTTATCTATTAACACCCATTTTTCGTAATTTTGTTAGTCCTTGCCTCTATGTTTCGAGGATAGACTTGGGCCAGATCTTCCTAGGAGCGTACTTTTGTCAACCAGGATTCTTCGTGATTTCCCAGTGGAGGTTATGCGCGGAGATTATAGGGTTCCATTTTTGAGGGGTTGCTGGAATGACTTTGCCGAGACTCACATCGTCCATATTGGTTCTTCTTTAACTTTTATTCATAAAGGAGGAAATCGCTTCGATGTTCAGATCTTAGATGCTGCAGGGGATGAGGTAGATGCGCAGTGGGCCCCCTCGGAATCAGAAGGTCCTCCTTCAAATGGATTTCGTTTAAGTCAGGGCAGAACTCGCATCATCCCTGCTCGTGCCTCGCGGATATAAGTTAATGGACGCTTGTTTTTTCTTTATATGGGATCGTCAAGCCCTTTAAATCATGATGTCATGTTCTATCCTTGATTGCTTTTTGCTTTAATTATGTATCAATCGCTGTGATTTCCTTCGAAAATTATGAATTTTTTTGGGAATCCCAAAAGACATCTTTTTTGTAATGTTTTTAATAGTGATCCATTATGGAGTTTGGATCTCGGAATATTTAGTTATGTTTCAAGCTCTAATGTTCCGATTTTAATAATGAAATATCGTCTTCGAGAATGCAGATTCAATCAGAGGCCTGACGCGGAGTCAAGCTCCAGCGTCCTAGGATTTTACACGAAGTATCATCTCTGAGAATGCAGATTCAATCAGAGGCCTGACGCGGAGCCAAGCTCCAGCGTTTTAGGATTTTATACGAAGTATCAACTCTGAGAATGCAAATTCAATCAGAGGCCTGACGCGGAGACAAGCTCCAGCGTCTTAGGACTTCACACGAAGTATCATCTCCGAGAATGCAGATTTAATCAGAGGCCTGACGCGGAACCAAGCTCCAGCGTTTTAGGTTTTTATACGAAGTATCAACTCTGAGAATGCAGATTCAATCAGAGGCCTGACGCGGAGCCAAGCTCCAGCGTTTTAGGATTTTATACGAAGTATCAACTCTGAGAATGCAGATTCAATCAGAGGCCTGACGCGGAGCCAAGCTCCAACGTTTTAGGATTTTATACGAAGTATCAACTCTGAGAATGCAGATTCAATCAGAGGGCTGACGCGGAGGCAAGCTCCAGCGTCTTAGGACTTTATACAAAATTACTTAGATGCAAGTTGTGATTAAAAAGCGCCCTCTAACCGCTTTATTTCATTTTTGCGGGGGCGACTAACTTTTTATATTCATGTGGCTACATGGTGATTACACAAAGTACTTTTTTAGATTGTCCGCGTTCCAGGTCTTATTTAGAATGATACCTTCAGGGGTGCTGAGTTTGTATGCGCCTTCTTGAACTTCTTTAATGATCACATAAGGCCCTTCCCAGTTAGGGTCTAATTTTCCTCCAGAAGTAGCTTGTCGTAGCACCAAATCCCCCTCCTTGAGATGCCGCGGAAAGACTCGTCTATCTCGATATTTGGAGAGTCTCCTCTTGTATTCTTGCTCTTTTAAAGCTGCTGTCATCCTGCGTTCTTTAATGAGATGGAGTTCGAACTCTAAAGCTTCATCATCGGTGTCTTGATCGTATGCCATTATTCGAGCCGAAGGAATCAATCTCTCAATTGGGATAACCGCGTCCATACCAAAGACTAAAGAAAACGGGGTTTCCCAAGTCGGAGTCTTTGCTGACGTGTGGTAGGACCAAAGTACCAGAGGTAAAAGTTCCGCCCACCTTCCTTTTGCTGTGTTGCCAAGTTTTTTCTGTATTCCATACAGCAGTTGTCGATTGGTCGTTTCTGCCTTTCCGTTTGTCTGCGGATGAGCCACAGATGAGATTTTAAGATTGATGCCAAGACCGACGCAGAAATCTCTGATTGTCTCACAATCAAATTGTGGTCCATGATCTGTAATTATTGAGTCAGGTACTCCAAAGCGGCAGACAATATTCTTCCATAGAAATTTCCTTACTTTCTCAGCGGTTATCAATCCCATTGCTTCGGCCTCCACCCATTTCGTGAAATAATCCACCAAGACCGAAACATATTTCAACTGTCCAGGAGCAGTGGGAAATGGACCTAGAATGTCCATTCCCCAGACGGAAAATGGGCAAGCACCGGTTATACTCTTCATTGTCTCAGAAGGTCGGTGATTCAAGTTCCCAAACCTTTGGCACGCATCACATTTCTGGATATAACTTTGAACGTCATGTTTCATGGTTGGCCAATAATATCCTAGCCTGGTTGCTTTGGCCACAACTGCCCTCCACCCTTGGTGATGTGAGCAAACTCCATCATGCAATTCTTCTACTACAAGACTTCCTTCTTTTGATGATATGCACAATAAGTCTGGCAAGCAATATCCCCTTTTGTACAGCTTTCCTTCCCTGATTGTGAATCGAGAAGACTTAACAAGTATCTTCTTAGCAGCGGTTCTATCTTCAGGTAGAGTACCCTTGCCCAAATAGTCCGCGATCGGTGTTCTCCAGTCTTCCATCTCAATATCTTGTACCTGATAGACTTCTTGAATAAGTCTTCGGTTGTTCATTATTTCAAGAACTACTTCTCTTCCTACTTCCTCAGGCATTACAGCTCCCAATCGTGCTAACGCGTCTGCCTGCTGGTTATCATCCCTGGGAACAGCGGTTAAACAAAAGCTTAAGAAAGCCTTGGATAGTGCTCGTGCTTTTCTCTGATAATCGGGCATTAATCCAGTTCTTGCTTCATATTCCTCTGTTATTTGCCGCGTCACTACTTCTGAGTCGGTGTAAACCGATACATGCCTAGCACCTTTAATCAAAGCTATCTCTAGTCCAGCTAGTAGGGCTTCATATTCGGCTTCATTATTTGTAGCTTGGAAGTCCAACTTATAAGCATAATTGTATTGCCGTTCATCAGGTGCCATTAATGTAACCCCTGCTCCGCACCCATCCTTATTAGTTGCGCCATCTACTCTGAGTGTCCACTCACTTTTTTCTGTTTGAGAACCTAATTCGAAACTTGTTTCACTGATGAAATCAGCTAGAGCCTGAGCGAGGGTTGCTTTCCGCGGAGTATACTCTATTTCAAATTCTGTGAGTTCGACTGCCCATTTCATCATTCTTCCTGACAAACATGGTGAGTGGAGGATTTGTCGCATCGGTAAATCCGTCATAACTCGGATAGGATGGTCCTGGAAATAAGGCCTTAACCTTCTTGCCGCGAATGTTAAGCACATAATCATTTTTTCCGCTGGTTCATATCTCGTCTCGGCGTCTTGCAGAACACGACTGATGTAGTAGACTGGGAATTTTTCTTCTCGCGTCAAGACTGCACTGATGGTGACATTTTTCACTGATAGATACAGATGGAGGACCTCTTGCCTCTCAGGTTGATGAAGGGTGGGAAGCGACGTCAAAAAAAGTTTTAAGTTTTCAAAAGCTTCCTGTAATTTGGGAGTCCACCGTATCGGCCCCTTTTTCTTGAGCAGAGCAAAGAAAGGTAATGACTTATCCGCTAAGCAGGAGCAAAAACGGCTCAAATAGTTCACCGCTCCATTTAAAGATTGTAACTCTTTAATCGTTCGTGGTGGTTGAAGATTTTGAATTGCTGTGACTTTTTCAGGATTTACATCAATTCCTCTATGCCTAACCATAAAACCGAGGAATTTCCCAGAATCAACCCCGAAGACACATTTTTCTGCGTTCAAATTCAAACCTCCTTTTCGAAGAGAATCAAAAGTCTCCTGTAGATCTGCTGCGTGATCTTCTGCTCTTTCACTTTTGACCATGATATCGTCAACATAAATTGATACATTTCTGCCAATTTGATTACGAAAGATCCGGTCAACTGTTCTCTGAAATGTTGCTCCAGCATTTCTGAGTCCGAAAGGCATGACGCGGTAACAAAAAATCCCTTGACTAGTGATGAAAGTTGTAGCTTTCTTGTCTGAAGGGTTTAGGTTTATCTGGTTATATCCTGAGTAAGCATCCAGAAAACTAAGGACTTTATTTCCCGCGGTTCCACCGACAAGCTCATCTATGGATGGTAGTGGATAACTGTCTTTCGGGCAGGATTTGTTAAGATCAGTAAAATCGATGCACATTCTCCATTTCCCATTAGATTTCTTCACCAGAACTACGTTCGAGAGCCATTCAGAGTCTTCCACCTCCTCTTTGAAGCCTGCTTCTAAAAGCTTATCAGTTTCCTCTTTCGCCGCGACAACTTTTTCTAGATCCATTTTTCTTCTGTTTTGTAGTACGGGTTTTGTTCCTGGACGAATCCTCAAGGTATGTAAAGCTATCGCGGATGGGACCCCTAGCAGGTCTCGAGGATTCCACGCAAAAATGTCTCTTGACCTTGCTATGATTTCTAAGACTCTAACTCTTTCTCTCGTCTCTAGTGCTTGTCCCAAATAGACTTTCTCCTCTGGGTTTGGGAAGGGTGTAAACGTAATTCTCTCGTCCGCGGTAGGTACCTTGACTTCCGTCGGCCGGACCTCTAGTTCAGCTTCTGAAAGTTCGACTGAGTCATTGTCCCCGACCACGGATTCACAATTCTCACTTATACACATTACTTCTTTATTCTTCTTGATGGAGGTTAAATAACAGCTTCTACTTTCTGGTTGTTGTCCGCGAACCTCACCAATTCCTCCTCTAGGTAAAGGAAATTTTCCTAAAAAGTGGTAGATTGAAACTACCATTTGGAATTTATAGAGCAAGACGCGGCCTAACAAAGCATTATACACAGTGGGAATCTTTACTACCGTGAACACAATATTTTCTATACGCCTGTTTGGGGACGTCCCTAGAACAACTGTAAGCTCAATTGTGCCAGCCACTTGTATTTCTCCTCCCAAAAATGTGATTAGCGTTCCTGAATACGGTTTCAATGAAGCCGC
Source organism: Persicaria tinctoria (assembly GCA_037127255.1). Lineage (NCBI taxonomy): Eukaryota > Viridiplantae > Streptophyta > Magnoliopsida > Caryophyllales > Polygonaceae > Persicaria > Persicaria tinctoria. The sequence continues at coordinate 39,739,100 of JBANSL010000004.1, read as the reverse complement.
AGAGATTCCCATTTGAGAAAAGGCCTCCCACGATAAGATGTCCACAGAAGACCCAGTAACAATAAATACTCTCTTTACTGTCTTGGCAGCTATCTGCGCGTGAATAACCAAAGGATCTGAGTGCGGCATTCTTACTTCCTCTGCGTTCTTTGAAGTGAAGGCAATATTCTCATGTTGTGTGAGAGAAATTCTTCTACTTGACGCGGATGGTGGCTGTCTTCCTACCCTTTCATAATTTCTTTTCTCCTGCCTACTGGACCCAGCCATAGACAAACCTCCTGCGAGGGTGTTGATGAAGCCCTCTGGTTCTGGTATTTGACCTGCTTTTGTCCTTTGAGCTTCTCTCTGGTTGACAGATCTCTGGGCTGCAGGCGTGTAATTATACCTTTCTCCGCATCCTCTTCTTCCTCTCCCTCTTCCCCGGTTGTGGAATGAGAGATCTCTTCGCTGATCTTGTTGCCGATCAAACCGCTCCTGTGGATTAAGGAAATTCGTTAAACCTAGGATTATGGTCCTCCCATCGAGGTCTGTGATCAGGTCGATTCTCCCTTCTAGGTGGAGATCTCATATCACGGTTTCCGTGTCGACTTTCTCTTGGATGATAAGAACGGGGATGATTTTCTCCATGGCGAGATCCTTGTCCCCTTTCTAAGTTCATATGCACTTCGTCACGGCGGGGATGGAAATCTATTGCTTCTGAAGGATGTCTAGGAGGTTTGGCTTTTTCTTTTCTGAATTTTCCAGCCAATTTTCCAAAAAGACCTGGATTCCCAGTATTAGCTTTGGAGCTGGACGCGGCTGCTTCTTCTGCTTCAATCTGTCTTGAAACCCGCTCTCTTAAGTCATCGTAACTAGTTGGATTTTTTCGAAACAAGTATGTCTTGAAATCACCCTCAGCTAAATTGCCCATGAGTATGATAATAGCCGATTCATGATTAAAGTTGGGGATTTGAACTACCATGCTGGTAAATCGAGTGAAAAAGTGCCCCAAGGATTCCTCAGCTCCTTGTCTGATGGAATTTAGGTCGAGCATAGTCTTCTTTGTTGATCGCGCACTCCCAAAGTGGGACGTGAAGATGTGGGACATTTGGGCAAAATTGGTCACGGACCCTTTTGGAAGGTTTGTGAACCAAGTCAGCGCAATCTTCATCAAGGTTGAAGGGAATGTTCTGCACAACATGGCATCATTATACTCGTTTATCCCCATTGCAGTGGTGAAATGACAAAGATGGTCTTCAGGATCGGTTGTTCCATCGTATTTCATAAGGTTCACATCTCTCCACCGCTTTGGTACTGTCGCAGAACAAATTTCTTGAGTAAACACAGATGGGAAACCCACTGGTGCACTTTCGTTTCTTTTTTCTACACAGTCAGATTTTGTAGAAGTGGAAACGTCTGTTGATTTATCACCGCGTCTATGTTTATTCTCTCTATGCCAGTGATCATTCTGCCAGGTCTGGCGCGGTATCTCCTGATTCTGAAAGCCGTAGTTCCAGTTGCCGGGATTGTCATATGCAGTGTTACGTCTATCGAAATTTCCATACTGCTCTTCCAGTCGATAATTCCCTTGTTGACACGGATTCTGCCCCCACTGATCATAATAAAAGTACTGAGGCTGCTCCTGCTGAAAAGGGTTAGGTTGTTCGTGTCGCGCTTCATAATACCAGAAGTTCTGCGGGATGAATCCTCCGTCCATTCCATACTGATAGCCGTAATGATGGGGAGGAGTTCCGAGGTTCTGTCTTCCCATCTCACCATCAGGATTTGTTGGCGGTGTTATTGGGATATACATGCTAGAGGCCTCCTGATCTTGGTGGACCCCTTGGCTCATGTCCTGAGTTGGATTGCTCTGGCTATCATTCATCTTCCTAATGTAAATCTGTCGTTTTAAGAAAATTCGATGTTAGACATCTAAAAACTTTTATTTATAACTTTAGTCGCGGACCTCAACTTCCTCAAAGGTTTGAGGATTTTTGTCTATTATTAAAAAAGGAAACCCCTTAGTGTGAGGGGGTTCCCACAGACGGCGCCAGTGAAAAAGCCTCGATCTAAGGAGGCCACCGTTTTTAAGGGTGGCCCGGGAACTATCCTAACGAAATGACTAAACTTCCCAACGGACTTACCTGACCCGCGACGAAAGAATCGACGCGGCCCAACCTGTGCCGCGGGAAGTTGACCTAAGCTAAAAATGAAGGATCATTCCCTTATCGAGTTTATTCTGGACAATTTGGAAACTCGGTTCATTTACCTGTCGTTTTTTGAATATCTTGAAATCTATTAATGATAATCTTTTCCTTAATAGAAATTTACACTAAAAAAGAACATGGTTTTCGTCCGCGGAGTTCAGTACAGTGAACAGTACAGATCTTTCTATTTAACAGGTTCTTTTCCCACGCGTACGATCACTTCTTGTTCATTCTTTATCTGAGTTCACCGTCCCTCTATCCGCCCTCTTCTCACCTCCTTTTCCAAAAAGTCCCCTGTTCATCTGAGGTTTCTCCTATTTATAGATCCTAGATAACCTTGCATGTTGTGCCACGTGGTTTTCGACTTTCAACACGTGTTATACTCGTGGGGTGTGGGCATGGTTGCCATGTGTCTGCTCTTTTTCATCCGCGGATGATCGTATTTGAGTAAATTTTTCGTCCGCGGATGATGATAATATGATTTTCTTGTTCATTTTCTGTCAATTGGTTGGCGTTCTTTATTTTTATTTTCTAACAGATGTTTTCCAATATTGGTTTAGTCAGTGTTGAAACCCTGATCTTGGAAGTATTTAGTTTATTGATTTATTTCATCGAAATCCGTGTTTTGTGTTGCGAAAAGTTGTGATTTAAGTTTCTGTTGCTTACTCGATTTCGAGGAGTTTTAGTCGACGTCGATGAAAGTTTGTCGAAATCGAGTTGTTTCTGTTGGTTTGCGTTTTCTGTTTCGTTTTTTTTGCTTTCTGTTTTACTCGACAGGTTAGTTGATTTCGAGTACTTTACTCGATATCGAGGAATCTTCTGGTCGATTTTGCTGAGATTTCTCCGCTACCTGAGATCCGCTGATGTGCTTCCTCGTGGATCGATCCCGACACCCTTCTACTACTACGGGAGGAAGTCTTGTATTTATTTTCTGAGATAGGGAAGGCAGTCTGATCTATATTTTATATTTATTTCTTACTTGATCATCCTCCTGCAACAACAAAGCCCTATAGTTTGGCATTAGTTTGTTTGTTCTTCCTTTTTTTTTTTTCAAATCTATTACCAAGGAGTTCATTCATTGAAATAATTCCACTTGGAAGAAATACTAGATGCAGTAGTAGCTTAGTAAAATTAGACCTACCTCCCTCATACTCTCTTATGGCCTATGAGTGTAGAACATTCTTCTCAATTGTATTAGTGTTGGGTTGTCCAACTAAAATGTCTTTGCGGTGCCTAGTCACTGGTTTTAATTTGTTAGTTATGGACATATACCGACTCTAAACATGGAATAGATTTTGGAAATTGAGTTTACCCTTTCCAGTCCTAATCTAGAGATTGAGTAAATTAGGATGCTGGTGTTAACTTTGCCCAGTTCAAGTGCAAATCAAGCAAAAATGCAGAATACAAAATCAAGGGAGAAGATGAAGACTTGGAGCCCTTGAATGGATTTTCTCCCCGATTCATTGGAGAACCAGAAAATGTGTTTAGTAATTCATTTGATGTTGGCCATTTTTTTAGCAAAAAGCCAAAATGGGAAGAACAAAACTCATGCGAACTTCTGATCAGTTCATCTGCAACAATCGGTGCCTTGCTCCTGGTAGCTCTTATGTATTTCAGAGGTTCCTTCTTGTAAAAAAAAACTCGGTAAACATGATGGCAGAAGACTTGCAATGGATGTCTGTGGAGGTGATGTTGATTTATCTGAAATTATATGTCATCTTAATGTATGCACTACTAGAATTATGCAATTATACATCACGTCTTTTAAGTCTGTTAAGAAAACTCATTATGTTAAATTAGTTTCTTACGTCAATTATTAAATTTGTGATGTTGAAAAACATTTAGACATCTGTCAATTTTGTTAACAGATGTGAAATTGTTGATTCTTAAAAAAAAATTAAAACGTGTGGGTTTGAATTTTCTAAGTTAAATGAGGAGGCGGGATTGAATTAGTAGAAAAAATTGGAGTGATTTCAAATTTTGGGAATTTTCTAACACATGGAAAACTTGGAGGGTTAAAAATTTCATCGCTCTCCACATTTTCAATCTCTCTCCGCACTTAGAAAAATTCCGCTCCCCCCGGTTTCTTCCTCCTCCTATCTCAGATCTGATACCTTTTCCTCTTGGATCTCCCCGTCTCGGATCTGCAACGTCTTTCATCTAACCTCTAATCTGAAGAACTTACTCCATCTTTCATCTTTCAATCCCAAATCTCAAAACCCTACTTCCTGTGTCTTTAATCGCGTTGTCTAAACCTTCGGTATCAAAATCGATTGCTTTTACTTTAGCACGAAGAAAGACGGAGACGATCTCCGTCAAAAACAACACTAGGCACCGCCATTCGCGTTGCAGTTAACGAAGACTCTTCCAAGATAAACGCTTCCTCTCTTCTCTCTGTGCAGACTTGTTTTCTCATTTCATCTCTATTTCTCTAAGTCTCTCTCACACACATCTCAAAACCCTAATTTATGTGTCTAATCCTTCCGTATGGATGAGATTACGCAGTATTTTGGCCAAAATGCCCCTCAAGTGGAGCAGCTGAGATTACACAGGAGTTTTTTTGGACGACATGGAAAGCCAGGCTCTTCTTGTGAGTATGTTGCACTCTTGCGGTCGTTTAGTTCCATTTAAGTTGTATTTTTGTATAACATAATAAATTTGCCATTAAACCACATAACAACTCGATATTTTGCCTCTAGATTTGGTGGCATTGAAATCATTTGAACTAGTGTTTTTTTTTTCCTTTTCATTATTCTTGAAATTCATTTGAACTTCTTGGATTAGTAGACGAAAATCTAAGTATGAACATTAGTTCAAGACTCATCTGCATGTCACTGTATTCTCATATTATTAATTAGTAATTACTAACGGGTTCCTCGAACAGAGTTTTACAACTACATGATTCTTGAAATTCATTTATGTATGAATGACTGAGGATGGATGGAGTACAAATGCATCCTTGTTACCATTGAGATCATTTGCTAAATCTTATATAATTGTTATGTTATTGTGCAAACCCAAGGAAAGCAATGTTTTGGATCTTCTCGTGCCATCATTTTCTTTTCTTTGTACTTGGGTGAGAACTTAGAAATCTCTTTTTCGATTTACCATGACCATCAGTCCCTGAATCATAATTAATAACTTGCTACTCTTTTTATTTATTTTTTAATTATAGATGGAGCTTTACGAGGAACTGCGGTAAATAAGGTTTATGAGATCTGAATCTTTTGATGGTTTCATTTAATAGTGAATTTTGGTTAGTATTCAACTTTGTTTTTACTATAAATTATAAAGAGCTTCAATACAAGGATCATTTTAATTCGAGATACTTAGGACATGAAACTCATTATCAAAACCCAGATCTTGAAGTTTCTTAGGTATGATTCCATGAAACATTGAATATATTTATTTTGAGAGTCTGCCAAGTGTCAAGAAATGTTTCAATTTCATATCTATAGTAGAATTAGGAGCCAAGAACTTCTAGGAATGTCATATTTCAGTAGACGGCAGGGTATTGTTTGGACAATGCAACCTAGAATACTGCATTTTGCTTATCCGTGGATGTTCTTTTGTGCTTTAACTTACTGATTTTCTTTTCTTGATGTAGAGGCTGAGGGTGGTCTTGATAAGGCTAGAAAGCACAAGAAGAGACCGCTAGAGGACATGTTAAACCTTGTTGTAAAGAAGAGAAAGGTACATGTTTATGCATAGGCATGCAGGAGTCTTCAGCTTGGGCATGCTTTGTTTTGGTTTGGGGTTTAGCCAATCTTCAATTTGATTGTTTTTATTAGGGTGAATGATTTCAACTAGCAAATTAGTGAAGGTATGTAGATCTTGAATGGACGACGTTCCACAAAAAATTAAAAAAGCATTACAAATCTATCCTTGTTGAATTCACAAGTTAAACACTCCACTGAAAAGTAAAAAACACAGTTCCTTGGACTTGAAAGTGTGACTAAAACCTGGAAAAGACGGTTATAACAAGCTTTAGTTGTAGCACATCAATCTTGTTAGGATAGCACTTGACTTTCTCTATTTCCCTCAATGAAAGGTAACCTTATAGAGGACGAAAAAATATAGAGCAGTATTGAGTCCGCAGCCCAGTGATGATAGACCCAATCTATATGATATGATCAACAACCTGAATCAGAGTTCTTTATTGATGCATCTCGAATGTTGGCCAAGTGGGGAGCTTGTTTTTTTGAACAATTGAAAGGAGCAGTTGAATCACCCTTTGCATCTAAGTTGTTATGTTCATGGTAACTAACTAGTTGCAACTTTAGTCACATTTTGTAGCCGCTTCTTTTGTTTTCTTGGTGATGATTTTGCTAAATTGTTATGTGCATGGTGATAGTCCTGCGGTCCTGCCACCTTAGACAATGGATTTTTAGCTATTGTTAGGGTGGTTTACTAGGAGAAGTTTGTGTTGATTTTAAGATTTATTTTGGCCTTTAATTTGCTACTGTCATGGGGGTTAGAAAGTCATTTTTTGGTGATGTTTTGGCTACGTTTAGAGGCAGTTAGTTTCCTGCCAACAATTTGGACTCTTTTACTTTTTCTCTAACCTTTATAATAATATTGAAAGTAAAAGAGAAGGTTGGAGAAGAGAGAAATCTGTTCTAATATTTTTGAGAGAAGGTTACAAAATATATAGAGAGACTAGTCTAGAAAGCTTGTAAGAGAAGCTAAAATGTAACAATGTCGGAGGAAAAGTAATACCTATAAAAGCTGTAAAAGCCTATCTGTAAAAGCCTATAGCATAACCTAGAAATAAAGTAATAATTACATGCATGCAAGCATGCTAACACTCCCCCTCAAGCTGGATGGTAGAGGTCTATCAATCCAAGGTTGGAAGTCAAATGATCAAATCTGGAACAATGTAAGCCTTTTGTCAATAAATCATCAAGTTGATCTTCTGATTTAACAAAGGATAACCTAATAACCCCTTCTTCCAATTTCTCTTTGATGAAGTGACGATCAATCTCCACATGATTGGTTCTATCATGTTGGACTGGGTTGTAAGCAATACTAATGGCAGATTTGTTGTCACAATATAGAACCATAGGCTCTTCCAGTTTGATTTTAAGGTCTGCCAGAATAATTTTCAACCACAATATTTCATATAAACCTTGTGCAAGAGCTCTAAACTCAGCTTCAGCAGATGATCTAGCCACAAAATTTTGTTTCTTACTCCTCCATGTAGCATGATTTCCTCCAAGGAACATGCAATACCCAGAAGTTGATCTTCTACCAACAATGGATCCAGCATAGTCGGCATCTGTGAAGGCTTCTATGGTCAATTTTGTTCCTTCTTTTAAAGAGTTTCCCCTTTCCTGGACAGCTCTTTAGGTAGTGAAGTATTCTGTAAATTACACTAAGATGAGGATAAGCAATATCAGGCCTAGTATGGGATAGGTAAATGAGCTTTCCACACAATCTTTGGTACATTGCTTTATCCACCGTTGGCTCCTCTTTGCAATCTCCAATTTCGTTATTCGGATCCATAGGAGTTGAAGCTGGTTTGCATCCACTCTTCTCGATTTCCTCAAGTAAATCAGTGATGTATTTCTGCTGGGAAATAAAGATGCCATCAGAAGAATGAGCAACCTCAATTCCAAGGAAGTATTTAAGTCTACGAAGAGACTTGACTTCAAATTCAGCTTCCAACTTTTGCTTAAGTTTCTCCTGCTCAATTTTGTTGTCACCTGTGACAATAATATCATCAACATATACGAGGAGAATAGTCACCCCCCTGAAGCGGAATGCTTAATGAACAAAGTGTGATCCCCTTGACTTTGCTTGTACCCAACAACTTTCATAACAGTTGTGAACCTGCCAAACCATGCTCTTGGGGATTGCTTAAGGCTATAGAGAGCCTTAAGGCTATGAAGAGCAAGAGGAGAAACCTGGAGGAATTTTCATATATATTTCCTCTTCCAAATTTCCATGGAGAAAAGCATTGTTGACATCAAATTGCCAAAGAGGCTAACTAGAGTGAGCAACCAAGGATAACAAAACACGGACAATATTCATCTTTGCGACCGGTGCAAATGTTTCTTGATAATCAATCCCATAAGTTTGTATGAAACCCTTAGCAACAAGGCGTGCCTTATACCTCTCCAAAGACCCATGAGCCTTGTATTTGAGTGTGAAAATCCACCTGCAATCAACAACATTCTTGCCCCAAGGTTTGTTAACAATGCCCCAAGTGTGATTCTTTTCTAACGCACACATCTCCTCTTTCATAGCATCTCTCTATTCCTTTATCTTAGGAGCTTCTGAAAAAAAAATTGGGATGGGAATGTGGTTTAGACATTGAATGAATTTTTTGTGAGAGGGAGAGAACCGATGTAAGGACACATGGTTAGCTAAAGGGTAAGGGGAGTTTGCGTGCAAGAACGAGTTGCTTTTCGAATGGCAATAGGCAATTCCAAATCAGTAGTTTCTGGACTCTTCAACTGAGAAATAGAGTGAGTTGTAGAAAAAATACCTTCTTCTATCATGTTTTCAGTTCCAGGCGTCGGTGAAGAAGTTTGCTCCTGCTCTGGAATTAGAATGGGTCTTATTTTCCTTGAATAAACCTTAGGAAATGATGGCAAAGAAGGGGGGAAAGATGTGGTTGGGACAAGTGGTGGTTGCTGACTATCCTCATGATCCTGTGGCTGCGGCAGTGATTGCTGTAGCGGGAGAGTCTCATAAAGGAAAGGTTCAAGTGGAGGTAGGGTCTTCAGAGTGCCAATGGTTTGAGGGTCAAAAGGTTGGGAAGTGTCATCCTTGGAGGGGTAAAATGGTATAGTTTCAGTAAATGACACATCAATAAAAACATATGTTTTCTTTAAGGCAGGATGGTAGCACTTGTACCCTTTTGTGTGGAAGAGTACCCTAAGAATATGCACTTGATTGCACGTGGGTCTAGTTTCCCTCTTTGAGGACCATGAACATGCACAAAAAGAGAACAACCAAATGCTCTAATAGAAAGGTGAGATGTTATGTAATTCGGGTAAGTGTTTTGAAGACAGTCACGAGGACTTTGGAGATTTAGAATTTTGGTGGGCAAGCGGTTGATCAGAAATGCAGCGGGGAGAAGGGCCTCCCCCCAAAAATATTTAGGAACATTGTGTTGAAAAAGTAGAGCACGAGTAATCTCAAGAAGATGTCTATTTTTTCTTTCGGCAATTCCATTTTATTGCGGTGAATAAACACAAGATGATTCATGAATAATCCCTTTCTTTTGAAAAAGAGAACAAATGGACTGATTGAAGTAATCTCTTGAATTGTCAGTCCTAAATCTCTTAATTTGCTTACCGAATTGGGTATGAATCATGGAAAGAAAGATAGACACAATGGAACTAACTTCAGATTTTTGTTTCAAGAGGAAAACCCATGTGACTCTAGTACAATCATCAATAAAGGTAACAAACCATCTAGCCCCATAAATGTTAAGGGTAGATGATGGCCCCCAAATGTCACTATGAATCAACTCAAAAGGAGAACAACTTCTTGTACTACTAATGGGAAAAGGAACACGAGTGTGTTTAGGTTTTTCACACACTTCACATTAAAGGTAAGAAATGTCAATTCCTTGAAAATTTTCAGGGTACAAATGCTTCAAAAAGTGAAAGGATGGATGACCAAGGCGATAATGAAGTAACCATATGACATTGTTGCTACTAGTGGTGTTCAAAGCATGGCAAAACAGGTGGTTGTGGTTGTTCCTAAGAGGATCAAGATAGTAAAGACCATTCATTTCCTTAGCATGACCAATCTTCTTCCCCGAGTCATGGTCCGGTAAAACGCAATCAGAATCGGTGAATAATGCTGAACAATGAAGATATTTGCAAAGTTTTTTTATGGAAATCAAGTTGGATGAGAGGGTAGGAACATGGAGAACATTTTTTAGGTTAATTTTTTCTGAAAGGTTTATATTGCCTTGACCCTTAACCTAAGCTATTGAACTATTAGCTGTCAACACTTGTTTAGGCTTAGGGCATGGTAGAAAGTTATGAAAATTTTGGGGACAATTGGTCATGTGTTCAGTGGCACCTGAATCTAAGATCCACTAAATAGGATAAGGATATTCAGAAGTTCTCAAGTATAAAGGAATAGAAGGGTTACCTGATAGAGTAAGAGTGTGTGGACTAGAAGAAGTTTCACCGGATGGTTTTTCTAGGGAGTTGAAGAAGGCTCTGAATTTTTCGAATTCAGCAGCACTGATCCCTTGAGTGTGTCCAGCAGTACCACCCCCTCCTCCGGTGACAAGGTTGACCTAGGGATTAGGTCTCTCTTTGTTGTTCCACTCTTTGGTTGATGGTTTACCATGGAGTTTCCAGCACCTTTCCTTGATATGACCGGATCTTTTACAATGGGCACACCAACGCTCGTTTTTCTTCTCCCCTCTAGCAAGCAAAACAGACCCTTCCACCATCTTTTGCTCTAGCATTACAACTCTCCTACTTTCTTCAGTCTAAAAAGTGAAAATAATTTCTTCCAAGGATGGGAACTCCTGTAGGCCAAGGATTTGAACTCTGATTAGGTCAAATTCAGAGTTCAACCCAGCCAAAAGTTGATAACTTCGTTGTTTGTGGATAAAATCCTTGAAAAGAGCTGCATCTTCAGAGCACTTCATCTTCAAGACTTGGTATTGGTCTAGCTCCTGCCAGCAAGTTTGGAGTACAAAGACATATTAACTTGCAGAGAGATCTCCTTGCTTAGTACTAGCAGCTTTGACTTGAATCTCATAGATGAGGGCATCATCTTTTGCATTCGAATAAGATCGTTTCAGAAACTCCCAAATTTCTTTGGATGAGCTAAGAAACATGCATGTCAAGCTAATGTTGGGCTTTATGGATTCCCACAGCCATGACATAACCGTTGAGTCAGCTTCATCCCAACTTTTGAAAGTTGGATCATCTTCCCTAGGGGGAATGTTTGTTAGATGATCCCCCTTTCCCTCACCCTTGAGGTAAGTCCTTACTGTTTGAGACCAAAGCAGATAGTTCTTTTCGTTGAAACGAAAAGAGGAATTAAGGTTTTGAAGTTCATTATTAAAAGGAACAGTACTAGAGACTGAAATTTCCTTGTTCAAAGACATGATGTTTCACCAATGAAGGCTGAAATTTGAGATGAAATTTCCAGCAATGAAGGCTGGAAGAAAGGAAGAGATGGAAAATTTCAGCAATGAAGGCTGAAACTCCAGTAAAAAAAAATTTAGGTTAATGGATACCTAAAAGCTCCGATACCATGAAAGTAAAAGAGAAGGTTGGAGAAGAGAGAAATCTGTTCTAATATTTATGAGAAAAGGTTACAGAATATATAGAGGGACTAGTCTAGAAAGCTTGTAAGAGAAGCTAAAATGTAACAATCGTGCAGGAAAAGTAATACCTATAAAAGCTGTAAAAGCCCATATGTAAAAGTCTATAGCATAACCTAGAAATAAAGTAATAATTACATGCATGCAAGCATGCTAACAAATATTCCTTGTCCTTATGTTGTTGAATGATTGTTAAGCCAAGATAGATGATTTGAAATATTTAAAGGAAAACAACTTTATGTAAGTAAGAGCTCGTCTTTTTTACTCGATCTTAATTTTTTTTTTTAAGCTAGGAAATAATTTAGGCAGGAAACCGAGGACGCACAGCCCGACACCTTCCTAGAGCGTCCGGAAGGACGAGAACCGCAAGTTCCGCATCAGAGTCCAAATGTCCATCGGTAGGGGAACGATAGGCAAGATGAGCAATCCGGTCTGCTACAGTATTTGATTCCATTTGAATAAACATGACTATATATTGTGACATTTATCTTTTTGCTATCTATAAAGATAATTTGGCTTGAAAAATCACTCAATCATATGTGTTCAAAATTTTCACATTTCCAAAACGATGTTCCCTCCAGTTTTGTTTTTTCATCTAGGCTCTCAATATTTCCTCAGTTCGTTTTCCACCTTCGACATTCTCAATTTGTGCAGGTACACATGCTCCTTTAGTGCATTATCCATAGATCCTTTCCAGTGTCAACTCCATCCCAAAAAGTTATGATTTCTTTTTTTTATACTTTTTTTATCTCCCTGCGAGTGTCATTAACTTTTGGTTATACCAATTTGCCACAGGTCTTCAACAATAGCCCAGATGAAACTGCATATTTTAGAATGGTTCTTAATCAATAGCTATGAGACTGCTATTAGACTCCTACTTAACTTTTGTGATATTTCATGGTGCAGCGATTGCTCAGTGGCGTAAGGCTGGATACCAAGATCAACCTGAACACAAGGTAACTTTGTCTTGATTTGGTTAATTGAGATCATCGCTTAGTGGTGTAAGGCTAGATACCAAGATCAACCTGAACACAAGGTAAATTTGTCTTGATTTGGTTAAATTGATAAGATCTCTTTCCAGTTCCACGTTTAGTTTTTTGCGACCAACATGGTTCCCAGGTATCGTGATATATGAGTTTTAAAAGCTTGATTGCAGTCTTAGGTGACTATTCGCAGAATTACAATAGCTATATATATTATCTTAGATAGATCTGCACATTTTCATTTTCAGCATTTGCAGGCCTGTTTTCTCTTGGCAAAGTTAAATCCTTCAGCGACATACAACTCGGATAATCCAGTTGTTGCTTTTTTCAATTATGTGGGGGGGGGGGGGGGGGGGGGAGTGCTTAGAGAGTTGCTGCAGGAGGCGTCTCCTCCAAAGTACATATATTGGTTCATGGTTCCATTCAGGACTAGGAGGCTTCAGAAAGGGTTGGCTCATGGTGCCAACTTCAGTACCGTCACTTTTGATGACTTTTGTAACGGCCCGGGATTATGATTCCCGAGTTACGTTTCGAGGGATGAAACCCCCCATTGGGATCTTGCACCCCGAGTACAGGTTGAAGGTTTGAAATCGAAGATGCGTAGTTAAAGTGGGATTTCGCACCCAAACCCGGAATGTCCGTTGGAGATCGACCTCGGGGTAGACCCCTGTACCTGTCCTAAGTCTACAATGCGGAAAATCCTTTATCATACAATGGGCATAAGTTATGAAAATGATACAACCATTGTCACGGCAGAGCCGGGTCAAAACGGAGTATAAGTAGGGAGAAATCCCAAAAGCATGAATCAGGTGAAGTCGGGTTTCAAACACTCACTCTCCGCAATATGAATAGACCTCGTCATAACAGCACAAAATCAAGCAGTGTATCAAGTACCTGAAACTATACCACCAAGTCAGGCCAAGAGTCCGCCCGCGGGTCCTCTGACCGCGCTGAGGACATATAATACGCCTATACCTAGAATAAAGGATGCCTTCATGCAGTACTGGAATATTAACCACACTATCATGTTCGTATTTCATATGTGCGGAATATTAAGTAAGGCCTTCACAAAGAATACCAAGTGGTATATCCCTCTTCTACCACCACCCCCCTTCCAAGTAGGGTGGAGACTGGCCAGTTCGATTCGATAACATCTCAAATCTCATCATCATATCGTATCTCATCATCATATCGTGGATCTTGTGAAAAGAAAATAATAATGCTGATAATAGTAAAGGTGTTCCAACGACCCGAATGACTCAGGACGAACCCAATGGAGCTGGGATGTCCTATGACCCTATCAAGGATTCTAGGACTCACAGATAACGGCCGTTCTGTATTCAAACGCATACAGAATAAGAATGCTCATTCGTAAGTGCAATTCCTAAGCATTATACTACATGGCATGCTCTTATGCATATGAAACACCTACATACTATATGACACATCAGGCAGGAGGTACTGGTTACTGAGTAAGCCCTGGAGGTACTTACCTGGCTAGCAGATCGGCAACAAAAGAACCCAGCACACAGTAGTCACAATCACATAGTATCACCTAGTACATGGTTGAATATACATAAGTCTACATCCAACTATTAAGCACTCAACCACACCTCAATCAATATAACAAGTAACACATTATGGAAGTCATTTCATCGCATCATCCGCTCCACAAGACCACATCGTTTTCCATAAATCATTCAACCAATTCCGCATTTTCGTATACATCATTTCCACATATACCTCAATGGTTCATCAAAATCATAAGACATAATTTGTGTGATATAAAATCCTACTAGATCGTCATAATTATCCAACATTTAATCTCATATAATAATTCACCACAAGTCATGCTATTAGTCATACATATCATACTGTTAGTCAAACGATCATATTATCATGCTAGTTAGTCATCAAATAAGTCTTATTATCAAGTTAGTTTCATAACCGTTTCAAATCACAGCTAAATAGTTAAGTATTCGGACCCTTGAAAATACTCGTCAAATCCCCTTTTAAATTTATTTATTAGATTAATTTCCAACCTTGAAATTCTTTTCCAAATTCTTTATAAATCTTGAAGTCCCAATAATATATTTTAAATCTCAAATAGTATTACATGATATTTTAAATACCATTTATTTATCACTTTTATAAATTATTTCCAAATCCCCTAAAATCCTGACCATTTTTATTTAATAAATCAACTCTTATAATTTTCCCAAAATATACTAATTTATCTTTTAAATCCTCAATTACTATTATAATATATTTTAATTTCCGTTAATTAGTTAGATAATATACGGATAACCCGAACCGTACCGAACCGAACCCGTAATTATAAACTCCCAACCGGTTAAATATTAAAATACAATTAGCTTAAGGAGGTGGGCCCACGGGAGCCGCATCAGCGGATTCCAGATGGAAAAGCTCCCGCGCCCGCACCACTCTGATCGTCGACGGTTCGCTCAGCCTGCCTCGCGCTCGCCCGGGTTCGCCCAGCTCGGACTCTCGCACGTCCCACGCCCGATCCGGCTCACGCACACAACTCACACAACGCTCGCTCCTCGCTCGCTCGTGCCCAAGCTCACCTCCCCCGCCCTCGACGCAAGCTCACCGCCCCTCTCGAGCTCGCCGAAGCTCTCGAGTTCACCCGATCGTCCCGCACTCAGCTCTCACTTACTCCCGACTAATCTAAGGATCGAATAACACACGAATTCAAAACAAGGAAGGGAACGAAGCTACAGAAGCTCACCGAGGTGATTTCGCGAACGTCGGCGCTTCGATCGGAGGTTTGGGCATCGTCGGAGGCTCGCGATGGCTCGTCGCACCTGCGTCGGACATGGGTCAGCGTGATGGTAGGTATCGAGAGTGGTTTGGATCGGAAACGAAAGAGAATGGCTTACCGGAACGTTATTCGCATTCGAACAGGGGACGTTGCGCTTCGGTGGCTTGTCGGTCGCGCTGGTGGCTCCTGGGTGGCTCCGGCGCTGCTGGAGGTGTTGAGGAAGGTGATCGAAGCTGCTGCTGTTGTGGTCTTGAAAAGGAACGTCGGAGATGCAAGGGTGGGCGTTGCTTGGCATCTCCAGCCTCACCGCAAGGCTGGGGAAGGAGGATTGGCGCTTTTGCTGCGCTCACAAAGGACGGAGGAGGACGACTTAGCTATTGCTGCCCATCAGAAGGACGAGGGAGGAGGATATGTGGTGATGATGGAGATAGGAAGTAGCGGAGGTGGTGACGTGAAATGGTGAAGGGGGGAGTTGGTGATGGTGAATGTGACGGTGGTGGTGATGATCAGCCAGGAATGAAGGGAGAGGGAGTTGGTGAAAGTGATGGTGATGAGGGTGATGTGAATGAAGAATGACGGGCAGAGGAAGTAGATGTAAATACCGGGAAATTTTAGAATATTAAATTATTAAAATAGTGATTTATAATCATTCCGATTTCTAAGATTCAGGAGAATTGAAATTTTTGTCCGTGAGCTATTGGGTTTATTTTAAATCTTTCGAAACATGTTCCGGCATTAATTAATTGGAAATTTAAAATATGTTATACTCTGCTTTTATATACCGAAAATTGGAAAATAATGTTCGGATTCCATTTATTAAACTCGGATTTGGAAATTTAAAAATCGTTTTGGGTTGGATCGGATAAGGTCGACAGAGCGGGTTTCGAGATATTTTGTTCGGATATTTAAAATACCTCTTTGGACCAATTTAATTCCAATTATTTTCACTTTTCTTCCTCTCCTCCCCTCTTGCTCTCTACAACCCATTCTTGTCTTCTTCCTCGTACAGCTCATTCCACCCTTACATTCACCATTTTGTTTCACCAAATTGGCAAAAGGTCAAAGTCACCCCACCCCATCTCTCTGCAATTCTCTTCTCCCCTTCATTTTAAATCCAAAAAAAATGCCAAACACCCTCTACTTTCCCTCTCTCTCTCGACAGATAACCCCATCAAATGCCTTTCCTAATCTCAACAAGAAGCCATTTCCATTCACACACAAGAGAACCCCACAGTCTATCTCCCTCCCTTGTTTGTCCAGATGTAGCTCTGCCCAGGACTCTCTTTGTCTTCTTTTAATTGGAACCCAAACACCACATACCCTATTAGATCTCATCTCCTCTCTTCCTCTTTTCTTTCAGCCACAACCGAGCCGCCTCTGAGCGTCGTCAGCACCTCCGATAGCCTCCAGGGAACCGCCGACGCCGCCCTCCTCTCCTCCTTCCCTATTTCCGGTTTCGAACTCGGTAAGACATCGCTTCTCCGCTTTCCGTTCAGCAACATTCTAAAGGGGCACCTTCCTAACCATTCGCGCCCCGACCCAGGCTCAAGCGTCTCTCTTCGTTCTCAACAAGCCTAATCGATCTCCGACGGTGCCCGAACCGTTTCCGACGATCCTCGAAGAACCTCCGGCGTATTCTTCGGTGAACCTTCTTCCTCCTTTCTTGTTCCTAAGGTTGTGGGTCCTCACGGGTAGCGATGGTTGGGAGGGCAGGAGTGGTCTATGAGAGCGAGAAGCCGCTGGAGAACCTGGATCTCCTTCTTCTCTCTCCGACGCTTTCGGTTTCTGGGAGGAGCTCTGCTCTTCTGTTGGGAAAGAAGACAGATCTCTTTCCTTCTTTCTTTTGGCCTTCGGTGTGGGCCGGGCCTGAATCACCCATTCGGGTTTTATCATTTAGTTGGGTATTCAGTTTGGGAGAGAATGGATCCGGTTTTCTGCTTCCGGGTGAGTGATTCGGGTCAGGGCTTGATTTGTTCTTTTCTTCCGGGTTGGACTTCAGAGCTGGGCCTTTTGGGTATTGGGTGGGCTGTTGGTTATTGCTGTTGTTAATTATTAGGTAAAAGTGACATGTTATGTGTGTTTTGATTATATTATTTTATAATTCATTTCTTCGTGGAAATATTATAATTCTGAAATTATTTTTTATATATACATATATTAAGCTATTTTGAAATATTACTATTTGGAAAAGTTGTTATTTGGGGTTAAAATGTGAATTTGGGATTTTGAGATGATTTATTAGCTATGGGTTATTAAGATGAATTGAAAAGAGGATTTAGCTACGGTATTGCATTTTTGGTTAAGTATTGTTTGGTCAATTATTTAAAAAATAATGGATTTTCAAGTTTTTGGAAATGTCTTTTAAGGATTGGTTGTTTGGAAAATCAAAATGCCGGAATTATTTCTATAACATGATTTTGAGGTATTAGTTTTAAGGTTTAAATGGTTAATTTCGGAATTCTTTGTCTTGATTTGATGATGTTGGTTATGAGAAGAAAGTTGGAAATACGGTTGGTACGATTTTACCAATGGGTTTGACTGAAAGAATGATTTTGGTCGATGTTGATCGTATCGAAAATGTTTTGAAAAATGGTTTTACTATCGGTTGGTTTTGAGTATGTTGAGAAATTGGGTTTCATGTGTATGATTGATGGTCCGGTAGCTTACGGAAATAGCTTGATGATAGGTGTGTATTGCTTTTTGACTGCTTTGAACTTGCATTGGGCCCTTGCTTGTATTATCCTGCTCTTCTACATCTTCAGGTAAGTTCCCTAGGGGGCTTACTCAGGTTGGACATTCATGTCTGTTGTTTCATTTTATGTTAGGTGTTACATATGCATAAAAGCATGCCATGTAGTATCCTGTTTAGGTTGCAGTAATTGAATGAGCATCTGCTTACTTATTGCGTTTGAAATAGAACGGTCGTTATCTGTGATAGTCCTAGAGTCTTTGCTACGGTCATAGGGTAGCCCAGCCTCATCGGGTACCCTGAGTCAATCGAGTCATAAACTTCCTTATATTATGAGATGCTTGTGGGCTTTATTGTGTAGCGGGTTAGGCAAGCGTGTCGCCCGATTATGATGGAATGCATTCACAAGCTGGCCAGTCTCCGCCCTATGGGAAGGGGGTGGAGGTAGGAGAGGGATATGCCACTTGGCATTGTCTTGGGCCCTTTACAGTATTTTTACACATTATTATAACTAGGAGCATGCTAGTGTGTTTGACTTTCGTACTGCATTAGAGCATCTTTATTAGGTATAGCACATACTATGTGGCATCAGCGAGGACTGCCGGTCCCGCATGAGTGGCTCGATTTGACTCCTTTCCCCGTTCTTTTTTTTAAGGTATTTTCTGCATATTTTTATTGCTCGATGTCTATATGACGGGGTTTCCTTTTGCGAATCGAAGAACCTGGCTAAATCTCTAACTCGTTATAAATTGTAATCATCCACTTGAGTTTTGATTTTGACCCGGCTCTGTCGTAGCGCTTTGTATCTTAATTTTGCTTCCGTCTTGCTTTCGTTTGGAATGAATTTCACGAGCTAGTCCCTAGGACAAGTTAAGGGTACCCAACGGCCCTACGATACTTTTAGTGTTCGAAATCCCTCTTTATTACTCACCTTAAAATTCAATTTGAAACCTCGACCCGTACCTGGATTGCAAGATCCGAACAAGGGGTTTTATCCCTTGAAACGTAACCCGGAAATCAGAATTCTGGGCCGTTACAAAGATGGTATCAGAGCCGAGGTTGTGCAATTCGGGTACACAAGGGTCGAGTTTATGTTTTGGAAAACCGCCCAAGAATTTTAAAGGATTTGGAAGGATTTTAAAACGGGCAAAATGAACTTAAGATACCTAACTAAAATTGGACTAAGTAATGAACTCGACTTGTAATAAAAGAAGAAAACCGACCAAACGGGGAACGAGAGGGTAGTAAAGGCGTTAGACCACCCCATTGGGTGTAGTCGGGAATGGGTAGGCAAAATACTAGCTTTCTCTTTACAAATGGGTTTGGAAGTTTCCAAGGAGATGATTATGAGTGTCATTAACTGATTCTATGCTGAGTGCTTGCTATGCTAGAGATCTGATTTGGATGCCCTAACAATGACATGTGTACTGACTTGTCTGTTCAAACGGGATAGCGGGAATACCTTTATTTCTATATGGTCAAGCCCAGCTTGTGTGGAACGACCTCTTCCACTATATTAAACCCTCTCCGGTTCTACCAAATCTTTCTCCTGGCTGTCAGTGTCCTTCACGGGGAATCGGGTTGGTAAACATATTGTGTCGGAAACTCATGTATGTACACGAAGGTGGTTTGAGTGAGTATTGGAAGGTAGTTCTTGATGTCATTTCGAGTCAAAAGTAAGGTGTTTCTGAGGCTGTCTTTCTCAATCCTTATGATGATCGACCAGTGTCTTCTTGCCATAAAGAGTCATGTCGGAGTCCCACGGGAAAGAGAGGTGATGAGTCGGTTGGGAAGGTCAATGGTTGCCCTTAGGGATCGCTGTCCGGTTGTAATGGTGACTCTCTCTGAATTGAATGACATGATTTTTTAATCTCACGCATGTACCTTGTAAATGATCATTAGTAAGAAGTTGCTCGTGTTATGCCTTGCTTTCTGTCATAATTTTATTGTGTAAGCTCATTTTGTGGTTAGTTACATTGCTCAAGTCTCGTGTTATGTCTTGCCCTCTATCATGAATGTATGTTGTTATAGCATGTTTACTTGGCTTATTGATCGTATCACTACTAGAAAAACGCAATTAGACATCTTTTGTGAACAGATGTCTTTCAAAAAAAATTCTGACCTCTTTGTGCGTGTATTAAAAGATCAACTTTTTCACATCGGTTTTAAGCCGATGTCTTTTCTTGGTTAAAACATCTATTTCATTTTGAATATAGATATAAATCAGCCCCTCAAATTTATTTTTGACATGTTCATTTATTGTTAAAGTCTCATTATTTTTCATTTATAAGTTTTTGAAGATGTCCACACCAAGCCTAAATTTTACATTTACATCACTATTTTTAAAATAATCAATGTCTTAAAACAAAATAGACATCTTTTTATTATATTGATTTTGTGTATATTAATTTCATATATATAATTTTTGATTTTGTTTTGTTTTAAAATAATATATCGTGTGAAATACGTGCATAATTGATGTATTAATATGATATAGACATCATTTTATATTTTTATAGAGATGTTATTGTTAGCAATATATATCAATTTATATTAATATTGTGATGTAAAAATATAAGTTACACATTGATTTAGATTATCTAGACGATGTCTATAATGATACTAGCATGCATTCGTTTTTATGTAATGATTCGATTTCATAGCTATTCAAGCACAACACTTTTCATCTATAATCCAGTGTTTTTTCATTCGATACACAACACCTTTTATTCATATAATAAGATTTTGCAAATGATGACGTACTTTAATGAACATATACATTAAGATAAACATGAAATCAATATTTACAAATGTTTTACAAAGGATAGTACTTAAAAGATACACTTTTACAAATAATCAGTGCTTTTAAATAATGGGTACAATGGATAGTTTGGTAGCCCTTAAGATAAGGGGACACACTTCCAAACACTAAAACTATGTAGTCTGGGCAGCCGGAGTATGAGGCTTAAAGGAAAGATAAAAATATTGAACAAAGATAAGAAACAATCTCATTCTATCTAGAGATATACAAGGAAGCATATAATAAACTTAAAATTGTTTAGAGAGATAAGAAATAACTCGACAAACAAGCAGGACCTCCAACTCATACTCTAGAAGCGCAGCAACTCAACAACTCGCACCAAAGTAACCCTAGACACAAATGGTTAAATCGATCTGAATTAGAATCAAATTGAGAATCAAACATAAAATCAAGCACTCTCCAAGTCCAGTCTAGAAATCGGACTTGGAGAGTGCTCTCACCACCAAAAATAACCAAGTAATGAGACATAATACAAAGTAATGAAATTAAATAAGAACATGAACCTGGCATGATTTGTTTTGTTCATAGAGTTGCCTCTGGTTGCTTTAACCTGGTTCATCCGGCTGCACCTGCAAAATACCATATTAAAATCTTCGAATTAAATTAGAAGACATGCTTGTTTTAACCTTGCCGCACCTACAAAACACCCAAAAAATCAACTCAGGTGGTAACAGAAATAAAAGTTAAGTGGTCAACAACAAAGAATAATGTCCAACCTTGCCGCACCGGCAAGATGAACCTTGCTTATTTTAATTTGTTTCGAATTAAAATCAAGCATGAACATCTCATTCTTTTGTGATAATTCAAGCATGAACATCTTCAAAAGTCCAAACATAAGTCTAGTTTGAGAAGAACAAAGGTAGAGAAACAGTATAGATGAAATACTAGATCAACATTATGGAATGGCAACATTGATTTAGAAAAGAATCTCATTGAAATACCTCCACATCGAGCAACACCTACACTATTTGCTCTACGCTCCTTGATATAAACTTGTCTTCCAAGCAACTCAATGGGTGAAGCCTGAAATATTAATCCATCTTGAGATCAAATTGGAATTCAATATAGGGACAACTGGCCCCATCTCGTACTTGCAAAAAATCCATTTTATAGAGCCTTAAATGATTAAAATAAGCCCAACCTTTTATGGCATTGTAAACACTGGCAAGATCTTCGAACTCTACAAATCCAAAGCAGACTCTAACTTCATGCAAGCCAAATAAACAGAGTATTCACACTATATAGATGCCTTTCAGTTGTATATTAAGGGACTAGAAAGGGTATTCAGCCTTTTAAATGATCATTACTTGCAATTTGCAATCAATTGGGCACTAGATATGTACGTACACACATAGAAACTTTACCTTGCGGTTCCTTATGAATATTTCGTTGGGTTTGATTTTACCAAAGTGCTTAAATTCCACCTCAAGATAATCGGTTGTAACGTTTGATGGCAAATTCCTCACATAAACAGATGTCGGGTCCCCTGAGTGGTAAAAGGCATGGCATCAATAATCATAAGATGAAAAATCTGTGTATGATAACATGTTGGATAAAAGAAGACAGGTGGCATGCTAAAATGGTTTATTTACTCTATTAAAAGAGGACAGGGCACGAAATTAAACAATTGGGAAAAGAGAAAAGCATGAATGGACACATAAGCTTTGTCAAATTGGTAATGAACATTGAAATTGTGCCAATGAAAAGAAAAACAAAGATGCTAAATTAACAATATATCCAACTTTGTTTGAGAGAGAAAAACCTTCAGATTTAGTAGTTACAACCACACAACATGTCAAGATCAACATATGCATACATCATACAGAAGAAGATATTTGACCTAATAACCTTAACTCATAAACACAAGAAATTAACCAAAGCACAACTAGGGGAAGGATTGTTAATCTAGATGATAAAGTAATTTTACCAATCAGAAGCACAACAGCTGCAGCAGAAGCAAAACCACACCGTACCTAGTCCTTGTTCAGTTAGCCTCATTTTGTACCTAGTCCTTGTTTTGTTAGCCTCATTTTGTACCTAATCATAAATACATGAAATTATCTGACTGCCAACATAGCGAACCAGATAGTTGATCAAAGGTACATTGTACCTAGTCCCTGTTCATTTAGCTGGGAGGAATTAAATCGCAGAAACTGAAATGATAATTACACAAAAACTTTGGAAATCGTGTTGTAGAACCAACATCATAAGTTAATCCAATGATGTACAAACAGAAAAGTACAAGTTAATCTAGAGCCAGAGATAACCCACTTGTCCCCATTCAACATTTCTTAAGAATGGCTCCATGAAATGAAAAAAATAAACCAATAATCGGTGCAGATAAGGCCAACCCTTCTCACAGTTTTTAGTAAGTAATTTAGGCATGAAAGTTTTGTGACTAACTAGCTCAAGCCATGCAAAGCTGAAATTAAACCATCCAATAAAAACGTCAAAACTTGACAATACTCTAAAGATTAAGCATAAGAGAAGAGTGCACTAGACAAAGAGAGCAAACAAAATTATTTTGATCTTTTATTAAGAACAGAAATAGAAACACTAGCAACCTGTCATAGAAAGGACAATCAATGCAATCTAAACAAACTAGGATAGGAAAGGGAAAAACAAACAAACAAGAAACAACATACGAAGTGTTCTTCCATCATTGATACAACTAAAACACAAAAGTGGCCACTTTTACATATCAACAGGTATTTATGACAGAAACACACCCCTAAAATGACAAGATAGTACAAAATTGCTAATTTTGACAAGTTTTGAGAAAGAACATCGAAGCAAAAGATGAGCAAACAAGAAAGCACTAGCACGATCTACACTGTCAATGAACTATGACTGCTAAAAGAAATGAGAAAATAACTATTTACTCTCGATCTGTGTTGAAAAAAGGTTGACTGTGCAATTAGCAGCTAGGTTGCACGAGCACGAGAACAGAAACATCGATCCAATAAAATGCAGGAATTGGAAACAAGGAGAGAAGGACACAAAATTATACGTTATTTTCAAGCTCATGCAAAGGTTAAGAAAATATATGATCATCTTAGTAAGAAAATATATGATCATCTTAGGAAACACCATTTTGTTCTGTTTCTAAATAGAAAAAAAAAATAAGTTGATGGTGTGTCCTTGTCATGTGCTTTCTACTTCGTTGTGTCCATGTTTCCGTGCATCCTAGATTTGTAGTTTTATCCTATTTACAAGTGATTATGGAAAAACATTTCTCTAGAATCGCAACAAAACACTAGAATGAGCTAACGATTAACAAACCACATAATGAGTTAACTATAATATATTATAAGGTTCTAACTAATGCTACCTAATTAGACCATCAGTCGAGAAAAGGTAGGCAGATGGACAAAAGAAAGGAGAATCTTACAACTCTTTCTCCAGCTGCACATTTATGGATGAAATCATTGAAGTGTGCACTAACTTTCTCCATTTTCTTGCAGAAAACAAGAACAAGCACATGCGAAGACAAACCACCATACAAATACCTTTAAAGATAAATGCACGACAAAGTAAGAGATCTTCAACCTGATTTCCACAACAAATACTAGACATAGAAACAACACCATAGGTTACTGAAATCTAAAGGTTGATCGAATTTCTTTTACAGTAGGTTGTGTAGTCAAAATTTAAAATATTAGTTAATATGCTCATGAATGATGGCCATTGTATCTACAAGATGCGACATCGAATCCTTCTAGGAAGACGCTTTTTGTGAAAAACGCTTCAAAAAAGCTCCCCAGCAATAACAAAATTCAGCAACACCCGTGTTTGAATCTTGACAGAAGCCAAATTGAACGCAATCAACAACACAAATGTGAAAAACGAAATAAAAAATCGAAAACCCTAACCACTTCGATCCGTGCAAGAGCAGATTTTACTAAAATTGAAACTCTAGATAGAAAATTCTTAACCAAAATTAAAAACCTAGATCTGTACAAAGAACCCTAAACCTAGATATGAAGAATCAATGGAAGAGAACTAACCATTGGTGGCTCTTGGTGGCGTTCACATACTAGATTGAGCAGTCGTCGTTGTAGGGTTTAGCCGCCAGACGTCGGGTGGAGGAGGAGAGAGAGAGTGCTGCTGGAGGCTGCGCTTGGGCAGTGTCAGATTCGAGAGGAGAAGTACCGCACTATGTATTCGATTTGGGGTCGAGATTCGAGGGATCTGAGAGAGAGGCAGAGAACAAGGGCGGAGGGAGGGAGGTTTACAAGCGGCGGCAAGGAGATGGGAAGAGATCGAGTTGGGGCGAGAAATTAAGGACGAGGATGGATGGTTCGGTGGAGGATGGCCACTGGCGAGAGAGGGAGAAGTGAAGAGATCGCAGGTCTGGTGGAGGATGGCCGCCGGCGAGAGAGGGAGAAGGATAGAACGGGTGGAGGTGGAGAGGAGAGAAAGGACGAGGGTGAGACAACCGAGAGTCGGGAGAACGGGGAGAAAGGAGAGGTTTGGATTATATCCAGGAACAGCTCCTATTTTGACTAAGTATGGGCGGGTGTTTAAAAAAAATCTCGAGTAAAGACGGGCGTTCAAACTCTTATAAAATTTCATAGGGCGCGCGTTTCAATTCTTTCTAAAATTAATAATTTAACATCTGTCAAAAAATTCAATTGTTATCTTAAGCTGTTTTGGCATCACAAATTTATTATTAGATGTAATAGATTAATTTAACATCGGTTGTTTTTTTGACATACTTAAAATACATGATGTCTAATTGCAGTATTCTAGTAGTGTATGAATGATTGAAAGCATGGACCATATAATATGAATCTACATGATCGTTATTTCCTCATGGATTAGGTTCATGATAGTGTGATCAACTCCTCTTTGTAGGAATGCTTGTAGATTATCGCCTTAGCATGCTGTGTGTTACTTGCGTTGAATGGAGAATATGTGGTATAATTGAGTCTTAGCAAATGCATGTTTCATCCTAGTATGTGTTGATCTGCACTCATGCCCCGTATTCTAATCAAATTGCCCATTACTTAGACTCGTATTATGAATCGTTTAACTTTTCTCATGCTCCTATATCATGGAAGATGATTGAGTGATTTCTTACCCGTCGTCATGATTAGTTGCATGCATGTATCGTACGTTATATTGAGCTTTTAGCATCATGTATGATCATCGACTGTGACTTGTGCGAACTTGTATCTTGTCTACGTTGTTTCTTATTCTCTCTCGAGCTAGGTTCCTGAGAGTGTGGTTCTTCCCTCTTTCTATCACCATAACATGTCTTACCCGTGCAAGTTAATTAGTGTTGAATTCGATGATTGATTTGCTTTCTGTGATGGTTAATCATAGCATGCTTACATGTTGTCGCTCGGTAGTATTCCTCTATTGCTCCATGATATCCTCTCATGCTAGTATACATGTATGACTTGGCACATCGCATAATCACACACCACGCTTATCATGTCTTCAGATACGTAGGACGCATGAATGTTAGAATGAATCTAGTCGAGTTATCTTGATTATGTCCATGTTCAATATGTGCCAGTAGTGTTCTGCAGGGCTTAATTATGATTCCCAATATGACTCGCTAAATGATCACGTGTTGTACTTGTTCTATGATGTGATGACTATTGTACCATATATGTGATCTATGATGGTTCGTTCCTAGTATGACTATAATCTATCGCCCTTGATGTCCTTCTTATTACTTTTGATAATGCCTCGTGCTTCATAAATATCATGATGCACTCCTTTTAACGGCTCATGATTATGCTTGTATCACGCTATGTATCTCTAGAATCATGTAGGACCTGTGCTTTCTAAATGTATCTCGTCATATGATTACGTGTCATACTTGACCTATTATATGATCATTGTGTTAGATGAGATAGTTACTATGTTACTCTTATATGTTCTCGTATGATGCATACACCAAGCTCGTGCATAGTTCATATATGTGACAATTGTGATACCCATTAAATCTTGCACATCTTGCTTAAGTTGATAGGCATATCAGCTTTCATGGGATAATAGACTGCTATCTTGTCTCGCATGCATCCGTGTAGCACTCGAATATGTCTTTTGGAATGAATACGTATGTCGTGCTCCTTGATATAGGTACATGTTAGAGTGGATTAATATGATTGATATGCCCCATGATGAATTTGTGTTTGCTTGCCACAATTACAACCTAATAGACATTCATAAGGGCATCGTTGTTATTCTCGAGTTGAAGTTTTATCTCTGGTTATCGTCTTAGTATTGGTCTGTGGTTGTTTCCGAGAGGAACTTTGGGTTGTCTTCTCTTGTCACTCCCCTATCTCCGCTAACTTGGACCCTATGCGATACATTCGACGAGCGACCGTATGGAAGAGGGAACGAAAAGTTAGATAGCGATAGAGCAGCGCAGCGAAAGCGTGGGCCCATAACCCATGGGCCTCAGGATCAATGATGTCGGCAGAACGAGCACGCATCGAGAATTGCGGATACTGAGTACGATTTGACTCGCAAGCGGGACTGTTCTCCGTTCGAATTACTAACCCTTTTGAATTAATTGACAATGATATTGCACTAACCTGGCGATGAGATTACGTGTTGATGTGCTGACCTGTTAATGACTGTTACTTGATTGCTTGTTGTCTATGATGATATGATTTGATGACTTATAGATCTCATATACCATTATGTCTTGACTTGTTGCTACGCTAAGTTGCTAAGCATGATTTGAATTCCTTTGCCTGTAAAATGTGAACTACATATGCTAAGAAGCCTGAACTGTATCTGATAAGGTTATAATGCAACATGCTAGCTTGACTTGATTATGTTCATATATGATGGTTGCAATTGTTATTGAACATGATGTTAACTGAGTCTGGTTGAATCCATGATGTTATGTTATGAATGCTAGTTGATATGATGTAGACCTTATGTTTGATGATTTTCATGATTGCTTCTTCCTTCAACATGTGGGGGAGGTCATTTGGTAGCGTGGTTGGAGAGTGGTGAAAGAATTTTGGGCGGTTGGGATGATCGATGATACTAGAAGGTGAGTTGCAAGAGAGGGATGCTGGCTTAAGTAAGACTGAGTGAGCTTTGGGATTTTTGGGAGGCAATGTTGGTGGTTCTGATGAGCTTCTAGGTGATGTTGGTGATGCTTCAGGTAGTACGAGAAGTGTAAGGAATGGCTCGTGAACATTGAGGACATGGTATTAGAGGTACTTGGGTGTGACGTTAGAGATAGGAGTTGGATTCTTAGAGGTGGATGGTGTGGTAGTGCTTGGCAGAAGGAGGGGCGAGATTGAGCATCAAGGTGAATTGGGATTTCTTTGGGAAATTTTGCCGGAGATGACGTTGGCGGGTATATAAGAGGATTAGTCTTGGTTTGAGAGTGGAGATGGGCGAGTTGAGATTGTGTTTTATTTTGACTGGTATGAGGTGATGATTTTCTTGATTATGTGATTTATTTATATCTGCTGACATGATGTTAGATAGTGGCCATGATAAAACCCGATATGGAATAACATTACCTATTGAAACGCAATGTTAAAATCTAATTGGCAGTGACTAGTGTTATCATGATATATTGATGTTTTGCTATCCTGTTATGTTGTGTTAGAAGCATGTTAGGACGTCTTTTGATATGATGTATGGAATAATGATGAGTATGAACTACGAGATAATGATGTGTTACTATATGTAAGCATGATGTTTATTATGTGGTAGTAAACATGATGTTGTAGTATACGGCTGACAAGCATGATTATTGGTTATGTAAATGATGAATATGACTTTAAGTATGATCATGATTAGTATATATGAGATAATGATGCATGATTTCTAACTGATTGTCATTCGATATTGTGATGAGTTAAGGTGATGTCTTTAGAGCATGCTGACATTTTGGTGATTTATATACTGTTTGAGCTTCCTTTTTTCTGAATCTTAATAGCATGACTTTGTTGTGTTGATATGTTAATGTGATGAATCTGTTCTACTTGTGTTGCAATACCGATATGCGATAGTGAGATTTGATGTGTACTGACGTACTAACCCCATAACATCCAACCCGTTGATTTCTGGACATGTGTGCTTACGTGATGAGCATTCGATTATGCACTTGTGATGCCTTCAGTATGATGTAGATATACCTTATAATTTGTAGTATGTTGAGGTTTGTTGCTCCTTTGTTACTTGAGACTTGTTGGCATGTTTATGTTTATGGTAAACGGTTGTGTGATGGTTTGTGACTATGATATGATGTGGGACTTGCCATGTGTGAGATGGTTTATGGTATTATGCTTATATAAGAGTTGATGAAACTTTTGGTTATGGTACTTGTTGAGTTGTGAATGATGTTGCATGATTTGGAAACTAGGAAGAGAATATGGGATTAGCCCTTAGAGGTGGATGATTCCACCTCCTGATTTCTGAATTTGATTGATTGATATGCGGGAAACTGATTTGGTTTTGGGAGATTTTGACGAAATCTTGAGTTGAAGGGATTTGTCTTGTTTGGTGCAAAGTTCTTGGTTAAACGTCGGATTTGAAGATTTTGAACGATATAGAAAGAAAATAACTGGTTTTTAAAGAATAAACTCTATCGAGGGTTTCAACGATTTCGAGGCTAATCTTTTTCATTTGCGGAATTCCTTTTGAAACTTTTCAAACCCGGTTTTATATTATAACGACTCACGAAGTGGATACAAGCATTTTATAGGGGCGCAAATAGAATGCTCTCTAAGACCTAGTAGACACGTTATGATTGCTTTTCGAGTTATGATATAACCGAAAAGTCGGAGTAAGAATGTGATAAGGGCCCATATCGCATACTTGCTACGACCAATTGAGAATATTATGATCATGTCAAGGGTACTGTAGGGATCTCATACGGGCCCTATGAGATGCTTACAGAATCAATGGCATGATCGTTGGACTCACCAATTTAAAACTTCATCCCCATGTTTTAGAGTGATTTTAGTATCGGGGACGAGATTTGTTTTTAGAGGTGGATGATGTAAAGACCGGGAAATTTTAGAATATTAAATTATTAAAATAGTGATTTATAATCATTCCGATTTCTAAGATTCAGGAGAATTGAAATTTCTGTCCGTGAGCTATTGGGTTTTGAACTTTAAAATATGTTATAATCTGCTTTTATATACCGAAAATTGGAAAATAATGTTCGGATTCTATTTATTAAACTCGGATTTGGAAATTTGAAAATCGTTTTGGGTTGGATTGGATAAGGTCGATAGAGCGGGTTTCGAGATATTTTATTCGGATATTTAAAATACCTCTTTGGACCAATTTAATTCCAATTCTTTTCAGTTTTCTTCCTCTCTCCCCTCTTGCTCTCTACAACCCATTCTTGTCTTCTTCCTCGTACAGCTCATTCCACCCTTACATTCACCATTTTGTTTCACCAAATTGGCAAAAGGTCAAAGGCACCCCACCCCATCTCTCTGCAATTCTCTTCTCCCCTTCATTTTAAATCCAGAAAAAAATGCCAAACACCCTCTGTTTTCCATCTGTCTCGACAGATAACCCCATCAAAAGCCTTCCCTAATCTCAGCAAGAAGCCATTTCCCTTCACACACAAGAGAACCCCACAGTCTATCTCCCTCCCTTGTTTGTCCAGATGTAGCTCTGCCCAGGACTCTCTTCGTCTTCTTTTAATTGGAACCCAAACACCACAAACCCTATCAGATCTCATCTCCTCTCTTCCTCTTTTCTTTCAGCCACAACCGAGCCACCTCTAAGCGCCGTTAGCACCTCCGATAGCCTCCAGGGAACCGCCGACGCCGCCCTCTTCTCCTCCTTCCCTGTTTCCGGTTTCGAACTCGGTAAGACCTCGCTTCTCCGCTTTCCCTTCAACAACATTCTAAAGGGGCACCTTCCTAACCATTCGCGCCCGACCCAGGCTCAAGCGTCTCCCTTCGTTCTCAACAAGCCTAATTGATCTTCGACGGTGCCTGAACCGTTTCTGACGATCCTCGAAGAACCTCCGGCGTATTCTTTGGTGAGCCTTCTTCCGCCTTTCTTATTCCTTGCGTTGTGGGTCCTCACGGGTAGCGATGGTTGGGAGAGCAGGAGTGGTCGGTGAGAGCAAGAAGCCGCCGGAGAACCTGGATCTCCTTCTTCTCTCTCCGTTGCTTTCGGTTTCTGGGAGGAGCTCTACTCTTCTGTTGGGAAAGAAGACAAATCTCTTTCCTTCTTTCTTTTGGGCTTCGGTATGGGTCGGGCCCGAATCACCCATTCGGGTTATATCATTTAGTTGGGTATTCAGTTTGGGAGAGAATGGATCCGGTTTTCTGCTTCCGGGTGAGTTATTCGGGTCAGGGCTTGCTTTGTTCTTTTCTTCCGGGTTGGACTTCAGAGCTGGGCCTTTTGGGTATTGGGTGGGCTGTTGGTTATTGTTGTTGTTAATTATTATGTAAAAGTGACATGTTATGTGTGTTTTGATTATATTATTTTATAATTCATTTCTTCGTGGAAATATTATAATTATGAAATTATTTTATATATATATACACATATATTAAGCTATTTTGAAATATTACTATTTGGAAAAGTTGTTATTTGGGGTTAAAATGTGAATTTGGGATTTTGAGATGATTTATTAGCTTTGGGTTATTAAGATGAATTGAAAAGAGGATTTAGCTACGGTATTGCATTTTGGGTTAAGTATTGTTTGGTTAATTATTTAAAAAAAATAGATTTTCAAGTTTTTGGAAATGTCTTTTAAGGATTGGTTGTTTGGAAAATCAAAATGCCGGAATTATTTGTATAACATGATTTTGAGGTATTAGTTTTAAGGTTTAAATGGTTAATGTCGGAATTCTTTGTCTTGATTTGATGATGTTGGTTTTGAGAAGAAAGTTGGAAATACGGTTGGTACGATTTTACCAATGGGTTTGACTGGAAGAATGATTTTGGTCGATGTTGATCGTATCAGAAATGTTTTGGAAAATGGTTTTACTATCGGTTGGTTTTGAGTATGTTGAGAACTTGGGTTTTATGTGTATGATTGATGGTCCGGTAGCTTGCAGAAATAGCTTGATGATAGGTGTGTATTGCTTTTGGACTGCTTTGGACTTGCATTGGGCCCTTGCTTGTATTATCCTGCTGTTCTGCATCTTCAGGTAAGTTCCCTAGGGGGCTTACTCAGGTTGGACATTCATGCCTGTTGTTGCATTTTATGTTAGGTGTTGCATATGCATAAAAGCATGCCTTGTAGTATCCTGTTTAGGTTGCACTAATTGAATGAGCATCTGCTTACTTTTTGCGTTTGAAACAAAACAGCCGTTATCTGTGATAGACCTAGAGTCTTTGCTAGGGTCATAGGGTAGCCCAGCCTCATCGGGTACCCTGAGTCTATTGAGTCATAAACTTCCTTATATTATGAGATGCTTGCGGGCTTTATTGTGGAGCGGGTTAGGCATGCGTGTCGCCCGATTATGATGGAATGCATTCACGAGTTGGCCAGTCTCCGCCCTATCGGAAGGGGGTGGAGGTAGGAGAGGGATATGCCACTTGGCATTATCTTGGACCCTTTAGAGTATTTTTACACATTATTATAACTAGGAGCATGCTAGTGTGTTTCGCTTTGGTACTGCATTAGACCATCTTTATTAGGTATAGCACATACTATGTGGCCTCAGCCAGGACTGCTGGTCCCGCATGAGTGGCGCGATCTGACTCCTTTCCTCGTTCTTTTTTTAAGGTATTTTCTGCAGATTTTGATTGCTCGATGTCTATATGACGGGGTTTCCTTTTGCGAATCGAAGAACCTGGCTAAATCTCTAATTCGTTATAAATGGTAATCATCCACTTGAGTTTTGATTTTGACTCGGCTCTGCCATGGCGCTTTGTATCTTAATTTTGCTTCCGTCTAGCTTTCATTTGGAATGAATTTCACGAGCTAGTCCCTAGGACAAGTTAAGGGTACCTAACGGCCCTACGATACTTTTAGGGTTCGAAATCCCTCTTTATTACTAACCTTAAAATTGAATTTGAAATCTCGACCCGTACCTGGATCGCAAGATCCGGACAAGGGGTTTTATCCCTTGAAACGTAACCCGGAAATCAGAATTATGGGCCGTTACAGTAGATTTGAAGGGGTATGGTGAGGTGAGGGAGTTGGTGAGGGTAGTGTGTTGAATTGGTTAATCAATACCTGGAATGGAATCCCGAATACGCGAATTTCAAATCCCGCAATTAGTTCCCGAATGTTAGTTTTTACGACTCTCGCTTTCTCGATCAATTAGATTTTTAAAACTGAAGAGGATATCGTCATCCGATAATTATTTTGAATTTTCGAGGTCAATGACGGAAATTATTCGCAAAATTTTACATTCCGGTCGGAATCCGCTAACGAGTTCTAAAACCGATTTAATTTCATTTTTAATTCTCATTTTCCGAAAATTATAGGATTTAAAAATCCGAGTCTTTACATTATCCACCTCTAAAAACAAGTCTTGTCCCCGAGACTAAAATCATTTTAAAATAGGGGATGAAGTTTGGAATTGGTGAGTCCAAGGATCATTTCATTGACCCCGTAAGTATCTCATAAGTGCCCCTATGAGATCATCACAGTACTGTTGCCATGATCATAATATCCCCAATAGACCGTAGCAAGAATGTGATATGGGCCCCTACCACATCCTTACTCCGACTCCTCGGTCATATCATAACTCAAGACATCACAACGTCCTCTTTAAAACACCGTTCAAAACTTTAAGTTCGACATTAGTCAAAAGCATTCATAACCTCTCCATTCATCCTACCATCCACTACTAAAGGCTAATCCCGTATTCTCTTCCTAGGTTCCAAGTCATAGTCAAATTTCACCAATTCGGTTCTAGCATCCTAATAATTAAAATTCAAGACATCATATAACATAGCAATCGTACATTATAGCAATCGCATCACGTATTTCTACCCAGGTCATACTCAAACCACAGACAGTCATAAACCATAACATATCTAGCATCATATCATATATGAAAGGATTTATCACATCATCTCATGGAAGTTACACACCATATCAATCAGATAAGAACGTCATATCAATCAGATAAGCACATTATACTCATGCTAAC
Organism: Persicaria tinctoria; assembly: GCA_037127255.1. Classification (NCBI taxonomy): domain Eukaryota; kingdom Viridiplantae; phylum Streptophyta; class Magnoliopsida; order Caryophyllales; family Polygonaceae; genus Persicaria; species Persicaria tinctoria. The sequence continues at coordinate 39,705,247 of JBANSL010000004.1, read as the reverse complement.
TACCAAACATCATCGCATTAGAGGCAAACAAGTGTTGTCGTACACTAACATTTCATCGAGTTCAGGGGATAACTATGTTAGTACTAATAGTTCACTATTGTCAACGACAATACATCATAGAATCAACATCGTCTATAGCATAGAATTCGTACCACATTCGGCCCCAAGTAAAGTATACACTAGATCACTACTCAACATCCCTCGCACTAAGATCAACTTCACCAAGGTCTACGAACTCAATCCACTACCAGTTCTATGCACCATTGTATCCTGCTCACATACAACCCTTCTAGCCTTATAACTATTCACAATCTAGGGCGAATACCCAAACCAACTACTAGGTATCTCAACTTCTATGCCATCAAGCCATCTAAGAGCCAATCCACTTCGACATCCCGATCTCAAGCCCTACCTTCCACTCGACTATTTAAAATTATCTCTCGGAGTTTCCAAATCACAAAATTCCCTCATTCCGACAAGCTGAACAACTCGATCTACTACCAAGACTCCACCTGAACATCATCCCCCAAAGCGACAACTCCAATCACCTTGCTAACCCAATCATACTTCCCACGCCACTAACCACTCTCACTAACCATCCACCTCTAAGGACCCAAGTCATGTTGACCATCTCACACCTGACACCCCTAACAAATTCTAACGCATATCCCAACTAGTGGTACTCCCAACCACGAATCACCATGACCCTCAAGCCGATCCATTCTAGATCCTCTTCCCAGTACACTCTACCATGACTAGTTCCCTCAACTCCGCATGTTTCCCCAAATTGCCTAAGATCACGCTTCCTCAAACTTCAAAATCTCTACCGCTTAAACCTTTATGTACCGATCATCATTTTCACCGAATTCCTATGACATCCTCATCCGAATTTCCTAAGTACCACAACTTCACCAGCCTTCTAAAATCTCTTATCCTCTAGGGTTCTAAATACCTTCTGCTTTGCCTAGTTCCCAAATACATGCTCATAATCTCCCTATCTCAACCTTAAGCGCACCGTCATACTAGGAATCTCAACTAAATCCTTGCCTAGCTACCAACCTTTCCTGAAAGATTCATCTCACATCCTCAAATACTTCAATAGCCACAATAATATCTACTCATAAATCCCGAGTCATTCCCTATGCTAAAATCCTCCAACAACGCATCTAGAGATCCTTCACTCACAAATTCTCCAAGCATTACCAATCCTATCTAAACAACCCCCAAATACTCATCACATGAACAACCCTGATATAAACAACCTAATATCCCCGATCGATAACTTCCCAAGCAACCTCATACTACTTTTCCTAGGAAATTCCTCAACCTGATCCCTTACCAAATCGCCCCCATTCTTAGATATTCCTTAATTGATCATTCTCGACACCGCCCACGATCCACTCATAGACTATCTAGACACCTTCCTTAGCACACCAATCCGTCTCACAACACCTCCCTTCAAGAATCCCCCGATCAACTCCTAGCTCGCCCATCCACCTCTAGAACTATCCTAACTACCTCTACCCACACCCAATCTCAATATCACCCTAATTAAACTAGTCCAGACCTCTGTCAACCACTCTCTTATACTACCAGCACACACTACCTTCCTAGACTACCACTTCTCACTAGGACACCCCCCTCAAAATCTCGCCATACTAGCCCCACTGCTCACCTAAGACCTACATGGAAGCTCATCTATACTCACATACCACTATCTTTAACACATCCCAACTCACTCAGCTCGGCTCTACCCAAGCTAACGCATCCTTCCTGCACCCTATCTCACACGACCAATGACCCAATCCGAATACCTTAATCCACCTGCCACTTTCCAACCCGTCTCACTGGAGAATCTCACGACTCAAGCTCAAGAATAAAGCACTCCCATACATATAACCCATAACCTACTCACCCGCAAGTCAGTATACCAAGCACCAAGGCACATCGTCATAGAAACAAGTTAGTCAGGCAATCATTGCCACCAATTCAGCACATTCGTCATCACACATTCAATTATGTTAGTTCTAGGCCTATCACAAAACATCAATTCCGATTAGTATAGAAGAATCCACAATTTGAATTAAGAATGCTTTTCCCCGTGTCTGCTGGAATGAATCTGTTAACGATTGTCATCTTTGAAGCATATTCGTCCTTTTTGCCATCGGTGACGTTGCTCCTGGGGCCTAAGGGGTCATGGACCCATCACACTTCCATTGCGCCGCTCCAGTGCCACTTGGTCGTCGGTCCTTTCTTGCATACCGGCGCTCATCGAAGGATCGCAAGGGTTAGAAGTTACGGAGATTGGGGAGAGACAAGGGCGGATAACACAATTCCTTAAGAGTTCAGACATGGACCAGAACTAGGGACGACGAGACCAAGGATAAGATCCCAACCCGAGAGTTACAACGATGCACGCAAACACATAAAAATCAAGAGATATCATCACATTATTTCACACTAGTATGCACCTATCTCAAGGAATATCGATTTACGCATTCATAACATGTTCATATAATCATCTTTATATGTGCGTAGAAGAAGCTAGCAACCTATCATTTCATTCACCAATCATGCTTGACAGACTAAGAACATGTATGCACATACTGACATGGGACATATTGTTGTGAGCTGAATCTGTCATGTTTTACAGTAACTTTTATATCGATTTCTGCATACATTTCATTCATTTGGGCTAAGATAGTACAGAATCTATATAGTTTATGTTTATTTGCCAAATTATGGAATCTACGCCAGTTTTTGTTTAATTCGCAGAATTCGAGGCATTTTACAGCAATTCTACAGAAGGTCGGAAAAGCTCGGAAAACGGCTACAGAAGTCCAAGGTCAAGAAAGCAACGGAACCAGTCGAATCGAGCCGAGGAACCAGACTACTCGATCTCGAGTAGACCATACTCGATCTCGACGAGCATGTCCGAGCACAGCCTTGTCGACCACGAGCAACGTCGAGAACCAGACAACCCAGCTCCGGAAGTCTACTCGATCTCGACAAGCCCTAGTCGAGATCGACGAAGCCCAGCACCACACCCGAAGTCGACAAGGAGAGAAGCTGACCGAGAAGCCGAGCACACCTCTACTCGATCTCGACAAAGCCTTGTCGAGATCGACAAGCCCCACAGCACCAGTCCGAGTCCATGCTGAGGAGAAGCCTGCTCGACCAGACGTTCACCACTCTACTCGATCTCGACAAACCCTGGTCGAGGTCGACGAAGGCCTGAACCCAGGAACCCAAGTCCGAGCATGTCGAGCAGATCTAGCCGACGAGTCCAGTCGACGAACAAATCTGGTCGAGGTCGACGAGCCGTGGTCGATGTCGAGTAGACTGGATCCCAGAAACGCGTCGACGAGTGCCTGTCCGAGTAGAGTTGGGATTCCTTGGGGCCGAAGGAGGAAGATTCTATCCAAATTCATCAAGTTCTATCTATGGAAGACGCAATCTATCAAGACATGAAGACTTACCTATTTAGATTTATCTTTTCCTTTTAAGATTTATTTCCTTAAAACATTCTATTTATCTTTTAAAGTTTTAGATATAATTTTAGATAGAGATAGAAGATTCTATCCTTGAATAGCAAGGACTAGAAGCCTATAAATAAAGCCCTAGGGGCTGGTTTTTCATTCATTCCAATTCACACACAATTCAATTCCAATAGAGAAGTTTAGGAGTTCTAAGGTTTTTAGGGTTTTGGCTTTCTGCGAAAGTTGATTGCCGTGATTGTAAAGGCTTTTGAATATAGTTTTATGCAAGTTATTTCTTTTCAATCAATGTCTGTTATTGCGATGAGGCGTGAGTAGTCCACCCACTTCTGGGGCTGGGGTGAGCCCGACGGTGGCCATGTGAGGCGATGCGATAAAGGTCAGATCTTTTGTGCAATTCATCTTCTATCCCTCTAAGCATGATTCTTTTGCGAGAGTTGAAGGTGATCCTTGTTTGTGTTATTGAAGCGAAAGTGATCTTAATGCAACTTGGATTAATTATGTGAAAAGGGTTAGTAACAATTAGGGTTTATGCGAAAGCCTCTATATGCCTATTTGTTAATGACGAAAGTTATTTGATGGAAAGCATGATCTTTTATGCCTTTATGTGTTACTTTGCATGGTTATCGTTGTGGTGTTGATACCCTGGCTTTGGAAGTCTTTTATATATTGAATTTATTTCGTCAAAGATCTGAGTTTTGGTTTCGAAAATTTGCAATTTAAATTTCTGAGTTTTCTGCATTCTTGTCGACATAGAGTAGAGTTGGTCGATCTCGAGTTGGTTGTACTCGATCTCGAGTACGCTTGGTCTAGGTCGAGTAAAGTTTCTACCTTTTGTCGATTTCTGAAGTTTCTGTCTTGACCTGTGGTCGATCTCGAGTAGCTGTTGGTCGAGATCGACGAGCCTTTTGCTTTGCTTTTACTTGCTGATTCGCTTTGTTCTTTCTTTTCGTTTACTGTCTTTGTTTCTATTTTGCTTTTATTTCTGTCTTTCTGCTGCCTTGTCTGTGAGAATTTACAGCTACCTAAGAACTGCTGACGTGCTTCCTCCTGGATTCGATCCTGACTATTCTCTTACTACAACGGGAGGAAGTCTTGTATTTATTTGAAACGTAACCCGGACAAGGGGTTTTATCCCTTGAAACGTAACCCGGAAATCAGAATTATGGGCCGTTACAGTAGATTTGAAGGGGTATGGTGAGGTGAGGGAGTTGGTGAGGGTAGTGTGTTGAATTGGTTAATCAATATCTGGAATGGAATCCCGAATACGCGAATTTCAAATCCCGCAATTAGTTCCCGAATGTTAGTTTTTACGACTCTCGCTTTCTCGATCAATTAGATTTTTAAAACCGAAGAGGATATCGTCATCCGATAATTATTTTAAATTTTTCGAGGTCAATGACGGAAATTATTCGCCAAATTTTACATTCCGGTCGGAATCCGCTAACGAGTTCTAAAACCGATTTAATTTTATTTGTAATTCTCATTTTCCGAAAATTTTAGGATTTAAAAATCCGAGTCTTTACATTATCCACCTCTAAAAACAAGTCTTGTCCGCGAGATTAAATCATTTTGAAATAGGGGATGAAGTTTGAAATTGGTGAGTCCAATGATCATGTCATTGACCCCGTAAGTATCTCATAAGTGCCCCTATGAGATCCTCACAGTACTGTTGCCATGATCATAATATCCCCAATAGATCGTAGCAAGAATGTGATATGGGCCCCTACCACATCCTTACTCCTACTCCTCGGTCATATCATAACTCAAAACATCACAACGTCCTCTTTAAAACACCGTTCAAAACTTTAAGTTCGGCATTAGTCAAAAGCATTCCTAACCTCTCCATTCATCCTACCATCCACTTCTAAAGGATAATCCCGTATTCTCTTCCTAGGTTCCTAGTCATAGTCAAATTTCACCAATTCGGTTCTAGCATCCTACTAACAATTCAAATTCAAGACATCGTATAACATAGCAATCGTACAACATAGCAATCGCATCACGTATTTCTACCCAGGTCATACTCAAACCACAGACCGTCATAAACCATAACATATCTAGCATCGTATCATATATGAAAGGATTTATCACATCATCTCATGGAAGTTACAGACCATATCAATCAGATAAGCACGTCATATCAATCAGATAAGCACATTATACTCATGCTAACTACCAAGCATCATCGCATTAGAGGCAAACAAGTGATGCTGTAAACTAACATTTCATCGACTTCAGGGGATAACTATGTTAGTACTAATAGTTCACTATTGTCAACGACAATACATCATAGAATCAACATCATATATAGCATAGAATTCGCACCACATTCGGCCCCAAGTAAAGTATACACTAGATCACTACTCACCATCCCTCGCACTAATATCAACTTCACCGAGGCCTACCAACTCAATCCACTACCAGTTCTAGGCACCATAGTATCTTGCTCACATACAATCCTTCTAGCCTCAAAACTATTCGCAATCTAGGCCGAATACCCAAACCAACTACTAGGTATCTCAACTCCTATGCCATCAAGCCATCTAAGAGCCAATCCACTTCGACATCCCGATCTCAAAATTCCCTCATTCCGACAAGCTGAACAACTCGATCTACTACCAAGACTCTGCCTGAACCTCATCCCCCAAAGATACATCTCGAATCACCTTTCTAACCCAATCATACTTCCCACGCCATTACCCACTCTCACTAACCATCCACCTCTAAGGACCCAAGTCATGTTGACAATCTCACACCTGACACCCCTGACAAATTGTAACGCAAATCCCAACTAGTGGTACTCCCAACCACGAATCACCATGACCCTCAATAAGTAAGAGGAAATTGAGAATGCAAACAATAAGTAAATAAAGTAAAGCAAACCGATCGAATCTCAGCAAATGATGCTCAAGACTCCCTCCAATGTAGTAAGAGAAAGTCAGGTTCGAATCCATGAGGAAGCTAGTCAGCAGATCCTAGGTAGCGGAGAAATCTCACGAAAAGAAGTCGAACACGGGTTATCGATCTCGACTATTGTTAGTCGACAGAAGATCGGATAAGTCAAACAGCGCAGCAGTAGCTCTCGGCGGTTTTGGTCGATATCGAGGACAGTCTACTTGATATCGAGTAAGGATGTCGATGTCGAGGAAGGCTTTGTCGAGTACCTGCACAGGAGAAGCTACGGCGATCTGGGATCGGGAATCAGTATTCGATATCGACTAGACTTAGTCGATATCGAAGAGGGCAGAAAAATAAAAGCAAGCAATTTCGGTTTGTAACTTGATGAATTAAAAAGAACTTCCAAGATTAGGGTTTGCGACAACGATTACCATGAAAGCGGAATAAAAATCATAAAAGGCGGTGACTTTATTGATAAAGGAAAAGACTTTCACCTAATCCGACAAGTAGGATTATTAATCTCGCGATAAATAACCCTAATTGCATCTATTCCTTTTCATAATTAGCATTTATAATCTTTCAAATAGAAATCCTAATTACTACCCAAGTTTCACAACATGAGTTCTTCAATTTCTCAATGAAAGATGAAGCACATAGGCAATAGATTAAGATAACGATAAAATACCTCCTTTTGCAATTGCTAATCCACGGACTTGGCTCTCGTTGGGCTCACCCTAACCCCAGAAGTAGGTGGACTACTCGCGCCTCATCGCAATTGCAGACATTGATTTGTGAAAAGAAACTTGTAATAAACTTTATCTCTAAAATTGAATGAATAGAAATCAGCCCCATGGGCTTTATTTATTGGCTTCTAAACCTTGCTATTCAATGATAGAAATCTCTATCTACATCTAAATCTATATCTAAAAGCTTTAAATATAAATAAATGGAATAACATAAATAACTCTATAAACAAAAATTATATCGAAAAGGCTAAAATATCTTCAAGTGGATAAATCTTCTCTTCATGGATAATTGTTGATAGACTCGGATAGAATCGGATAGAACTCGGACATCTTCGGCCCCAAAGACTCCCAATCCGCGTCGGACTGCTCAAACCGCATACGCGGCTTCTGGATAGATCTCCTCGATATCCAGGAGTTTCCTCGATATCGAGTAATGTGGTCATCAACATCGGCTTTGGCGGTCATGGTCGACTAGCTCTTCCTCGAACTGGCTCGGGTGTTGGCTTCAGATGTTGTCTATATCGAGGAGTTTCCTCGATATCGAGGAAACTATCTTCATCGACTTGTGTGGCGCGGCATGTCGGGTAGCTTCTTCTCGACACTACTCGGACAGGTGCCTTCGTCTTTGTCGATATCGAGGAGTGGTGTTGCTCAGTGTCCGAGTGTCTGGTCACATCGAGTAGCACTCCGCGGCTTCCTCGACCAGGCTCTCCTCGACTCCGGGTATGGTCTTCAATTTTGTCAATATCGAGTAATCAACTCGATATCGAGGAGTGAGCTGGAGTCTGGTTGCTTCATTTCTTAGCTCCTCGACATGGCCGTCCTCGATCAGTGCTATGCCCGGACATAGTTTGTCGATATCGACTAAAACTTGTCGATATCGAGTAGCTTTGATCTCCCATGTTTGCTTCTTGGTTTTCTCCCGAAATGGCTCCATATTCTACAATATTAAACAGAAACTTATGTAGATCTTCATTTCTGACAAATAAGCATATACTACATAAATTCGACATATTCCCAACCCGAAATATGCAAAGTGTATAGAATATGAAGCTAAACTGTGCATAAAAACATGGCTACTTTAGAGACATCAAATCACCCCATACTTAGACTTGGTTATCCTCAAGCAATAACCAAACAATAACCAAGACTTACAACACATCCTTCAAGTCTTCGCCTTTGTCAAAAGCAACATCTCAAGTAGTAGCAATGTAGGACAAGTGAATTTAACGTCATCACACATATATGAGGGATCCATAGGCATAGGCAATATAAATCCAACCTCACAGGGATAATGTGTTTACACTCAACTCTCAATGTGTTTAGGCTATGTAGATCAACTCTCAACTCAATTCCATATACAATCTCATAAACATTGCAATTTAAATATAGATCCACTTCGCAACCAATTATGTAAATGCAACAAGAATTATCAGGAGGACTTCGCTCAATAGAAGTCTTCAAAAAAGATTCCATTCAGCGGGGTTGTAATGGGGCTTGGTAAGAAATAAAAGGTATGGAATTATTTGGCCATGTGGTTCTTAATAAAATTCGGGAATCAAGATTCCTAAATTTCCAACACAACTCAACCAAACCATAATTCTCAATCATATGAAGCAACCAAACTCCCCAACTTATCTCAATGAAGTATATAACCTTTCAAACTTCCTTAACCTTCTCCAAAGTATGCATCTTGCGAAAATGAAAGAAATAAGGTAAATTTGGCTCATGCACTTTATTCATACTTGCAAACTTTTCTTCTTCTGTTCCCCCTTTTTTTTGATTTTTTTTTTAAATTTAGAGATAGAAAACTTACTTGGAACCTCCTTCTTACCTGATGAGCATACCTGACTTAGAAGAACTCGACTGATAGTAGACCACCTTGAATGCCTGAATTTAACCATGAGAAGAGATTATGCACGAATTTCAAGAAAATCAAACAAATTAGAATAAAATTAAAGAAAAAGGAAAAAGGGATGTGGGTTGCATCCCGTAAGCGCTAAGGTTTTAGTCGTTAACTCGATCTACTTCCCTGTTTTAGGCTTTGACCAACGCTAGGGTGGCGCGAATCTCCTCTTCTGGGTCTTCTTTGTCATAGTATTTCTTGACTCTGTGCCCATTTACCTTAAAGGTGGTTCCATCAGTGCCAATTAACTCTACTGCTCCATGAGGGTATATGTGGTGAACCAAGAAAGGTCCACTCCATCTTGTCCTAAGCTTTCCTGGAAATAGGCGCAGTCTAGAATTATATAAAAGTACTTTGTCACCTACCTCATATGTCTTTGGCACTAGTTTCTTATCGTGCCATGTCTCGGTGCGCTCCTTGTAGATTGCAGCATTCTCATATGCTTTCAATCCTAGCTCCTTTAACTCCTGCAAATCAATAAAGCGCTTCTTACCTGCCTCATCGAGATCCATGTTGAGCTCCTTGAGGGCCCACATTGCCTTATGCTCCAGTTCGACAGGTAAATGGCAAGACTTGCCATAATGCAAATTGTAAGGAGTTGTTCTCGGCGGTGTCTTGTAAGCTGTCCTATAAGCCCATAGCGCATCATCAAGCTTATATGACCAATCCTTCCTAGAGCGAGAGACTGTCTTTTCCAAGATGGCCTTGATTTGACGATTAGAGACTTCTACTTGACCACTAGTTTGGGGATGATAAGGTGTTGCCACCCTGTGCGTCACCCCATACTTAGCCAAAAGAGCCTCAAACCCTCTCTCTGTGAAATGTGAGCCACCATCTGAAATAAGAACTCTAGGAACACCAAAGCGAGGAAATATGTTAGTTTTGACAAACTTGGAAACTACCTTCGCGTCGTTTGTCCTAGTTGGAACAACCTCCACCCATTTAGAGACATAGTCAACCGCCAGAATGATGTATTTGTAAGGTCCTGAAGCAGGGAATGGTCCCAGAAAGTCAATTCCCCATACATCAAATAGCTCAACCTCCAAAATCCCTGTGAGTGGTGTCTCATTCTTCCAAGTAATGTTGCCTGATCTTTGGCACTCATCGCATGAAGTGACATAAGCCTGCACATCCTTGAAGAGATTAGGCCAGTAAAAACCACATTGAAGTACCTTAGATGCAGTTTTAAAGCCTTTGTCATGTCCGCCTGTAAGGAGAATGACGGATGACACTTTCCACCTCCTCTTCCGGAATACAACGTCTGAAGATATGGTCCTTCCCTTGTTTGAACAAGTAAGGATCATCCCAATAGTATTGCTTGACGTCGTGGAGGAATTTCTTCTTTGCCTCTGAGGATAGTCCTGATGGAATCTCATTTCCTACAAGGTAGTTAGCAAAATCCGCATACTAGGGTACCTTTGATCCTTTTATAGTATATATATATCATGAATAGGACTAGTAGGAGGTGTAAAGAAGAAATCCTCATCGGAATCTATTCGAAGAACCTCACCTGAAATCTCACCTGGGGCTAGTCGATATCGAGAAGGAGTACTCGATATCGAGAACTCTGCAGTGTTTCCTGGTGGTGTCCACGGCTTCTGGTGGTCAGCCTTACTCGATATCGACAAAATTTCCTCGATATTGAGTACAGCCGTACTGTTTACTTGTGTTGTGCTCGGCTCCTGGTGGTCCGTCGTGTTGGCCTTTGTCGATATCGACCAAGGTGTGCTCGATATCGAGTAACCCTGTAGCTTAAAACCATGCAAAGAAGAGTGCTCACCTGATAACTCACCTGTTTTGGTCGATATCGAGGAAGTTTGCTCGATGTCGAAGAAGACAGTGGCAGTCTGCATTAGGTGCTCGTCTGGGCGAGAGTCATCGATTGGTGTGGCGTCTTGGGCTTCCTCTAGCATGTCTTTGGGGAGCCTGGATAGGTGATCGACGACTGAATTCTCGATGCCCTTCTTGTCCCTTAGCTCAACATCAAATTCTTGAAGTAAGAGCACCCATCGTAACAACCTTGGTTTTGCATCCTTCTTTGTCATTAAATATCGAAGAGCAACATGGTTAGTATGGACAATAACTTTAGAACCAACAAGATAATAATGAAATTTTTCAAAAGCAAAAACCACAGCCAAAAATTCTTTCTCTGTTGTGGTGTACTTAGCCTAAACCACATCCAGAGTCTTGCTTGCATAGTAGATGGCATGTAGTTTCTTTTCCTTCCATTTTCCTAAAACTGCTCCCACGTCATAATCGCTGGCATCTCACATGATTTCAAAAGTTATTGACCAATCCGGCGATTGAATGATTGGAGCGGAAATAAGAGCTTCTTTTAACCTGTTGAAGGCTTCAAGACATTCGCTAGAAAACACAAACTTAACATCTTTCATAAGAAGGTTAGTTAATGTTTTGGCAATTTTAGAAAAATCTTGAATAAACCTTCTATAAAAACCAGCATGACCAAGAAAACTCCTTATCTCTTTAATGGATGATGGTGGGGGCAATTTCTCCACTAGCTCTATTTTAGCCCTGTCTACCTCAATTCCTTTGTTAGACACCTTGTGGCCTAGCACGATTCCTTCCTTTACCATAAAGTGGCATTTTTCCCAATTAAGAACCAAATTTGTCTCTTCACAATGCTTAAGTACCCTGCGTAGGTTAGAGAGACAAATATCGAAAGTAGTTCCATAAACTGAGAAATCATCCATGAATACCTCCACTATGTCCTCAATCATGTCGGAGAAGATGGCCATCATGCACCTCTAAAGAGTAGCAGGGGCATTGCAAAGGCCAAATGGCATCCTCCTATATGCGAAAGTTCCATGGGGGCAAGTGAAGATGGTCTTCTCTTGATCATCAGAATGAATGGGAACCTGCCAAAAGTTAGAATATCCATTCAGGTAACAAAAGTAATCATGTTCAGCTAACCTTTCGAGTACCTGGTCAATGAAGGGGAGTGAAAAATGATCCTTCCTGGTGGCGGTGTTGAGCTTCGTGTAATCTATGCACATCCGCCAGCTGGTAGTGATTCTTTTAGGAACAAGCTCTCCCTTCTCATTCTCATCAACGGTCATTCCAACCTTCTTAGGAACAACATGAACAGGGCTCACCCACTTGTTGTCGGAGATTGGATAAATGATTCCTGCATCCAGCATGCGATGGATCTCCTTCTTGACAACCTCCTTCATGTTGGGGTTAAGCTTCCTTTGATGCTCAATTGTTGCCCTGTGATCATCTTCCAAAAGAATTCTATGCATACAAGTAATGGGTGAAATACCTTGTATATCCTCTAGAGAATAGCCAATGGCTTTCCTATGAGTGCGGAGGACATCTACTAGCATGTCTACTTCCTGTTGGTTTAAAGAAGCATTTATAATTACAGGAAAAGTAGAGTTAGGACCAAGAAATTCATACCTAAGGGTGTCAGGTAAGGGCTTCGGCACCGGAGAAGGGCCCTGTGGAATTAAGACGGGCTCTACTTCCTCCGTCTTCATGATCTCCCCTAGGTAATCCGTCTCAATCCTCATGGAAGAAGCATCCAACTTAGCTACAGGAGTTAGCGTCGACCAAGCATACATCGATGACAACGCTGAATTGGGCATAGGATTGTACTCCTGCAAGAAGCTACTCAACATCGAGTTAGAAAGATCAGAATCGACCAAAAAAAAGAACTTACCTTGAATGCAGGGTTGGTCTATCTCGAGTTGGTTTCCTCGATATCGAGGAAATCTGGCGAGTCGGCTTCTTCGGCTTCTGGTGTGCCTGCAGGGAGGAAGGTAGTCGATATCGAGGATGACTGCTCGATATCGAGTAAATTCAGAGAACGTACCTTTTCTGGAGAACTGGTTCTGGTCGATATCGGGCACGGTTCCTCGATATCGAGGAGATTCGTCTCTGTCGACTTGTTCTGCTTGATATCGGGTGAGTCATTCAGCTCTGCCGATAATGCATCGTCGAAGATTTCTTCCTCGCTTGATTCTGCTGCAACCAGTTCCTCCTCTGCTAGGATAGATTCTGCCTTACCTTCTTCTTGTATCAAGAGTTGTCCTGCAGGCTCATCGCAAGAGATAAAATTGAATTTTGAATATATAGCTTTAATTTCCATTACCTCTTCTGTGTCTGATTGAAGAAGTATTCAATAATCTCATCTCCAATAGTGAAAGTAAGAATTCCCCTCTTCACTCCAATGTTGGCATCAGCAGTTGCTAGGAAAGGTCGCCCTAGGATGATGGGGCAAGTTGTTGTTGGCCATGTAGAGCTTGGCATCAATTGGTTCCAGGGTACCTATCTTTACCTTCGACCAGATGGATAGGGGCATGATGCTGACACTTGCTCCTAGGTCACACAGTGCTTTAAATCTATGACGACCAAGTCCAACAGTGACAGCAAACTAACCTGGGTCAGGTCGCTTCTCAGGGAAATCCATCTTCTTGCATTCCTTAGCAATCTCAGTCATCAATCGCTTATTGCTGAGAATCTCCTTGAGGAACTTGATGTAGGCAGGCATCTCGTGAAGTGCTTTTGTAAAATGAATAGTAACATTCAGACTTTGAAGCAATTTCACAAAACGCCGAAACTTACAGTCAGTTGGATCTCTTTGGTTCTTGGAAGGGAATGGGAGCGTCTTCTTAGTTTTCTGAGCCAAAATAGCTTCTGGAGGTGGTGCGGACTCCTCGACATTGGCCTGCTTCTCCTCGATATCGAGTACAGGTTCCTCGATATCGACCAAAGTGGGCGGCTTTGTGTTGCTGGGTTGTGCAGACGCGTCCGAGCTCTTCCTCTCTTCTGTGTCGAGGAGAACTTTGTCAATATCGAGCAAGCTTTTTTCGATATCGAGTTGCTGCTGCTCTGTGTCGAGGACAGTTTTGCCCTTTTCTCCTCCGTTCTCTGGCTCGTGCAATTTGTGACCGCTCCGCAACTTTATAGCAGCTACATGTCCGTGTTGCCCCTTGGGATTCGGTTCTGTATGTCCTGGGAGCTGCCCGGAAGGTTGTGGAATCTGCGCCGCGAACTGACCCATCTGAGTCTCGATGTTTCTCTTCCAGATGTCTAGCTCTCCAAATTTTGCAATGATATTCTGGAACTGACTGTTGATGGTGCCTTGATTCCGGCGCATCTCGTCAAGGATGAGTTGTAAATCATCCTTCTTCTGATGCCTTTCTAGATGTCCTGGAGCTCTGTAGGGCTGGGGGTTCCTAGGAGGACCTTGGTTCCGTTGTGGTTGATAGAACCTTTGATCACCCATATAGCGATTGGGACCCCCTCCGTAAGCCGCCTCTTCATGAATTTCTGCCATCCTGACTTGCTCTGTATGCGGGCACTCAATAGCGGTGTGCCGTTGTGAACCACATTCGATGCAAGGTTGGTTGACAGAGAGATATTTAACTTGCTTGAGGAGCTTGCGATTCTGGTCACCGTAGTACTACTCCTTGACATCAGGGTCTATCTCCTTGGACGGTTCATAGAGAGGCATGGATGGGGCTGGCCTAGCATAGGTATTCTCTTCATAATTTGTAGGAGCCCCATACTTGTCGTCATAATTAGTGAACTTGTCGAGTACACCCCATGCGTCAACTAGTGGCATCGTCAGGTACTCATATCGAGTGTACTGATTGATCCTGTCCTTAGTGACTTGGTCAAGAGAATTGAAGAAGATCTCTTGAATGACATAGGGTGGTTGTCCATGAGTAGGGCAAGATCGCAGTAGTTCCTTGTATCTTTCCCATGCCTTTGCTAGCGGCTCCTCAGGCTTCTGTTTGAAAGCTGTGATCTTTTGGCGGAGGAGTGCGGTCTTGGCAGGAGGGAAGAATTTGTTGAGAAACTCTTGCTCTACTTGGTCCCATATTGTGAGGGATCTTGGTTTCCGTCCTTCTAGCCACTTCAGTGCAGGTCCAGCGAGAGACCAGCGAAAAGCCTTCATCTTGACATATTCCAGAGTTGTACCTTCAGCAAGAGTTCGACAAATGTAAGAAAAATTGGTAATATATTCAAGCGGGCATTCATTAAATCTTCCATGAAAAGCATTATTTTTAAGTTCTATAAGGAAGTAAGTGCGAATTTCAAAAGTATTGTCAGGGATTAGAATAGCCGATTCAGGCACGACGAGAGTCGGGTGCATATAATCCTCTGAAATGGTTGGGTATTGGGCAAGCTCAGCTTCCGCTTGCATTGCACGCTCAGCTTCCTGTTCCCTTCCTGCTCTCTCAGCGGCGAGAGCGGCATCCTTAGTGGCTATTTCCCTCGTAAGCCTCTCAATCAGTTGTTCTTGTGTTTCTACGGCCGCCATGGCTCTTTTTAGCTTAGCTTGGATGTGTAGGAGGCGTTCTGGATCGTCTAAGCCGTCAAACTCAGGTGGTTGACCAGAACGGCGCATACACTTGTAAAGTAACTCAAAGTAGACGTGAGATTTAACTACCTAAGGCGCGAATAATAGCCTCCCCGGCAACGGCGCCAATTTGTTGTAAGAGAAAATCGAGAATGCAAACAATAAGTAAATAGAGTAAAGCAAACCGATCGAATCTCAGCAAATGATGTTCAAGACTCCCTCTAATGTAGTAAGAGAAAGTCAGGTTCGAATCCACGAGGAAGCTGGTCAGCGGATCCTAGGTAGCGGAGAAATCTCCCGGACAGAAGTCGACCAGAGGTTGTCGATCTCGACTAGGGTTAGTCGACAGAAGATCGGACAAGTCAAACAGCGCAGCAGTAGCTCTCGACGGTTTTGGTCGATATCGAGGACAGTCTACTCGATATCGAGTAAGGATGTCGATGTCGATGAAGGCTTTGTCGAGTACCTGCACAGGAGAAGCTACGGCGATCTGGGATCGGGAATCAGTAGTCGATATCGACTAGACTTAGTCGATATCGAGGAGGGCAGAAAAATAAAAGAAAGCAATTTCGCTTGGTAACTTGATGAATTAAAAAGAACTTCCAAGATTAGAGTTTGCGACAACGATTACCATGAAAGCGGAATAAAAATCATAAAAGGCGGTGACTTTATCGATAAAGAAAAAGGCTTTCAACTAATCCGACAAGTAGGAATATTAATCTCGCGATAAAGAACCCTAATTGCATCTATTCCTTTTCATAGTTAGCATTTATAATCTTTCGAATAGAAATCCTAATTACTACCCAAGTTTCACAACATGAGTTCTTCAATTTCTCAATCAAAGATGAAGCACATAGGGAATAGATTAAGATAACGATAAAATACCTCCTTTTGCAATTGCTAATCCACTGATATGGCTCTCGTTGGGCTCACCCTAACCCCAGAAGTAGGTAGACTACTCGCGCCTAATCGCAATTGCAGACATTGATTTATGAAAAGAAACTTGCAATAAACTATATTGAAAGTCTTTACAATCCCAGCACTAAACTTTCGCAGAATGCCAAAACCCTAAAATCTTTGAACTCCTAAAACCACTATGTGTAACTGTATCTCTGAAATGGAATGAATAGAAATCAGCCCCATGGGCTTTATTTATAGGCTTCTAAACCTTGCTATTCAAGGATAGAAATCTCTATATATATCTAAATCTATTTCTAAAATCTTTAAAGATAAATAAATGGAATAACATAAATAAATCTATAAAGAAAATTATATCTAAAAGGCTAAAATATCTTCAAGTGGATAAATCTTCTCTTCATGGATAATTGTTGATAGACTCGGATAGAATCGGATAGAGCTGCTCAAACCGCATATGCGGCTTCTGGATAGATCTCCTCGATATCGAGGAGTTTCCTCGATATCGAGTAAAGTGGTCATCGACATCGGCTTCGGCGGTCATGGTCGACTAGCTCTTCCTCGAACTGGCTCGGGTGCTGGCTTCAGATGTTGTCGATATCGAGGAGTTTCCTCGATATCGAGGAAACTGTCTTCATCGACTTGTGTGGCGCGGCATGTCGGGTAGCTTCTTCTCGACACTGCTCGGACATCTGCCTTCGTCTTTGTCGATATCGAGGAGTTTCCTCGATATCGAGGACTGGTGTTGTGATGTGAGCCTAATTCGCCATGTTTTACACTTGCTTTTATATCGATTTCTGCATGCATTTCATACATTTGGGTTAGAATAATACATAATTTGTGTAGTTTATGTTTATTTGTAATATACGGAGGTCAACACAAGTTTTTTTTATATTTCACAGAAATCGGACGCACTTTGGCGCTTAAAGGAAAAGTCACGAAGAAACTAAAAATGGTGCACCTGGGGAAAACGCAACTTTTCGCAATTCATCATTCTGAACCAAGCTTGGATGTCTTTATGAGAGTTGTAGCCCTCGGAAATATCTTTCCAACGCATACTCATATGCGTCAATCCGACGAATGAGGACACGGGAAAGTGCGTTTCAAGAACAGAGCAGGATGTTGAGAAGACTGGTCGATATCGACCAAATTTAGGTCGAAATTCTCCAAATCGACTCAGAGCTGGCCAGAATGAACAAAGCTGAAGAAATAGTGGTCAATATCGACTTAACCAAGTCAATATCGAGTAACTCAAGTCAATATCGAGTAACTCAAGTCAATATCGAGTACAAATCAACACGATTTTCATCTCTGGAGTCAATATCGAGTAGGTGAAGCGAAACCGAGGAAAATGCAAGGTCAATATCGACTGACCTTAGTCAATATCGACTGGACCCACGGCGGAAGATTCCGAGCTTAACGGGCTTCTTGTTAAGTTTCTATCCCGAATCCGATGGAGATATTTTCGAGACCAAATTCTATCCACATCTATCAAGAGCTATCAAGTCAAGGAAGAAGATATTTTATCCACATTGGATATAATTATGGATTTAATTCCTTTATTCCATTTATTTATCTTTAAGCCTTTAGATATTTAGATATAAATATAGATATACTTTCTTACCTTGATTAGCAAGGGTTGGAAGCCTATAAATAGAGCCTTAGGTGCTGGATTTTATTCATTGAATTTCAGAGAGAACAAGTAAGTAGTTACATAGAGAGAGTAGAGAAGAGAGTTTGTGGCGAGAGAAGTTGGAAAGGCGAAAGCGGAATTGGCTTCGATTGGTTGTAAGCTTTCTTTAGTTTATTTAATGCAAGTTATTTCCTTTTATTATTGATGTCTTTCTTGATGATGAAGAGCGAATAGTCCACCCACTTCTAGGGCTGGGGTGAGCCCGACGGTGGCCATGTGAGGTGATGCGGTAAAGGTACAATCTTTTTATGCGATTCATCTTCTATCCCTACGAGCTTGATTCTTTTGCCAGAGTTGAAGGAGATCATTGTTTGTGTTATTGAAGCGAAAGTGATCTTAATACAACTTGGGTTAATTATGTGAAAAGGGTTAGTAACAATTAGGGTTTATGCGAAAGCATCTATATTCCTATTTGTTAATAACGAAAGTTATTTGATGGAAAGCATGTTATTTTATGCCTTTATGTGTTATTTTGCATGGTTATCGTTGTGGTGTTGAAACCTTGATGTTGGAAGTATTTTAGTTCATTGATTTATTTCACAAAGTTCCGAGTTTTCAAGTTTCTGCAGTCAATATTGAGTTGTATTCTGTCGATTTTTGTAGTCGATATTGAGTATCTCCAGTCAATATTGACTAAGGTTCTGCACTTGTGTTCTGTTTCTGTTTTGGGTCAATATTGAGTCAATGTGGTCTATTTTTCTAGTCATCATCCTGACTTCCCACTGTTGCATAGGGAGGAGGTCTTGTAATTATTTGCTGGGGCACGAATCTGGTTTGATCTATTTTATTATATTTCATACTCGATTTCCTTCTACAACATGTTGCTCGGTGTCTGAGTGTCTGGTCACGTCGAGTAGCACTCCGCGGCTTCCTCAACCAGGCTCTCCTCGATCAGTGCGATGCCCGGACATAGTTTGTCGATATCGACTAAAACTTGTCGATATCGAGTAGCTTTGAGCTCCCGTCTTTGCTTCTTGGTTTTCTCCCGAAATGGCTCCATATTCTGCAATATTAAACATAAACTTATGTAGAACTCCATTTCTGACAAATAAGCATATACTACATAAATTCGACATATTCCCAACCCGAAATATGCAAAGTGTATAGAATATGAAGCTAAACTGTGCATAAAAACATGGCTACTTTAGAGACATCAGATCTCAAGTCCTACCTTCCACTCGACTATTTAAAACTATCTCTCGGAGTTCCCAAATCACAAAATTCCCTCATTCCGACAAGCTGAACAACTCGATCTACTACCAAGACTCCACCTGAACATCTTCCCCCAAAGAGACATCTCGAATCACCTTGCTAACCCAATCATACTTCCCACGCCACTAACCACTCTCACTAACCATCCACCTCTAAGGACCCAAGTCATGTTGACCATCTCACACCTGACACCCCTAACAAATTCTAACGCATATCCCAACTAGTGGTACTCCCAACCACGAATCACTATGACCCTCAAGCCGATCCATTCTAGATCCTCTTCCCAGTACACTCTACCATGACTAGTTCCCTCAACTCCGCATGTTTCCCCAAATTGCCTCATATCACGCTTCCTCAAACTTCAAAATCTCTACCGCTTAAACCTTTATGTACCGATCATCATTTTCACCGAATTCCTATGACATCCTCATCCGAATTTCCTAAGTACCACAACTTCACCAGCCTTCTAAAATCTCTTATCCTCTAGCGTTCTCAATACCTTCTACTTTGCCTAGTTCCCAAATCCATGCTCATAATCTCCCTGTCTCAACCTTAAGCGCACCGTCTTACAAGGAATCTCAACTACATCCTTGCCTAGCTACCAACCTTTCCTTAAAGATTCATCTCACATCCTCAAATACTTCAATAGCCACAATAACATCAACTCATAAATCCCGAGTCATTCCCTATGCTAAAATCCTCCAACAACGCATCTAGAGATCCTTCACTCATAAATTCCCCAAGCATTACCAATCCTATCTAAACAACCCCCAAATACTCATCACATGAACAACCCAGATATGAACAACCTAATATCCCCGATCGATAATTTCCCAAGCAACCTCGTACTACTTTTCCTAGGAAATTTCTCAACCTCATCCCTTACCAAATCGCCCCCATTCTCAGCACACATCACCTAGTCCCAAATTCTACGATTCATTAGATATTCCTTAATCAATCATTCTCGACACCGCCCACGATCCGCTCATAGACTATCTAGACACCTTCCTTAGCACACCAATCCGTCTCATAACACCTCCATTCAAGAATCCCCCGATCAACTCCTAGCTCGCCCATCCACCTCTAGAACTATCCTAACTACCTCTACCCACACCCATTCTCAAGATCACCCTAATGAAAATAGTCCAGACCTCCGTCAACCACTCTCTTATACTACCAGCACACACTACATGCCCCTCAAAATCTCGCCATAGTAGCCCCACTGCTCACCTAAGACCTACCTGGAAGCTCATCTATACTCACATACCACTATCTTCGACACATCCCAACTCACCCAGCTCGGCTCTACCCAAGCTAACGCATCCTTCCTGCACCCCATCTCACACAACCAATGACCCAGTCCGAATACCTTAATTCACCTGCCACTTTCCAACCCGTCTCACTGAAGAATCTCAAGACACAAGCTCAAGAATAAAGCACTCACATACATATAACCTATAACCTACTCACCCGCAAGTCAGTATACCAAGCACCAAGGCACATCGTAATAGAAACAAGTTAGACAGGCAATCATTGCTATCAATTCAGCACATCCGTCATCACACATTCAATTATGTCAATTCTAGGCCTATCACAAAACATCAATTCCGATTAGTATAGAAGAATCCACAATTTGAATTAAGAATGCTTTTCCTCGTGTCTGCTGGAATGAATCTGTTAACGATTGTCATCTTTGAAGCATATTCATCCTTTTTTCCATCGGTGACGTTGCTTCTGGGGCCTAAGGGGTCATGGACTCATCACACTTCCGTTGTGCCACTCCGGTGCCACTTGGTCGTCGGTCATTTCTTGCATATCGGCGCTCATCGAAGGATCGCAAGGGTTAGAAGTTACGGAGATAGGGGAGAGACAAGGGCGGACAACACAATTCCTTAAGAGTTCAGACATGGACCAGGATTAGGGACGACGAGACCAAGGATAAGATCCCAACTCGAGAGTTACAACGATGCCCTTATAATTATGGCACGCAAACACATAAAAACCAAGAGATATCATCACATTATTTCACACTAGTATGCACCTATCTCAAGGAATATCGATTTACGCATTCATAACATGTTCATATAATCATCTTTATATGTGCGTAAAACAAGCTAGCAACCTATCATTTCATTCACCAATCATGCTTGATAGACTAAGAACATGTATGCACAGACTGACATGGGACATATATGACATAAGTTGTACAAGATCTAGCAAACATCACAGGATATCATATGCATTACTTATCACTCATTTAGATACACAATTAAGCAAGTCATAATATTATGAAAAGCAGGCTAAGATGTACCCTAAAAATCATGCTAATGGTATGGTCAGTTCATGCAGGATTGGTTTAGTAACTATCTCATCACATACATCCATATTCGCATAGTAAGACTAGGACGTCACACAATAATACAAAGGCCTATAACTGGGAGGTATATATCTTACATGATAATAGCAATACTCATTAAACATGTACATAATCAATGAGGTCCAATTAGGTTAATCTGGCATGCTAAGTCATCTGATTCACGTGTTAAACATGCAACGAGAGTTGGCCACACTATCATGGACCTAGTTCATAGGGAGACAGTAATCATGAGAATTCAATACATACGACAGATAAATCCACTCATAAGTGCAACCATGCAAGGTACGGTGCAAGTCATGATGAGTTATACCAATATAGCATGTCATGAAATCACAATGAGGCTATAATTATAACTTGACAGAATTCTCTATAGGCAATCACCGACTCACCACCCCGTTTCCCCGTGAGACGCTAGTATGACTCCCTGAACACAAGGATATTCACGCCGTGTCCGAGAGGTGAGGGTAGAACTCGTGGTTAGACACTTGTGGAAAGAAGACGTGGTTGGCCATTACGTGGATCGAAAGGGCTGACTCCATAAGACAACTCACTTCTATCCCGAAACAATTTCAACCCTCGCCCCCACTAGCATACTCAAGTAACCCTCACATCCGACAAACTTCCCGTGGAAGACCCCAACCTCATGTACGAGACTCGATAGAAGCATCGATGGTGGGATATGAAACAAGACTCAAAATGGGAAGAGCAGATGCTTCTCGACCCTTGCTAACATGCCTAGATGTTTTGGTGGGGCAAAAGACGGAGTCAGAACCATCAGGGTGTTTGAATTATTGCAAGGCTATTCCGACAAGACAAGAATTCCGATTACATAAGAACAAAGTTTCTCCCACTATCCCATTTGCACGGTTATTCAACACATGATTCAAGTCAAGGCACACTGATTAGTTCGCTATCCTAAGCACAATAGAGCACTCATCATGGAAGCAATCAACAAGATTAATATGATCCTCTTCGAGGAGGATCGTCCTCGGGCCCAATTGCATATATGTACATATATAAACGTAAGCCTAGAGACGATCTATGCCGTCCTTCGAGGGACGACTGACCGGAAGGGCAAAACCTCACGGCCTCCTAACTCAACACTCTAACCTCCGTGGTGTTCCTTGGAGTCTTCTAGGCCCATCTGTAACGGCTCGGGAGTATGATTCCCGAGTTACGTTTCGAGGGATGAATCCCCCCGTTGGGATCTTGCCCCCAAAGTACAGGTTGAAGGTTTGAAATCGAAGATGCGTAGTTAAAGTGGGATTTTGCACCCAAACCCGGAAGGTCCGTTGGAGACCTCGGGGTAGACCCCTGTACCTGTCCTAAGTCTACAATGCGGAAAATCCTTTATCATACAATGGGCATAAATTATGAAAATGATAAAACCAGTGTCACGGCAGAGCCGGGTCAAAACGGAGTATAAGTAGGGAGAAATCCCAAAAGCATGAATCTGGTGAAGTCAGGTTTCAAACACTTACTCTCCGCCATATGAATAGACCCCATCATAACAGCACAAAATCAAGCAGTGTATCGGATACCTGAAATTACACCACCAATTCAGGCCGAGAGTCCGCCCACGGGTCCTCTGACCGCGTTGAGGACATATAATACGCCTATACCTAGAATAAATGATGCCTTCATGCAGTACTGGAATATTAACCACACTATCATGTTCCTAATTCCTATGTGCGGAATATTAAGTAAGGCCTTAACAAAGAATACTAAGTAGTATATCCCTCTTCTACCACCACCCCCCTTCCAAGTAGGGTGGAGACTGGCCGGTTCGATTCGATAGCATCTCAAATCTCATCATCATATCGTATCTCATCATAATATCGTGGATATTGCGAAAATAAAATAATAATGCTGATAATAGTAAAGGTGTTCCAACGACCCGAATGACTCAGGACGAACCCGATGGAGCTGGGATGTCCTATGACCCTATCAAGGATTCTAGGACTCACAGATAACGGTTGTTCTGTATTCAAACGCATACAGAATAAGAATGCTCATTCGTAAGTGCAATTCCTAAGCACTATACTATATGGCATGCTCTTATGCATATGAAACACCTACATACTATATGACACATCAGGCAGGAGGTACTGGTTACTGAGTAAGCCCCGGAGGTACTTACCTGGCTAGCAGATCGGCAACAAAAGAACCCAACACACAGTAGTCACAATCACATAGTATCACCTAGTACATGATTGAATATACATAAGTCTACATCCAACTATTAAGCACTCAAGCACACCTCAATCAATAGAACAAGTAACACATTATGGAAGTCATTTCATCGCATCATCCGCTCCACAAGACCACATCGTTTTCCATAAATCATTCAACCAATTCCGCGTTTTCGTATACATCATTTCCACACATACCTCAATGGTTCATCAAAATCATAAGACATAATTTGTGTGATATAAAATCCTACTAGATCGTCATAGTTATCCAACATTTAATCTCATATAATAATTCACCACAAGTCATGCTATTAGTGATACATATCATATTGTTAGTCAAACAATCATATTATTATGCTAGTTAGTCATCAAATAAGTCTTATTCTCAAGTTAGTTTCATAACCGTTTCAAATCACAGTTAAATACTACCTCCGTTCGGAAAAACTTGACACTTTACTATTCATGCACGTTTTTTTAGGAGATAAAAACTATATAAAATATCTATTTTTTTTAATAATTTTTTTAACAACTTCGTAGTTATTATTAATAAGTACAAACTTGTTAAAAAAAATTATAAAAAAATGAATATTTTATATAGTTTTTATCGTTCTAAAAAAGCGTGCATGAATAGTAAACGACAAGTTTTGCCGAACGGAGGGAGTAGTTAAGTATTCCGACCCTTGAAAATACTCGCCAAATTCCCATTTAAATTTATTTATTAGATTAATTTCCAACCTTGAAATTCTTTTCCAAATTCTTTATAAATCTTGAAGTCCCAATAATATATTTTAAATCTCAAATAGTATTACGTGATATTTTAAATACCATTTATTTAACACTTTTATAAATTATTTCCAAATCCCCTAAAATCCCGACCATTTTTATTTAATAAATCAACTCTTATAATTTTCCCAAAATATACTAATTTATCTTTTAAATCCTCAATTACTATTATAATATATTTTAATTACCAGTAATTAGTCAGATAATATACGGATAACCCGAACCGTACCGAACCGAACCCGTAATTATAAACTCCCAACCGGTTGAATATTAAAATACAATTATCTTAAGGAGGTGGGCCCACGGGAGCCACATCAGCTTCATCTTCCTCTCGGATTCCAGATGAAGAAGCTCCCGCGCCTGCGCCACTCTAATCGTCGACGGTTCGCTCAGCCTGCCTCGTGCTCGCCCGGGTTCGCCCAGCTCGGACTATCGCACCTCCCATGCCCGTTCCGGCTCACACACACAGCTCACACAACGCCCGCTCCTCGCTTGCTCGTGCCCACGCTCACGTCCCCCGCCCTCGACGCTAGCTCACCGCCCCTCTCGAGCTCGTCGGAGCTCTCGAGTTCACCCGATCGTCCCGCACTCAGCCCTCACTTACTCCCGACTAATCTAAGCATCGAATAACGCATGAATTCGAAACCAGGAAGGGAACGAAGCTACAGGAGCTCACCGAGGTGATTTCGCAAACGTCGGCGCTTCGATCGGAGGTTTGGGCATCGTCGGAGGCTCGCGATGGCTCGTCGGACCTGCGTCGGACATGGGTGAGCGTGATGGTAGGTCTCGAGAGTGGTTTGGATCAGAAACGAAGTAGAACAACTTACCGGAATGTTATTCGCACTCGAACAGGGGACGTTGCGCTTCGGTGGCTCGTCGGTCGCGCTGGTGGCTCCTGGTGGCTCCGACGCTGCTGGAGGTGTTGACGAAGGTGATCGAAGCTGCTGCTATTGATGTCTTGAAGAGGAACGTGGAAGATGCAATGGTGGGCGTTGCTGGGCGTCTCCAGCCTCACCGCAAGGCTAGGGAAGGAGGATTGGCGCTGTTGCTGCGCTCACAAAGGACGGAGTAGGACGGCTTAGCTGTTGCTGCCCATCACAACGAAGAGGGAGGAGGATATGTGGTTATGATGGAGATAGGAAGTAGAGGAGGTGGTGATGTGAAATGGTGAAGGGGGAGTTGGTGATGGTGAATGTGACGGTGGTGGTGATGATCAGCCAGGAATGGAGGGAGAGGGTGTTTGTGAAAGTGATTGTGATGAGGGTGATGTGAATGAAGAATGACGGGGAGAGGAAGTAGATTTGAAGGGGTATGGTGAGGTGAGGGAGTTGGTGAGGGTAGTGTGTTGAATTGGTTAATCAATACCCGGAATGGAATCCCGAATACGCGAATTTCAAATCCCGCAATTAGTTCCCGAATGTTAGTTTTTTCGACTCTCGCTTTCTCGATCAATTAGATTTTTTAAACCGAAGAGGATATCGTAATCCGATAATTATTTTGAATTTTCGAGGTCAATGATGGAAATTATTCGCCAAATTTTACATTCCGGTCGGAATCCGCTAACGAGTTCTAAAACCGATTTAATTTCATTTTTAATTCTCATTTTTCGAAAATTTTAGGATTTAAAAATCCGAGTCTTTACAACTTTAACCTTGTAATTGGCCTTTGTAGATAATTGTATATACAATATATGTTTACAAGTTAATTAAAGTATCAATCATGTACATTCATTTCCATAAGAAAATTATGTCTTATATCGAGCAATTGTTGTTGCGTTTAAAACTAAAAAACATCGGATTATAAATGAACAATGAAGTGATTTCATACCTTTGAAATCAAACTATTATATAAAAACGGATGTTGATATCATTAAAGACATCATCCTATTTACACATGCAATGCTAAGACAAACTGATATATATTAACAACAATAACATCATTATAAAAATAAAAAAATGATGTAAATATCATATTAATACATCTAATATGTACATATTTCATGTGATAGACTATTTTAAAACAATAAAAAATCAAAAATTATATATATAAATTACTATACACACAATCAATATAATAAAAAAAAGATGTCTATTTGGTTTTAATACATTGATTATTTTAAAAATAGTGATATAAATGTAAAATTTACGCTTAGTGTCAACATCTTCAAAAGCTTATAAATGAAAAATCATGGATATTTATCAACAAGTGAATGTGTCATAAACAAGATTGAGAGGTTGATTTATATCTATATTCAAAATAAAATAGATGTTTTAACCAAGAAAAGACATCGGCTTAAAACCGATGTGGAAAAGTTAGATCTTTTACTACACCCACAAAGAGATCAGAATTTTTTTTTCAAAGACATCGGTTGATAGCAGATGTCTAATTGCATTTTTCTAGTAGTGATTCTGGATATGTTTTTAGAGTTTTATGGGTATGTTTTTAGACTTTTGTGTACGTGATTCTAATGACTTTCATTGCTCATGTGCATCATTTGTAAAACTGTATTTTCAAGTATCTATCCTTTGTAAAACATTCGTAAAACTTGATTTCGTGTTTATCTTAATGTATAAGTTCATTAAAGTATCTAACTATCTATCATTTGCGAAATCTTATTTTATGAGCAAAGGATGTTGTGTATCACACGAAAAAACATCAAATTATAGATAAAAAGTGTTGTGCTTTAATATTTATGAAATCGAATCATTACATAAAAATGGATGCTAGTATCATTATAGATATCGACTAAATAATCTAAATTAGTGTGTAACTTATATTTTTACATCACGATGTTAATGTAAATAGATATATATTGTTAACAACAACATCTCTATTAAAATCTAAATTGATGTCCACATCATATTAGTACGTCAGTTGTATATGTATTTCATATGATATATTATTTTAAAAAATAAAAAATCACAAATTATATATATGAAATTAATACACACATAAAATCAATGTAATAAAAAAGATGTCTATTGTATTTTAATACATTGACTATTTTGAAAATAGTGATGTAAATGTAAAATTTAGGTTTGGTGTGAATATCTTGAAAAGCATATAAATGAAAAATAACAAGGCTTTAACAATAAGTGAATATGTCAAAAATAAATTTGAGGGGTTGATTTATATCTATATTCAAATTAAAACAGATGTTTTAGACAAGAAAAGACATCGGCTTAAAACCGATGTGGAAAAATTGATCTTTTACTACACGCACAAAGAGATTGGAATTTTTTTTTTAAAGACGTCTGTTCATAACAGATGTCTAATTGTATTTTTCTAGTAGTGACCAAAGTGAAACGCTGCGTTCCATCAAAGTGTTCCGAGCTCAAGAAATGGAACCGAGCTCAAGCTTTGGGCTCCTCAACTCCTCTCAGCAACCATGGGCCTAATCCTTTGTAATGTGCTAAAGGCCAATACCGAGAAATATAAAGTCTCTCTTACATTATACATATTATACATATAGTGTAGCATATATATTACATATGTATTATCACAGCATACTTTATACCTATACTCGTTAGAGGATCAAGCTTTCATAGCTCAATACGACTCATTCGAGTATAAGATAAAGTATGCATCCATACATAGTATATATGTTTCGTATATGCAATATGTATGATCATCATATACATACATGTTACAAGCATACACACAACAATACAAGTAACATAACAAGCATACAAGACATAGGAAATTAACACATATCATTACATTCTTCTTCATCTTGCCTATTGCCTTTTCTTTTCCCCCCTTATAATCTCTTTCCACTTCCTTTGTAGCTTGTCTTTACTGGTTTATATATGGACTACAATCTGTTCTGGTGCCACCTCCAAAGTCTTCCATTAGTCTCGGTTTATAGCAGCGTCATCACCTGTAGCAACAACCTTTTTCAGTGAGTTAGTATATACATTTATCCACTCCTGAAAATTCTTCAACTTCACAATTATGCACATTTGTAAGAATATCACTTCTTAACACCATACTTGCATCAATCTATTTACATTGCTAAACAATTATATCATCAATATTAAAAATCGGGGATAGTGCTGCTTCTTTCGTCCACCTTATCAAATAGTTGTCGGTACGAACATATCAGTTACTGATTTTTTTCGATTATCGAGTTGGTGGTGACCAATTTGTGTTGGTATGGTTGAAACGATAATTTTTGTACCACGACCATGCCGTATTCGAAATCGACCACGGAATAACGCATCATTTGAGGATACTAGTTGCTACACGCGTGCTTCGCACGCATATTCTCTTTCAATTTAGAGGGGTGATTTGTTTCTAACATTCAATTCATGGATCATACCTTGTTCCAAATACCAGCTCTAGAATAAATATTACATAACATAACTCTAGGACATGTTTAATTAGCTGCAAATTCACTAATGTGTATCATTTACCATGTGAAAGATGAACAACACGCTTGCCGCAATTACTTGTAAATTGTAAATTTCAGTGCAAACTGTAAGCTAGGATGAATGTCACCACCATGTTCAGTACCTATTGATTACCGGTGTTGATTGGGCTTCTTAATGTTGTTGAGTACGGGATCAGATAGTTGGGCAGTAGCAAGTTGAATTTGGGTTGGTATTGTGGGAAATGTTTTGGAAACTCGATGTTTGTGTATACTTCAAGTTTGAGAGGTCGAGGGCTCCTGTCAGAGCCCACATAAAGCACAGGACAGCTGCTGCCAATGCTTGGGATAGAGGTGGATAAGTAATGTCACCACCATGTTCAGTACCGATTCCTATGCTCCCAATCTTTGGCATTGGAGCCTTTGAATCGACCAGCAGTGTTATTGAGTTATACGTGGCAACTTGTTTGAGTTGTAAAAAATGACAATGGGATAGAGGTGTATAAGTAATGGAGGATAAAAGGAAAAAAAATCAATCAAAGCAAAAAACCGAGATTGAAATAAATTTAAATGAAAGATGGAAAAAATTGAAACTTAACACAACAACAAACTATATTCATCTATGGATTTATAGAGATATAAACTTAAGCAAATATGCATGTAAAAAATTCAAATAATATCTCATTGCATGTGTAAAGCACAAATAAAACCAAATCCAAAGCTGCTAAAATAAAAAGGGAAATGGAAATTGGGAGATGAACCTCATATTTTACCTTTGTCCAATTCAAAGGAAGTATGGACATGAGAAGTTTGGCCAGTGATATGTCTTATATGAAAAAATTGAAACCAGATAAGTTAAGTTACCCCCAGAGTCATTCACCCATGTGTGCTCAACTTTAAACCTAAATCTAGAATAATGCTAGATTCGATTATAATATGCAAACTTGCAATTGAAAAGCAACATTGTAGGAATCATATACATAGGTAAACGGATAAACATAAGCTTATTGAATAAGAGCCTGCAAGAAAGACATCATACAGGAATGTATATGAGGCAATGCGGGTGTCCATTTTTTTTTAAAAAAAATTAAAGAGCAGTCCCGAATCCCGATGCAGCATTTTCAGATTGGGGAAGACATGAACTATAACCATGGAGTAAGATAAAATGCATATATGCAAAGGCATAACATCAGACGAATATAAAATAACGATTAACAATTAGCGACTTCCAATTTTTAAATGCGATCAATAAGCAGCGACAAAGGATAGAAGTACAAAATTTAATCTACCAAAGAGACCGGTTATGTCATGCAATAGAAGAGAATTGGAAGTAGTAAAGCTTCCATGTATGAGGCATTTTTGTCCATAGCTGCAAATTTTCCATGTAAGGCAATAGCTAGGCTGAGTATCAAAGGAACAACATATGAGGTTCTTATAAACGTAGTCACACACAAGTTTTTCCATTTCAAGGCAGTAACTTACATGTCAACAATTTCATTCAGCAAGAGGGAAAATTTCTAACAAATGCTTCTAGTGCAATTTAGATATGTCACGTCCACTTAAATTAAAAAAAACAAAGATAATTCATCCAAAACCCTGTATCTGGTAAAGTAAGATTAATCCACATAATGATTTGTTTGCACATTTAGATATATCTTGATTTCCAAAAAAAATACTATATCGCATAGAAACCCAAATTATATGAATAAATCAAACATTTTGATTGAATAAAGAACTAACAAGCAAAAATAAAAAGGAAAAAAGAGGCAACTAAATTTTTTTAGTACAGTGATATCAGAACATGACTCGTCCCAATTCGACGATTATTTTCTATTTTCAGGTTCTCTATCTCTCTACCTTTGATCCTTTTCAATTGTTAAATTTGGTGAATTTGGTTGAATAGAAGAGGAAATGGAACTGAATTTTATACTTGCAATCAGATTCAATTTGCACGAGGATGTGAAAAGGGTAATTGAATCTGCGACAAGAACTCGTGTAAAGAATAAAATCTTCCACAAATCATATCAATTTGCTTAGCAAATCATTAATCAGCAAGAAATCAACTCGAGCCCAAATTGCACGCACAAAATCAAAACTAAAACAATGTTGCATCTGATTTCTAAACCTTTGTTAAGTTGAATCAGCAAATTAAGCACCTAATTTCCAGTCCAATCAAGTATTCGGGAAAAAAAATCAAAAACAAGCGTACATTGGATTGTTGAAGAGGTCAATTTAACCGGGTCCCCGGATTTAAAGTTGTGATCGTAAGCGTTGGAGTGCACTTACGCTGCCAGCAACGCCAACAAGATGAAGGCAATAAATCGGAGATAGGGTGGTCAGGGAGCGGAGAATCAAAGAATTGAGATGAGCTAGAGAGACAGAGAAGCGAGAGAATTGGCGACAGCGAGTTAGATGAGAATGAGGCGGTGTTACGTCGTCGTTCTTCAAAGCGATTTCAATCGCATCCAAATCAGCCGATTGCGTCGAAATCATCCAGTTCAGGTCCAAACCGACATGGTTTCCGTCCATGCCTTTAAATTCGACGTCCATCATGGTATCGAATTCGGGGGAGATGAGAAAGGCGAGGCCGCCACCGGTCGAGGATGGATTGAGATTCATGACGGAGAAGGAGGAGAACGGGGAGAAGCTCACCGAGTGGGGGCATAGCACCTGGCCCGACCCAGAGTTGGAAACGGGCGGGGGGGGGGGGGTGGCGCGTGGAGCACAAGATGCTCTTGCGAAGGTGCACATCACCGAGCAGCTTCAGGCTGGTGAAGGTTAGGGTTCTGAAGTCGAACGCCGAACCGGTGTTGTAGGACAAGAATTGAGAAATTGGAATTGTGGTGAAACAATGGCAATTTAGTAATTATGAAAACTGGCAAGTTAAGATGGAGGGCAATTTGGTAACTCGACTTTTAGGCAAACTCACCCTTTTATATATACTAGGTTAAGGGGCCATGCTTCGCATGGCGCTGATGCATGATGACGTATGTGGAAGTTATGGGACAGGTCTTAATCCTGAATTGATCACACAAGTAACGTGTAAATACATAATCCCCCTCCGAATAAGTGAGAAGAGACGCCT
This sequence comes from Persicaria tinctoria, assembly GCA_037127255.1. Lineage (NCBI taxonomy): Eukaryota > Viridiplantae > Streptophyta > Magnoliopsida > Caryophyllales > Polygonaceae > Persicaria > Persicaria tinctoria. The sequence continues at coordinate 39,673,243 of JBANSL010000004.1, read as the reverse complement.
AATTTTATTGCAGTTTGGAGATTTAGCTATGGATGGTAGTCTACTTAATTGGAAGCTCACAAACAGCAATACAAATCCTCTACAACATTCCCTATAACACTCCCTATATCACTTATTTATTTTCACATTTATTTAATCTTAAAAAAATTTATAAAAATTACATACATGTTATAAACCTCCATTGTAATCTGTTTATAAGTTTTTATTTTGAAAAATCATGTTTTCAAAATTTTTAAAAATCTAAAAGGTATTATTTTATGAAATATAATTATAAAAATTTTCAAAACAGGATTTTTCAAAAATAAAATTTATAAACATATAAAAATAGGTGTTTAGAATACGTATATAATTTTTATAATTTTTTTTAATATTAAATAAATGTAAATATAATTTTATGATGTAGGGAGTGTTATAGGAAGTGTTGTAGAGGATTTGCATTGCACAAACAGTGTTCTCAAGTCCATCTTACAAAGGCGTCTTCCCTTTAAATACTATGTACAAATCCTTCTTCTCAAGACCGAAAAGCTCTTCAACCTTCCTCAGTATCCTATAAAACCAAACAAACACACGTGATTAAAACACGGATTTAAATAAAGTGAAACAAACTATCCAACTAAAGAGAACCAGATTTTCCAATTTCAAATAATCATATTTGAATATTCTGGAAAAAAAACTATAGGTAGAGAAGTTCAAAGCTCTATAACCAAACCTGTTGAAAGTAGTAGAATTGGGTGATCTTCATGCCATTCATCCAGATATCTATCCCAAACCCCAAGCATCAAGCACCAAGCACCTATAATGGCAGAGCAATAACACGTTAATGTGAAATCAATGTAAACATCGATCATTCATTTATTGCCATTGGGTTTGAGAAATAATAAAGCCCCCAAGCCCTATAATGGCAGAGCAATAACAAAAACCCATCATCTCGGATGCTCTCTCCCACAACACGTTAATGTGAAATGGAAAGAGCAAAGAAATTAATGAAAAGGGTAATGGAATTACCGAACTTCCCAATTGTCCTCCACAAAAGTTATATCATGCTCATTCACATCCACATCCACACCTGCACCAAAACCAGAGAACATATCTGAGATAAGATACAAAAGACATCATAAATTTGAATTGTGAGAAAATTGCACATCAGGAGTGGAGAAAGCATCAACCTAATGCTGATAGACTCCTTGTAAAAAGTTCCCGAGATTTTCCAGGATCGGAATTCAATTTAACCTGGAAGCATATCCAAGTCGAATAAGATGAGTCGCACAACCTACAAAAAAAATGCAATCCCAACAAGTTGTCTATGATTTGTTTTTTTGGTGTGTCTGGGAAAATAGCAATGCCATCATAGATACAAAGGCAGGCAGGCCTACCTGAAACTGGGTGTCACGCTGAAGTCTATTGAGTTTTCACCATATCGACTATCATCAGGTCGGATGCTAGGCTCCACATACCTTCAATCAAAAGCCTTCGAATAAGCACTTTACCCAGCTGCGAGGAAAAAAAAAGCTATAATTAAACAGCCTTGACATTTTAAAAAAAAAGGTTAAAGATAGAAGACATCCGTGGGGCAGGAACACTTCAACAAAACAAAGTAGAAAGGCCAAATGACCAATTATTATAATTTTGCATGTACCCATTTCAGTTCTGAATTGAAATCATCAGATAGAGGATAAGGATCTTGGACCTCGAAGATAACTGAGAACTGAGAAATAGGTGCAACATTTACAACAAGGAGCAAGGTGGGGGTATGTTTGCTTTATTTATAATTCAAACCATACTTACACTACATTCCATGGCTCAGGCCCTAGAACCCGTAAGAAAGTCAAAGGATTCATAGTTCCAGCTCCAACCATACTTAGTAGGTGATAAAGCAAGTACAAAAAAACTCAAGTGATCTCAGCGCTTGATTAGATAACAACGACCAATTTCAATGACATTTGCAAAACAGGCAGGAAACCACCCAAACTTAAATTATTTTGCAGCTGCTTTTCCAGACAATTTGAATAGAAATATGTTATCTAGAATCTAGACAACTTTTCCAGGTGCTTTTATTCCTATCTGTGTGATTTTCCCTAAGCCATTTTGTGCACATTTCAATCAGTTAAGGTTAAAGATTTTCAAAGACATTAATAGAATTAAGAGCAACTGATAAAGCTAAGCATCTACCACAACAAAAGCCATAAAATAGTTATTTAAGCTTTATGTGTTGAAATAATTCCAATTCTTATACAGAGAAACCATAATCAGTTAGTAATTCTGATTAGGTAACAATGAAATTTATCTTTAAAAATAATTATATCGTTGTCAGAGAACATCTTTTTATAAGATTTTAGGATTATGATAAGATTAAGGGAATTGCAACTCCATGCACATGGTTGTTCAGTTTGGGTTTAGCGTTATTTTTTACCTAGGCAAGGCTACTTGATCAATAGTCATTTTGTTGTTCTCTTCTTCTACAGGCTATATATTTTATAGTTTGCATTATTCAATCACTTAATTGTCAATTACGATGAAAAAAAGGAAATAGCGCATACGGGAATTGTTTTACTTTCTTGCCCAAAAGGTTGAATCTGCTAAAGCAAAAGAACTATCCTTCACCTTGGTTTCCGAGTTGTTCATATTGTTTTGACCATGATACTGAAGATTCTCGCCATCTTCTGCACAATTAAGATAAAAAAAGAAGAAGAGGAAAGTGGAGTAAATACAAGGGAGAAAGGAACCCAGTTGTGCTACTTATTCAGTAAGAAATGCAGTCCGAGTACCTCCCAGTGGTGTGCCTGAAATGTTGAAATCATTTTATGCCAAAAGTTCATCCCATTCTAGTGTATTGAGCTCATGTATTTTCATCTCATGACAGATTGTTCAACAGCCTAAAAATACAATTCTGTCAAGAAACAGCATCAGCGAACACACCTGCCAAGACTCTTCTCCTTTGAAGTTATACAGGACATCAGCTTCCTGCAAATCAGGCAAGGATTTCTTGTCCTCGCCACTACACTGAAAATAAATTGCAGGTTTTCTCTGTATCCATTCGTGCGTAGTGTATAATTCAACCGACTCAAGTGTGAAAACTGCTGATAATACCGGTCCTGAAAGACATTAAAGATATCAAGTAAGAACTGCTGCAATTCTTGATCGAAAAAACTTGATTCGGCGTTTTTTTCTGTAAAGAATGTGTCGTAGTTTCTCCTGAAAATGAAAGAATATGTGGATACAATTGAAACAGATTTCCATCAATAAATTAAAGACATTCCAAGGAGAACTATCCAATTTCCTTTCAATTGACCATTATCAACAAATGATATCAGCAAAGCCTCAGATGATACATCAAGATTCAAGACTATGTAAAATAAAGCTATTGCAGGCAATCGACATCGGATTCTCATAAATCAGCAGCTGAGCTAAAGAAGAAACCCCTTGAATCATCAAAGTAAGAATCAACCTCAATTTGAAGCCGAAACGTCATTCAAATCTTCGAAATTGGAATCCATTTCTAGGTAAGAGATCGAATAAGCGAAAGAAAATCTAATCATACGAAATTACCTATATAGTAAGGAATGAGATGGACGATTCAATTGAAAATGAGGAATCAAAAATCTCAAAACCAACAAACCCTAGACTCTTGGATAGAAAGCCCCAATTCATATTTCACTCTTCAAATCTCAAGCCCTAACCTAACAAAACCAAAATCAAAATATTTGGTTGCTACCTATTCCTTACCCTAATCATAAACAACTAAACAAACCAAGGAACAAAAATCCCCAATTCATATTCCACTCTTCAAATTTCAAGCCCTAACCTTACAAAACCAATTCAATCCACCAAAGATTCAATTCACTTAAAAGACTAACAAAATAAAATCAATTTAAGTACTGAATTTTTTTGGGGACTTACGAGAGGGCAAGAGGTTTCTTAGTCGAATCAAGCACGCAAGAGGAATCCACTTCTCTTGAATCAAAAAAGGTTAAGCTCAAAGCCCCTAAATCGAAATCAACTTTCGATCAATAGCTTAGAAAACAAAATCTAAAATAACAAGAGGAATCCTGAAAGATCAGACCCAGGAACCCTAATTCAGAATAAATCCGTCGAAAAGAAGCAAAAACAGAACGGAAGATGGAGAAGGTGAATATTGAGGTTGGGTTCATACCTTGAAGCCTTCCTCGGGTCTTCTAGAGCTGTAAATGTCTGCCAACATCCGGCGTACAGCCGTCGGGAAGGTCAAGGGGGAGAGAAGGGAGGTACGGATGGCGGTGTCCTTGAGTTCAACTCGGACGACTCGGATCTCCGGAACGAAGGGCCAGAGGGACGATCGCGGGGAAGGACCTGCAAAACGAGAGACAGGCCGATAAAAGACAGAGACGGAGAGAATTTAGATGAAAATACTGAAAGGGACATCAAAACAAAAAAATAAACATTTTTAAATTGAAACTTTGTTGGATAATTAAGACATTTCACATTTGAGAAGCCCACAGCCTTTGATCAGATGAGTCCACCAACAATGGACGGCAGATATAACTTTGGTTTTATGAACAGTAATTTTCGAAGTGCCTCTTTTAGGGTAGTAAGGATAGATGTATCAATTCCCTTTCGTGCGACCTACCAAATGTCTCATCCTTATTAAACCATCCATAAATTTGCGCGATTAACAAATCAAAGATCCGTCCTACCAGCCAAGGCAGATACAAATTCCAAAGATCCGTTCACAGGGAGGTACAGAGTGATCTCAGATTCAGATCGTTTTGTATCAATCGTCATAGGGTGTGAAAAGGGCCACGGGGAGAGATGGGTTGCTCGTTCTCAGGTCTCAACGCCCTATACGATGCCGTCAATGGCAATGGCGATGTCTGGATCAATGAGAACAGGTTCAAGATCGTCAGGCAGCTCGGCGAGGGCGGATTCCCCTATGTTTTCCTCGTCAAAAAGTTTCTCATGGACGACGCTTCTCCTTCTGCTGGCCTTGTTAAGAAATTGAAGGACCCTTCCTTTGCTTCAGGTATGAATTCCGTATTGGAGGTTTATGATAGTTGGATTATGAAATTTGGATTCCTCTTCAATTTCACAATTTGGAGTTGAATTCTTGATCTGCTGAGGATTTTTTTTATCTTATTTGACTTCGAGTATTGGAGGTTTATGATAGTTTGATGCTGTGGTTTTTACTTTTGATCATGGAGAGTGGAAGAAATAGGATTTTATATGATTTATTACGATTAAGGCTTTCTCGTTGGTGTAGTTTGGTTTATTTGAAATCTAGCAAGTCTGTAGATGGTTAGGTTTTCTGAGATATTGATAAATCCGATCATTTGGGGGTGATTTGGGAAGTGCGGTAATATTTTAGTGATTTGGGAAGTGCCAACGAGAATAGAGAATCAGACATGTACCTCAGTCTCATTGGCATAGGCTTGCTTTTGAATCTCTGCATGAGGTTTGTGTTGAATTGCATCAGTAATATCATGTTTGATTTTGATCCTGTGTAGATGATGGAACCTATGCCATGAAGAAAGTGTTGATTCAAAACAATGAACAACTGGAGTTGGTTAGGGAAGAGATCTGTGTGTCTTCTTTGTTCAGTCATCAGAATCTGCTTCCACTTCTTGATTATGCTATCATTCCAGTGAAGGTAATCAATGTATTACTGCCTTTCTTAGAAAATTGTACTCTCGAGGAATGCTAGGTGTGCTCCTTTGCTCAATAATAATAACTATGTTTACAAAAAGAGAATTTACATAATGTGTAAGTGCTAGTGATTTATTTATTGAAATGGTAATTGATAATCTTTTGATCAATTAATCACTGTGTGGCATAGTCTGAAAAATGCCATCTGGAGCATGATCTTAATCTTGAATTGATCTAACTGTGTTCTTTTTTGCTAAATTTGCACAAGATCTGTTTCAGATTTTCAATCAGTTTTGAAGATTGGGTTTGATTGTTTTTTCCTGCTCATCATTCAGTTTATGCTTCCATGTTCAGTGAATAACCGATGCAGTTGCATGATTTCATGTTTACCATTTGGAAAGGAGTCTTTGCCGTTGTATATTTGTTTTGATCCCTTTTTCTTGCCTTTATCCTCTTCATCTCAATATTGCAGAAACGAGAAAAAAAAAAAGAATGAAGTGTTTTGCAAATCAACTTTGCTGCTTTTTGAATGATCATAAATGGTTGTTTTACATAACTATATGATATGAATTCTGGAACAAAAAAAGATTCTAATGATTTTATATTTAAGAAATAGTTTTTTTTTATTTTTTATTAATCAGATATCTTTTGGTAATGTTTTGGGGGTGTCTCGGTGTTTTCTCTGATTTTCATGCCCGGTTACTCTGCCTCCCTATCTTCTTGACCTTTATATTTCTTGTGCCTTCTGTGTGACCTACTATCATGTGGTTCTATTGTTCTATTGTCCTATTATCCTTGGTCTATTGGAAACACTCTCTCAGCTTGTTCGGGAAAAGAGTGCGTACATCCTGACTTCCCAGACCCCGCTTTAACGCGGGCTTAGTTGGGATGTTGTTGTTGTTGTAATCAAATATGTTGATGGAAATGAACCACACCATGCCGTTGAAATGTTAGGCATTGTATTGCATCTACTATTCCTGCCAAGTTTGTTTAGATGGAGGGAAAGATTACAAACAAGTTCGTATGATGAATGAGATTCATGTCATCTTTGAACAGCTTGAAGAACCCATTTGATTGTATTTTATAGCTGGATTGTATGATGCCTGAAATTAGTTTAAATCATTGCTTTTAAAGTTTCTTTCCTTAATTGCCTGGCGTGTAATGAAGCCTTTTATTTGTTGATTTTCTGGCTATTCACTAGAAAATTTTAATTGCACTGACTAGGCTGGCCAAGAACATACATGGAAGCATGAAGCATATTTGCTTTTCCCAGTTCATCTGGGCGGAACGCTAGTTGACAATGCAAAATCAATGAAAACAAAGAAGGAGATGTTTTCTACTTCTGATGTTCTTCAAATATTTAGACAGGTGAGTACATGATTTATTTTGCATATGAGACTTAAACCATTAATTAGTCCGCAGTAGATCTATCAAAATGCAAACTGATCCATAAACTTGACTTGTAAAATGTGGGTTTTGACGCAAATATTTCGACCTCAAATACAAAATGGCTTGAACAGTTGAACCTGTTTAATCCGCAAATTTTTGGGTCGGTTTGGTTCAACCTTTGGGTCACACGTTTGATTAGGCTTCGAGGTAATGAAAAACATGTATAGATCGAAACAAGTATAGTGCACGGTGTAAAATATCCTATTTTAATTTATACATAGGATTACTAAAATAAGTTTAAAATATATAATAATTTAGGAACATAATATGGAGGATAGCATTACTAAAAAAATATATGAATTGAATAAAATAATAAAAGTATAGATTACATTATACATAGTCTAGGGTTATTAATAAATCACTTTCCACTTTTAACCAAAAAAAAATTCAATTTCCACTTATAGTTAAGTTTCACCCTAAGAAAGTAGGATCAAAAAGCAACTTTAGATAGAGGAATGAAATATCGATCTCAATCATTGTATTTATATAGAAACTAAAAATGAGAGGAGGTAATCGGTAAACATAATAAAGGCATATTCACTAATATAGTATTGTATGTAAAATTAGTGATAGTTCACATAACAAAATCGTATCGCTTGGTTTGTAGAACTAATTGATATATGTATGGCTGTAAGAACCCAATCATAGAGTTGTAGTCTTTCACAACTTTAGTAGGCAATAATAATACTCCCTCCGATCGGAAATAATTGATGTTTTAGACTTTTGCGCGGAAATTAAGAAACCTTCACTTGATGAAATTGGAGTAACAAAAAAATCAATTTTTTTTCGTCCAAGTACAACTGGTACACAATTACATTAATGAGAGAAGGTTTTAAATGTCTTCCCATGATGATTTTTTTTGAAAAAAATGGAGCCAACCTTTAGAAAACAATTTTTTAATCTCAAAACATCAAATAAATCCGATCAAAATTTTACCCTTAAAACATCAAATATTTCCGATCGGAGGGAGTAATAATTTGTTGTTGTTGTGAGCTGAATCTGCCATGTTTTACAGTAACTTTTATATCGATTTCTGTATACATTGCATTCATTTGGGTTTAGATAGTACAGAATCTATGTAGTTTATGTTTATTTGCCAAAATTATGGAATCTACACCAGTTTCTGTTTAATTCGCAGAAATCGAGGCACTTTACAACAACTCTACAGAAGGTCGGAAAAGCTCGGAAAACCACTACAAAAGTCCAAGGTCAAAGCAGCGGAACCAGTCTGAGAGTCAAGGCTACTCGATCTCGAGTAGGCCTTACTCGACCTAGAAGAGCATGTCCGAGCACAGCCTTGTCGACAGAGCCTGATCGAGCAAGCCAGACCACCCGACTTCCGGACCCAACTCGATCTCGACAAACCCTAGTCGAGATCGACGAAGCCCAGACACCACACCCGGAGTCGACAAGGAGAAGAACTGCCCGAGAAGCTGAGGACGAGAAGTCGAGCACAACCCTACTCGATCTCGACGAGCCCTTCTCGAGATCGACGATCCTTCCAGCGCCTGCCCGAGTCCTTGCCGAGGAGAAGTTGCTCGACCAGAGAAGATCATGTCTACTCGATCTCGACGAAGCTTGGTCGAGATCGACAAGCCCCTGAGTCCGGATCCAGGCTTGTCGAGTAAAGCCACCCGAGAGCACCTAGTCGGCAAGACCAACCCTACTCGACATCGACGAGTGCTAGTCGAGGTCGACGAGCCCAGGAAGCCATGTCCGAGCCACATCGAGGAGATCTACCCGAGAAGACCTAGTCGGCGAAGCCAGTCTACTCGAGGTCGACTAGGGCTTGTCGAGGTCGACGAGCACCGTGAGCCAGAGTCCGAGTGTGTCGAGCACCAGCTAGCCGAGACGACGAACCAAGCCAGTCGACCAAGACTTCTACTCGAGATCGACAAGAGCCTTGTCGAGGTCGACCAAGCTTCCAGAAGAAGCTGAACGGCGCGGTTTGATCAACTCTACTCGGATTTGGATTCCTTGGGCATGAAGATTTCCGATTCTATCCAAAACTATCAAGATCTACCATGAAGAGAAAGATTATATCCATTGAAGACTTTTAGATATAATTCCTATTTTAGATTTAATTCTTTTATGTCTTTTATTTATCCTTAAGCATTTTAGATAAAGTTTTAGATATAGATAGATATCTTCTTTCCTAGAATAGCTAGGGAATGAAGGATATAAATAAGGCCCATGGGGCTCAGTTTTATTCATTCAATTTCAGTCAGAGACAAGTAGTTCCAAAGATACAGTTTAGAGAGTTCAAAGGTTTTAGGGTTTTGGCTTTCAACGAAAGTTGGTTGCCGGGATTGTAAAGACTTTGAATATAGTTTAATGCAAATTTCTTTTCATCAATCAATGTCTGCAATTGCGATGAGGCGTGAGTAGTTCACCCACTTCTAGGGTTGGGGCGAGCCCGACGATAGCCATGCATAATTGAGGTAAAGATCCGACCTTTATCATGTTTCGAGCATTTTCCTACTTGTTGATGTGTTTATTGCCCATCTAATGGAGATCCATGCTAACAACTTGGATTATAAACATAAAATCGGTAGAGACAATTAGGGTTTCTTGAGAGAGTTGTCTAATTGTTGGAAAAGGCGAAAGCTTAGTCCTTTAATGTGAATTATATGATTATCTGTTTGGTCCTGCCTTATGCATGTTTGGTTATCGTTGTTGCAAACCCCAATCTTGGAAGTCTTTTACATTCAGTTTAAGTTCGAACCCTAAAGCATTTGTTTTTACCTTATTTTTATTTCGTTTCGTTCCCTGCCCTCGTCGATCTCGACCACCATCTGGTCGACCTCGACTACTAATCTTTGACCCAGAGTCGCCGTAGCTTACCTGTGCAAGAACTCGACGAGCCCATACCCGAAGTCGACGAGGACCGTACTCGACCTCGAGTAGCCCCTGGTCGAGATCGAGTAGCTTTTGCCGAGAACTCTTCCCTGTTCGACTGTCCGAGATTCTGTCGACTAACCCCTTTTGTCGAGCTCGAGGACTTCTGTGGTCGACTTTCGTGAGATTCTCCGCTGCCTAGGATCCGCTGACACGCTTCCTCGTGGATCGATCCTGACTTCCCGCTACTACATCAGGAGGAGGTCTTGTATTTATTTGGCATGGGCATAATCTGGTTTGAATTATATTTCTATATTTTGAACTCGATTTCCTCCCTACAACAAATTGGCGCCGTTGCCGGGGAAGCTATCATTCACGCCTTAGGTAGTCAGTTCTCACGTTTTCTTTGGGTTACTTTGCAGTGTATGCGTAGTTCTGGTCAAACACCTGAGTTTGACACCTTATACGAACCGGAACGCCTTTTTCACATCAGGGCTGAACTACAAAGAGCCATGGCGGCCGCTGAAACACAGGAGCAGCTGATTGCCAGACTTACCAGGGAACTGGCCGCTAAAGATGCTGCTATCGCCACTGAGAAAGCAGCAAGGGAACAAGCACAGGCTGAGCTTGCCCAATATCCAACTACTGCAGAGGATTATATGCATCCCACTCTCGTCGTGCCTGAATCGGCGATTCTAATCCCTGACAACTCTTTTAAAATTCGCACTCAATTTCTTATAGAGCTTAAAAATAATGCCTTTTATGGTAGATTTAATGAGTGTCCTCTTGAACATATTACAAACTTTTCTGACATGTGTCGTACTCTTGCTGAAGGTACAACCTTGGAATATGTCAAGATGAAAGCTTTTCGTTGGTCTCTCGCTGGTCCTGCACTGAAATGGCTGGAAGGACTGAAAGCAAGATCACTCACCACCTGGGCCCAAGTAGAGCAAGAATTTCTGAATAAATTCTTCCCACCAGCCAGAACAGCACATCTCCGCCAGAGAATCACCGCCTTCAAACAGAAGCAAGGGGAACCGCTGGCAAAGGCATGGGAGCGCTACAAGGATCTTCTGCGGTCTTGCCCTACTAATGGACAACCACCCTATGTCATTCAGGAGATCTTCTTCAACTCTCTTGATCAAGTCACCAAGGACAGAATCAACCATTATACTCGCTATGAGTATCTAACAATGCTGCCAAGTGATGCATGGGGTGTGCTGGAAAAGCTCACTAACTACGACAACAAATATGGGTCTACTTCAAACTATGAGGAGAACTCCTGCGCCAGGCCAGCACCATCTATGCCACTTTATGAGCCAGCAAAGGAGATTGACCCAGATGTCAGGGAGCAGTTCTACAGAGACCAGAATCGCAAGCTCCTCAAGCAAGTCAAATATCTGTCTGTCAATCAGCCTTGCATCGAATGAGGATCACAACGACACACCACTACTAAGTGCCCACACACAGAGCAAGTCAGAATGGCAGAAACACATGAGGAGGCAGCATACGCTGGGGGTCCTAATCGCTATATGGGGGATCAAAGGTCCTATCAACCACAATGGAACCAAGGTCCTCCTAGGAATCCCCCACCCTACAGAGCTCCAGGACATCCAGAGAGGGATCAAAAGAAGGACGATATGCAGCTGATCCTTGATGAGATGCGCCGAAATCATGCACAGAACCTGCAGGCTACAAACACCATCAACAATCAGCTCCAGCATGTCAACACAAAATTTGTAGAGTTGGATATCTGGAAAAAGGGCATTGAGACTCAGATGGGACAAATCGCTGCACAGATCCCACGACCATCCGGACAGCTCCCTGGGCAAACAGAACCAAATCCTAAGTGGAAAACCGGACATGTCGCAGGTATCAAACTCATGAGTGGGCATCAACTACACGAGCCAGAGGTCGGAAAACAGCAGGGCAAGGCAGAGCAGCAACTCGAGACAGAGCAAAAGCCAGTCGATCTCGACAAGTCCGTACTCGATCTCGAGGAGCCTGTGGTCGACCTCGACAAGCCTCTACTCGACCAAGACCAGAAGTTGAGCTCGGACTCCGCTGCGTAGCCCAGCAACCCGAGATCGACAACCCAACTCGAGGTCGACAAGTCTCTGGTCGATCTCGACAAGCATCTGGTCGATGTCGAGGAGCATCTGGCCGAAGTCGATGACTCTGCAGCATCTCCGACAACTGATCTGGCTTCGAAACAGAAAAAGCCACTTCCTTTCCCTTCTAAAACTCTTAAAGACCCCACTGCGGGTAGATTCAATAGATTTGTTAATATGTTGCAAGAGCTAAACTTTTCTATTCCTTTTACAGAAGCCCTGCAAGAGATGCCTGGATATGTCAAGTTTCTGAAGGAAATCCTAAGCAAGAAGCGATCAATTTCAGAGATTGCAGGCGAATGCAAAGTACTCCACTTCCCTGAAAAGAGGCATGACCCTGGTAAGTTTTCTGTTACTGTGGGTTTTGGACAATATAAATATGATTCTCTATGCGATTTAGGAGCAAGTGTGAGCATCATGCCTTTATCAATCTGGCGGAAGGTTAAGATAGGATGCATAGAACCTGTGGATGCTAAATTATACATGGCAAACAATACTGTGGTCATCCCTACAGGTATAGTTGAGAATGTTCCAGTCCAGGTTGGTAAATTCTTTGTTCCAGCTGATTTCCTTATTATTGACTGTGCTGAAGATCCTACTAGCCCTATTATTCTTGGTAGACCATTCTTAGCTACTGCAGATGCAAAGATTAGTGTTAAGAATCGCTCGCTCACCTTCACCATAGGCGATGAGGTTTTGGATTTCTCTTTTGGCCCTGCAAAAGAGGAGATTTCTTGGCTGGAGGTGAAAAGCATCAGCATCGACGGGACTAAGCAAACATCGGAGGAGGGAGCCAAATCTGTACTCGAGGTCGACAAGCCTTACTCGACCTCGACAAGCGCTCTACTCGACTTCGACAAACCTTTGTCGACCTCGACCACCACTGCTGAACCAGAGACTTGCCCAGAGTCTAAGTATGGGGTCCCTGTACTCGAGGTCGACCAGTTGTACTCGACATCGAGTAGACCCAAGCCCAATAATTTCTGTTTTGGGTCCGAACAGGTAAGTTCAGGTATGAATTCTACTCCCCCTCAGTCCATAAATAAAATTTTTAATGATTTAAAGGGAGCTAAAACACCGTGGCGAGAGAATTTGCAGAAACTGAGGGCTACAAAGAGGAAGAAGAAAGAGAAAGGAGATGATGCAAGCAATCCCCTGTCCGCTGAGCTTGCATACTACCATCAGGACCTAGATGATCCAGGAGAAGGGCCAAGCAGGAGCGGGCCCCACAATAATGGTCCTTGAGCGCAAACGGAGAAGTCGGCCTAGCGACTCTAAAATCTAGAGCATGTATATAGACTTTATGAACTTTTGGGACTTTTTTTTTGGTTTTGCTTTTTGGTTTTTGGTTTTTGTTTTGTTTTTGGTTTTATGTCTTTTTAAGAACTTCATATGGATAGTCTTGTTTTTGGTAGAATCTAACACTTGTACGTCGGCAAGCATATAAGGGTAACGAAAAGTGGAGGAAGAAGTCCCTGAAAACCAAGTCAGAATTGACGAAGGCCAAGTCGACGACGACGAGGAGGAGAAGCCAGGAGCTACTCGACCTCAAGTAGACATACTCGACCTCGACAAGCATCAGACACTCCTCGACTTCAGAAACCACCAGACGCAGACAAGCCTACTCGAGATCGGGTACACCTTACTCGAGATCGACGAGGCACCTCTACTCGACCTACACTGATCAGCCTTCCTCGATGCATTATCCTGTGAGTTCCTTCCTTTACTCTTGTTTTTATTTTATACAGTGAGGACACTGTAATGTTTAAGTATGGGGTGGGGGAAGGGCTTACTTTGTGCATATTTGCTATATTTGATCATATTTGATATATATGTGCATTATTTCTTTGAATTGCTACATGGCTATTTTGGAATGCATTATTGCTTTATGTGCTTAATATGCATGATTTCCAAAAATTTGAGAAAAATGACCCCTGTTGAAATTTTTGACATAATGTCATGGAAGCGTATATTGAACTCGACGATGCAAAAATTGGATTCATTAGAGATATAGCATGAAATTGCCTAGTTAAGGGAAGTCACAATGAAGTGCATATTTTGATGAAAACCATGAAAGGAGGTAAATTTTGAAGTTGTTTTTGACATGTTGCATGATAAGATGATGGAGGACTTTATATTTCCATATAATGCTCATATTGTTAAAATCCTAGCTTTACCTATGCTTATGCATCACAAAAGCCATAATATGCCTTATTTCAAATATTGCTCCACATGATCTAAATATTGACCATTCTTTACCTTATCCGGGGATTATGTTGAGAATGATGTTACATTAGGGAGATTGTTATATGGTTGTTGTGATTATTATCTTATATGGAGTTTGGAAGGAAATTGTTTGAAATATATGGAAAATTTAATGAGTGAAAGAAAATCCAATCACCTCAGGAGATAAAGGTAGATTGACCCTGCTCTCTAAGATAATAGTTTGGAGAGATGGGACACACTGTGAGGAGTCCAAAGCACTAAGTATCCGGGGCCATTCATGACACCCATGTTTGCGACTCGCGAGAAGGCACTGCTGAGGTTAGAGAGGTAAAAGCATTATTATTGAGAAAAGCAATATGAAAGGTGATGAATCAAATGGAGAAAGAATGTGGAATGAAACTCAAGTTTGGAAATGATCCATTTCCCCGGATCAAAAGCACCACATTGCCAAAAATTGCCCACCTTTTAGCCTTTTACCAATCTACTCCTTCATGAGCTTAAATTAAAGTCTTCTTGATTATAAATGCTTTGTCATATAAATTATTTATGCGTAACCCTCCTTTTGTGAGTAGATGTTGCTTTTACATATTTGCACGTGCATGAATCTGTGACACTAGTACCTTTTCGAGGATGGTAATTGATTGCAGGGACATATAAGAATGAATCAAAGATGTTGAGAGTTTGAATTCTTCCCCTGAATGACAAATAAAAGTATTGCTTGAGGACAAGCAAGCTTAAGTATGGGGTGTTTGTTGTGAGCTGAATCTGCCATGTTTTACAGTAACTTTTATATCAATTTTTGTATACATTGCATTCATTTGGGTTTAGATAGTACAGAATCTATGTAGTTTATGTTTATTTGCCAAAATTATGGAATCTACACCAGTTTCTGTTTAATTCGCAGAAATCGAGGCACTTTACAACAATTCTACAGAAGGTCGGAAAAGCTCGGAAAACCACTACAGAAGTCCAAGGTCAAAGCAGCGGAACCAGTCTGAGAGTCAAGGCTACTCGATCTCGAGTAGGCCTTACTCGACCTAGACGAGCATGTCCGAGCACAGCCTTGTCGACAGAGCCTGATCGAGCAAGCCAGACCACCCGACTTCCGGACCCAACTCGATCTCGACAAACCCTAGTCGAGATCGACGAAGCCCAGACACCACACCCGAAGTCGACAAGGAGAAGAACTGCCCGAGAAGCTGAGGACGAGAAGCCGAGCACAACCCTACTCAATCTCGACGAGCCCTTGTCGAGATCGACGATCCTTCCAGCGCCTGCCCGAGGAGAAGTTGCTCGACCAGAGAAGATCATGTCTACTCGATCTCGACGAAGCTTGGTCGAGATCGACAAGCCCCTGAGTCCGGATCCAGGCCTGTCGAGTAAAGCCACCCGAGAGCACCTAGTCGGCAAGACCAACCCTACTCGACATCGACGAGTGCTAGTCGAGGTCGACGAGCCCAGGAAGCCATGTCCGAGCCACATCGAGGAGATCTACCCGAGAAGAGCTAGTCGGCGAAGCCAGTCTACTCGAGGTCGACTAGGGCTTGTCGAGGTCGACGAGCACCGTGAGCCAGAGTCCGAGTTTGTCGAGCACCAGCTAGCCGAGACGACGAACCAAGCCAGTCGACCAAGACTTCTACTCGAGATCGACAAGAGCCTTGTCGAGGTCGACGAAGCTTCCAGAAGCTGAACGGCGCGGTTTGATTAACTCTACTCGGATTTGGATTCCTTGGGCATGAAGATTTCCGATTCTATCCAAAACTATCAAGATCTACCATGAAGAGAAAGATTCTATCCATTGAAGACTTTTAGATATAATTCCTATTTTAGATTTAATTCTTTTATGTCTTTTATTTATCCTTAAGCATTTTAGATAAAGTTTTAGATATAGATAGATATCTTCTTTCCTAGAATAGCTAGGTAATGAAGGCTATAAATAAGGCCCATGGGGCTCAGTTTTATTCATTCAATTTCAGTCAGAGACAAGTAGTTCCAAAGATACAGTTTAGGGAGTTCAAAGGTTTTTGGGTTTTGGCTTTCAACGAAAGTTGGTTGCCGGGATTGTAAAGACTTTGAATATAGTTTAATGCAAATTTCTTTTCATCAATCAATGTCTGCAATTGCGATGAGGCGTGAGTAGTCCACCCACTTCTAGGGTTGGGGCGAGTCCGACGATAGCCATGCATAATTGAGGTAAAGATCCGACCTTTATCATGTTTCGAGCATTTTCCTACTTGTTGATGTGTTTATTGCCCGTCTAATGGAGATCCATGCTAACAACTTGGATTATAAACATAAAATCGGTAGAGACAATTAGGGTTTCTTGAGAGAGTTGTCTAATTGTTGGAAAAGGCGAAAGCTTAGTCCTTTAATGCGAATTATATGATTATCTGTTTGGTCCTGCCTTATGCATGTTTGGTTATCGTTGTTGCAAACCCCAATCTTGGAAGTCTTTTACATTCAGTTTAAGTTCGAACCCTAAAGCATTTATTTTTACCTTATTTTTATTTCGTTTCGTTCCCTGCCCTCGTCGATCTCGACCACCATCTGGTCGACCTCGACTACTGATCTTCGACCCAGAGTCGCCGTAGCTTACCTGTGCAGGAACTCGACGAGCCCATACCCGAAGTCGACGAGGACCGTACTCGACCTCGAGTAGCCCCTGGTCGAGATCGAGTAGCTTTTGCCGAGAACTCTGCCCTGTTCGACTGTCCGAGCTTCTGTCGACTAACCCCTTTTGTCGAGCTCGAGGACTTCTGTGGTCGACTTTCGTGAGATTCTCCGCTGCCTAGGATCCGCTGGCACGCTTTCTCGTGGATCGATCCTGACTTCCCGCTGCTACATTAGGAGGAGGTCTTGTATTTATTTGGCGTGGGCATAATCTGGTTTGAATTATATTTCTATATTTTGACTTCGATTTCCTCCCTACAACAGTTGTTATAATTGAGTATCAACGATGTCATATTTTCAATAATGTCAAACATTGAAATGATCATCATGCCAAATGTTGTCAAATGGAATTTTATAGTTCATGCATTGAAATGGCTAGAGAAATTGAATATTTATTACTCCCTCCGTCCGCCAATACATATCCTTTTAGCCCATGTAATTTGTCAAAAATACATGTCTTTTTAGATTTAATTATTACACATAATCTACTTTTTAGATCTAATCATTATTTTAATTTTTACACCACCCCTACTCTCCTTACAAAAATTGAAAGAATTTTTTTTTTAATTTTAATTTGTTACTATTCCACTAGTACTTATAAGATTTCTTAATTCTTGTGCATAGACCTAAAAGGACATGTATTTCCGGACGGATGGAGTACCTTAAATTTGGAGTTAGGTTATAGTGGCGTCCAATAAAACATTTGTTATTCATACTTCAATGATACATTTTGCACAAATTTCACCAATACAATATATATTATTCCTTCAAAAAAAAAAACAGTGAATGAAGAATATTGATACTCAAGCATGCACCCACTTAAATAATTCAAAAATAATATTAATTAATAACTATGGCTAAGTGCATTTGTGTTTTTAGAAAGCACTAAGCATACATCCTTACTCAATTTCCAGAACAAATACTGGGGTCAAAGAGCTAAGAAAAAGCACATAAAATCCATAGACGCAAATACAAAGTACTTCCATAGAGTAGCAACGGGACGTCAAACCAGAAATATCATAAAGTTCATACAAACAACTGCAGGGGTCACATTGACTAAGGAAAATGAGATACGTGATGTCATCAAAGAGGACTTTGCTGAACGATATTCACAACAACAAAGACCAGTAATCAAAAGTGACCTTTTAGACAATATACAAAAAGAGATATCAAATGAGGACAATAACTGGCTAACAAGGCAAATTACCAACACGGAAATAAAGAATGCAGTTTTCGGACTAGCAAACGAGAAATCCCCAGGGCCGGATGGGTTCCCAGCTGGTTTCTTCAAAAAGTACTAGCACATTGTTGGACCCTCGATGATTAAGGTGGTCAAAAGCTTCTTCCTTAGTGGAAGAATACTTAAACAAATAAATCATACGTTCATATCACTAATACCAAAATGTGAAGACCCCAAGACAACCTCCCGATATAGGCCAATCAACTTATGCTCAACCACATATAAAATTATTTCAAAAGTTTTGGCAACCAGACTGAAAAGAATAATCCCCAAAATCATCAATCCCTTACAAAGGGCATTTACAACAGGAAGATCTATACAAGACAACATACTAATTGCAAACGAAATTTTCCACTCATTTACGAAAAAGAAAGGACACACAGGATGGATGACAGTCAAGTTAGATATGGAAAAAGCCTTTGACATGGTAGATTGGGACCTCCTCCTCTCGGTTATGTCTCGCTTTGGATTCTCTCAACTCTTTACCGAGTGGATTAAAGAATGCATAACCACTGTATCCTACTCAGTACTTGTAAACAATGAACCAACAGAACTATTCACTCCAACGCGAGGATTAAGACAATGTGATCCTCTATCTCCTTATCTCTTCCTCATTCTTTCTGAGGTGCTTGCACGTGGGCTTCACATAGAGGCTACAAAACAAAGGACACATATAGGAATCAATTTAGTTCGTAACGGGACAAGGCTACCATTCCTGGCATTTGCCGACGACGTCATTATTTTTACTTCAGCAACAAAGACGGCTTGTGACCAAATCAATAAGATACTTTTTGAATATTGCTCCTTATCAGGCCAAAAAGTCAATAGACATAAATCCCAATTCCAAATTACCACAAATACAACAAACAATCAAAAAACGATTATACAAAATGAACTGCAAATTCCTTTCACAAATAATATAGGGACATATTTAGGTTGTCCTATTATTTGTGGGACGGTAACGAAGGATGTATTTAATGAACTCCTCTTAAGCACAAGGTCAAAACTACAAAAGTGGAACGCTAACTGTCTCTCTCAAGCAGGCCGATGCACTCTCATTAAAACCACTTTATCCGCGAAACCATTGCACATCTTGCAATGTTTCCTACTACCTAAAGGTATACATGCGGAACTTGACAAGATAAACCGAAACTTCCTATGGAATAAAGGATCAAGGCATAAACCCTTAATTAGTTGGTTTGAGGTATGTAAATCCAAAAATAATGGGGGCCTGGGTCTCCGAAACTCTGAAGATATGAATAAAGCACTACAGATGAAGCTAATATGGAAAATCCTAGCGGAACCACACAGTCCTTGGGTTTCTTTAATAACGGAAAACTACCACAAACATCAAAGCATACTAAACTACAGAAGAAAGGGTGACACATCTTGGCAATGGACACAACTTATGAAACTATTACCTATATTCAAAGAAGGCCTACGTTGGTCTGTTGGTAATGGGAATAATATCAACTTCTGGCTTGATCACTGGTGTGGAGAAGCCCCACTAATTACTATGGTGTCCAATGATCAACACTTTGACACAACAGGAATAGTAGCAAATTACATAAAAGAAAACAAAATGTGGGACACGGATAAATTACATAGCAGCTTCAACAACATACTACCCAAAGAAACGATTCAACTAATAGAAGCAACAGTTGTTTGCAGAATTGGAAATAGTGGTCGAACAACCGGAAGTCAGAGTAGGCGAAGCAGGGGGCGACGAAGAGGATGTCTACGTTGTCGATGGTGAAGGCCCCTAGAAGGCGGCACGGAAGCAGTTGCGGGAAGGCCGGGATCAGGTGTCGGTAGACTCTGCTGAGGAGGCTGAGCGTGGGTTGTACTCAACCTGATCGTCGCCATTGCTGATTGCTCAAGTGACTCCTATCGATTGATGGATCGATCGAGATTACTTTGAAATTGCAATTAAATCTGGGAAGAAGTGTTTTGGAGAATTGATTTCTGATTAAGATGGAGGCGACAAGAGGCAACAATTAGAGATTTATAGGATTGTTTCTTTACTAAATTAATTATATCCTTCCAATATCGCTATATCTGATTTTGCTTGTTCCATAAGAACAATAATGGCGGGAAAGGAAACTAAACCCTCCATCAGCAGTGGCAGTGGTGGGCGACGACATCGGTGGTGGGCGGCGACGTCGGTGATCGGCAATTGTGGTGGTCGGCCGGCAAGGGCATCAGAGGAGGAGGTCTTAAGTGACGGTTAGTGGTGGCGGTGGGGGGTAGGAGAGAGGAAGGAAGGTTGAAGATGATGGGGGCAAATTTGGGACATTTCCATCCCCATCCCCTCAATCCTCATTTTTCTGGGTTCCATTCTCATCTCATTTTTTGATGTTTTATTCCCATCTACCTCCCCTTCCATCTACCTCCATCTTGTTGCCAAACATACGGGCACGATTCCCAAAGTCCACCCCTACCTCTTCCATCCCCTCCCACCCCAGCCAAACACGCCCCTAATTGGTTGAAAAGACAATTGATATATTAGTTAATGGTATTTGTAATCTATGTCTAAGACCATAAGTTAAAAATCACCGGCCTTGTTTGATTAAACGTAGCAATTTTAACTAGGGCTGAGCGTGAGCGTGGGCGTGGGACGGGATGAGGCGAGGCGGGACGAGACCGGGACGGAGCCCGTCCCGCTTAATTTTTTCGAGACGGAATCGGGACGGGATTTACTTTTTTTTTTAATCTCACACGGGCCTTATCCCACACGCCACACGGGACGGGACATGCCTTGTCTCCCAAATAAAATTAATAAAATATTATAAGGACCTGAAAAATATAAAATGTTTTCATATTTCATTTCCTACCATGTTAACATTAACACTGCCAGCTCAAGTGATCCAAGTTTAAATGTAAATAAATACAGTAGCCCTAAGCTAAGCCCCTAAATAATCTTACAATAACTCAACAAAAAAAAACTTATAGTATGTAAATGTAGTTATGTAAGTATTCAAAATTTAAATGTAAATAAATACAGTAACTAAATATATGTAAATAAAAAAAATTGTAATATTGCCTATATATATATATATATATATATATATATATATATATATATATATATATATATATATATATATATATATATATATAGAGAGAGAGAGAGAGAGAGAGAGAGAGAGAGAGAGAGAGAGAGAGTATGGGTACTTTGTGCACAAGGCTTCTGATGTACCTTGTGCACAAATCTGGACTCTTGATCTATATTAAATGGGTGGACAGGATTATGCCACATGTATGGGCTGGTTTAAAAAAATATTGTGGAAAAGAAGGCCCAAACTCACCGGGTCAAACGTGAAGCGCGTGTGAAACATTGAAACTGCTCAATAAAACACTAACCCACTCATTGTCTGTCATCGTAGAGCCGCCGATCGAAGAGCACTGAGCAGATCTGGATTGTTGGTGATCGTCGGCGAAGGGCGGGTTCGATTCAGGAGTCCGGCGGTGTGGCGAGGTGTCTGAGAGAACTTGTTGATGGCCGCGCGGGGAGGCTCCTTTGCCGTCTGTGATGGTTGTCGACGACGGCGGCGGATAATAGGGGTCGCTGGTGTGTGAACCCACTCATTGCCTGTCATCGTAGAGCCGTCGATCGAAGAGCACTGAGCAGATCTGGACTGTTGGTGATCGTCGGCGAAATTAATTCGGAGTCAAAACTAAAATTGATTGACAAAAAATTAAACATTATTCGATAGTATGTGACAAATTGATTTGATCTGAAATGGATGGAAAAATGAAATATAACATTATTCGGTAGAGTATGAAACATTATTCAATGGAATGGGTAGATTTTTCAAAACAACGAAATCAGATCCGGAAAAAAAAAAAAAAAGCGAGTCAGACCTTTTAAAGTGGGTCCCACCAGTTTTTCTATTTAAAAAAAAATTGAAAAACTCATTTAATCCTAGCCTTCCATTTCTTTAAATCAAAGGCCAAGATTTGTGCATAAGGTACACTATAAGGAGTGTGCACAAGGGAACCACTCCCTATATATATATATATATATATATATATATATATATATATATATATATATATGAGAAGAATTAATATTATTAAAATTAAAACTCACGTTCCGCGTATTATATATATATTATATATATATAATATGCGAGACAGGACCGGAATTTGCGGGATCTCATAGTCTTGTCCCGCATCCAGTCCCGCATAATTTTTGTGGGACGGACCGGGACGGGATTTACTTTTTCCCACTCAAATCCCACCGGGATCGGGACGGGACCGAGATTTGCGGAATTTGAGTCCATCCCTCATTTCAACTCTTAGAAAGTTACTTCATAAGAAATAGACTTTTATTCAATTTTATTTCTCGGAAAGTATGAAAATGATGAAGCAAACTTTTCATGAATTTAATTTCTCGAAAAGTATGAAAATGTGTTTGATTGAAATTAAATTTAAAAGATTTCATTTACTATATTTTGTTTGGCTGAACATGAAAACTTTATAGCATTGTTTATAAATTACTCTTATAACCTTTATTTATTACCTTTTCATATTTTTGTATGGAATAAATTGAAACTTTTCTTTATTAAAAATAAAAATTAAAATAAAAAAGATTTAGTGAAACAAAGAGGGGAAGTAGGGAGGGTGACCCCTTACCCTCCTTGTTCATATTGGGGGCGGAAATACTTGCAAGAAAGCTTGCGAAGGAGGCAAACTGGACAAATCTGGAATTTGTTTCCATTTCGGGAGTAGGGGACCTAGAATCCCGTTTCTTGCGTTCGATGATGACATTATCATATTCTCAAAAGGCAACGTCTCCGCATATACCAAAATTAGAAATATTTTGATAATTATGGTAGAATATCAGACCAGTAGGTTAACTACCATAAATAGGTTTTTCAGGCGATGTCTGGAATCCCTCGATCCAGAGTAGCAAAGATCGAAAGAAACCTCAACATTTCAAACGTTTCTAACCTAGAAAAGTATCTGGTTTTTCCAATCATAAATGAAAGAGTTTTGAAACAGACCTTTGAGGAAATCATCTCCCAACAAGGGAGAGCTACACTTTTGAATTGGTAAATAAAGAGGGGCCATTCCGGGGTTCGAACTTGGGACCTATGGGTACTACCCACAAGTCCTTTCCAGTGAGCCATTCCGGAATGGTTAGGGAGAGCTACACTAATATCAACATATCTGACGACAAAACCCGACAAAACCCTTTTATGTGATGCAAAGCTTCCTTCTTTCAGGATCGGTACATAAACATCTAGATCAATTAAATCATTCATTTTTTTGGAAAAAAAATGCAAAACATAGTCCTCCCATTTTCTTGGGACATGATTTGTACGCCTAAGAACCCATATCGATCTAGAGATATGAATGAAGCTCTACAACTGAAATCGTTATGGAAAATACTTACGAAACCAGACAATGCTTGGTTGAATGTAATACAATATAAATACCTAAAAGACAACAATATTCTACATTATCCCCGTAGGGGGAAATCGTCTTGGAAATGGTCAAAATTAAGCTCTCTCATTCCATCCTTTAAAAAAGGACTTATTTGATCAGTAGGTGGTGGAAAATCTATCAATTTCTGGAAAGACAATTAGACCTCACCTTCTCCTTTGATTAATAGAATTGATCAAAAAGTTGCTCTCAACCCGAATGAATTTGTTAGTGACTGTATTCGTGGTGCTCAGTGGTGGCGTGAGAAACTTACCTCATCCCTTCATGCGGATATAGACAAAGAAATTTTGGATATTTCTCTTTCTTCTACTCAGTTTCAAGATAGACTCTATTGGTGGCCGGATAAGAAATGGTGGTTTACAACTTCCAGTGCATTCAACCTTGTCTCAACTAACAACCATTCATGTTCTGATAAGAATACATGTATCTGGAAAATCAGTGCCCCTCATAAAATAAAAAACTTCTTGTGTAAATTAAGCCAAAAAGGTTTGCCAAAAACAACTTGGCTACTACAAAAAGGGTTTTATGTTCCTTCTACATGTTCTCTTTGTAATCTTGCTTCCGAGGATCAAGCTCATTTGTTTTGAGAGCGTCGAGTTAACAATTTTCAACAACGATTCGAGGGTGAAATAAAACAGGAAATTGAGGATATGTTGTCATATCCAAGAGACTTCCCTACGATATCAATACCTGTTCAGAAATGAAAATTCCTCTGACTCCGATGGGATCCTTCAAATACTCTCCACCCATTTGGAAAACTGGGATAGGGCGTGTAAACTAGATTTACATAATCTGGATGCAAACCAAGGGCCTTCTGGGAGAAATGCTTGCAGTTTCAGTTCCTGTAAAAGGAAAGAGTGCAAATGGAAGAAACCACCTCCGGGGATCTTTAAACTGAATTTTGACAACTCCACTGTCTCGCCAACAAACAGTTCCATTGGTTTCATTATCCAGGACTGTAATGGGTATCCCATTATCATTGAAGGAAATAAGGTGGGTGGTCAGTGTCCGATGATGACTGAGGCTCCAGCTCTGAGAAGTAGAATTTTGAAGGCTCTACACCTTAGAATTATGAACATTATTGTGGACAACGACTTCGAGATTATTATAAACTGCTTAAAATATAACACTACGTGCCCATGGGATATTGAACTCATTATGGCTAATACTAAAACTCTTTTGTTGGGTTTGCGGGAGAAGTCTTTCTCCCACATCCCTCTTCTTGGCATCGAGTAACGGATAAGGTTGCACATCTTAGCTATTATGTCGGGGTTATACTCTCGTGTGTAAATCTCGCCAAATAAATTCTCACATTAAAGACTATGACAGAAGGAAACTTTCGTTGTTCCTATCAAAGTATAACTCAAACCTACAAACTAGTATAGTAAGCAAGTAAGAGGTCGATCCCACGGAGAATAAAGTATTCCTAAGCAATGTATATTTACAAATTTGTAGAAAAGAGGGGTTTTGGTGATTGAAGTTGAGAAAATAAACTATAAACAAGTTAGTAGAGATAATAATTGAGAAAATAGTTTCATCTATAAATATCCACTCTAGGTTGGTTGATTGATCATCGATTCTTCTTCAAGTTCTCTTCTTATCCTATTATTGTTCCTGTCCTGATCTTGTGTAAATTACTAGTCCTACGAGTCCTAGTAACCCTTTCTAATTAGATAACCCTAACACGGTCAAGATTCAACCTAATAGTAGCATTAAGATTAAGGATTAACTAGGATATATACAACACCAAGCTACGAGTCAGTATTTAACATATAATTGATTCTCTACACACCAGTTTAGTCCTACGAGTCCTAAAAAGGCATGATTGCTACTATGGATTAAGTTTCGCTACGAGGAATCTACAAAATCCTATCAATAATCTCAACTAGTTATACGGACTAGAAGACATCAACAATATTCGCAAAAAAATCAATACGGATTAATAGGAATAGAACAAGAATACAAATCTCAAAACTTTATCAAACCAAAGCTTCAATCCATAGACGAAATGGAAGAGTTTAGCACTCCATGTCCATAGAGGCTCTCCTCTTGGGTTCTCTCAATTGATAGTCTCTAAGTGCATAAACTAATAGTCAATCGGACAACCGAGGCCTCCATAAAGTGCGAAACAAGTTCAGCATGTCTAGAGACAACTTCTGCTGATTTGTTCTTTACTTAGGCTCTCTAACTTCGATTCCGCTCCCGGGCTCTTCACTTTTCCTCCTCCTTTTCGCTCTTCCTTCATCCATGAGCTTCCTCATTCCTCGTCGGATCCACATATACCTGAAATAATCCATAAAAGCGTGTAGATTCCGACTCCACCAACAACACAGGTATAAATGCAAATCTAGCTTAAACTATACGTTATGCACATCTAAATCATGCTAAATGCATCCTTATATGCCTACCTAAATGCATGCTATCAGACTAGTATAACGATAAGTGAGGGTCGAACCCATAGGGAAATTTAAGATTAAAGTAATTTAAACGCTACTTCAATAAAAAGTGGGAAATAAGCAAATAAATATAAGAAAGTAAGCTAATGAAGATTGCAAACAAGGAAACAAAGAATAAAGTGAAGGTTTTGAGATCAATTCACTAGAGAAAAACGTTCCACCTATGCATTCTTCGACATTGGTTGGATTGGTCCTAGACTCAAACTCAAGTTGTCATATTTTCTTTCACATACATTCTTCACATCTTAGTTTATATAGATGAAAACACAACGAGTGAAATTAATCCCTTACACATTTATGTAATCAAAGCACAACAAAGATTTAACGTAAAGATAGCACAAAGTCCCAAGAATCTAGGCATATGAATAACATCAAGTAAGCATGGTAACCGATGTTTAAGACATATGTCAAAATCCTTATTTAGTCATGATCAAACAAGGTTATCACAATCCTAAGCATGCTACTACGGAATTCATTTAAGTATGGTAGAATAAATACCTAGCAAGATACTATTATGGTCGCGAATCAAAATAATATTGACAGTAAGCACAAGGAAAATCAAAAGAACAGTAGGAAAACAACTGAATTTAAGCCTCGCAAATCACAGTCTCTAAAACATAGGTGAAATAATTAACGGAATTAGCCACTGATGGCTTACCAAAATCATTCGAATTGATAAAAAATAAACAACCATGGATGGATGAAAAACTACTGTATTTTAGGAGAAAAGTATGAGAATAATAGTGGATGTCTAAGGAATTTCGTGGCCTAGGTTCATATGAGGGAGCAATTCACAAAGGATCAAGTGCGACGGTTGCAGAAGCAAGTTAAATAAAGTTCCTCACCAACAACCAAGCTTGTTCGGAGTGTGGGTCACTGACGCATGGCGAACATCATTGGCACTTTCGGCCCTTGTCAAATAGTAATAATATCCAAAAATAAATACAAAACCAATAGATTAGGCAATCAATCACTTGATAAACCATATGGAGAAGCGATTTCCTATTCAATAACTCTAAGCAAAGACTCTTATGACAAAGCAATGATATGTAGCAAGTAACAAAGATGTAAAAGTAACCAAAACCTTCCAATCTCTTCCTCCTCCTCTCCCACTCGGCTCTTCTTTCTCTGCTCTCTCCTTGTGCCCGAAGATGACTTGGCTTGAATGAATAAAAAAACCAGCCCAGAGCTTTATTTATAGGCTCCAATCCTAGCTATTCTAGGAAGAAACATCTCTATCTATATCTAACTTCTATCTATCTATATATAAAGATAAATATTTGATAAACAAAATAAATAAAATAATTAAATTCCCCCTAGGTAAATTAGGAAATTACTAAGTAGGACTGTAAGATAAATGTTCACTCTTGATAGAATATCTCTTGCTTGGTGTGGAAATAATTCTTCACTTGGATTCGAACTCGAATTCGGCCTCTGCGGTTTTCTGGATTTTTAGTCGACGTAGAGTAGGTTTAGTCGGCGTCGAGTAGGTTTAGTCGATCTCTAGTGGAAAGTGGTTGACATCAGTCGACTTCGAGTGGATTTTAGTCGACGTCGAGTGGATTTGTTGATTTCGAGTCCTCTGTCAGCTTTCAACATTCTGCTCCGTTTTGAAACACACCTTTCTGAGTCCTCGCTTATCTGATTGATGCATATGAGTATGAGTTGGAAAGATCTTTTCGAGGGCTACAACTCTCATGAAGACACCAAAACTTGATTCAAAAGGATGAATTATGAAAAGTGGGTTTTTCTCCAGATGCACCATGTGCTCTTCCTAAAAAACAAAAAAAAAAACTCTCTATAGGGCTGTCCGTACTGGCGATTGTGGAAAGTTCGACGCTTTTGCGTGAGGGCCATCACCAGCTCCACCCTCACGGTGGTCGTGCCGGCGGCTTTCAGGTAATGGCCAGGCGAGGAAAACCGATTGTGGTGAGGGGTCCACTTCCCCTACCAAAGCGAGTTGTGAGTGTGAATGGGAGCAGGAAGGAGGACGAGGAAAACCCTAGGTCTGAGCATATTAATGGCGATACTGACTATAAAGGCAAGAAAGTGGTTGAAGATGCAGATTCAGATGTTAATGTCAAGTTAGATCATGGGATTCGCGGAGAGGGAGAAGCAATCAATGAATCTGATCGCCAGCAGGTGAGCAATGGCGCGAATTTGAATTTTGCTCAAGCGCTCAAGCGGAATTTGAGGCTGAATAGATCTGGAGCTATTCCTTTTCAGGGGTCGACTTTTTCATTGAACAGGAACATTCAGAGTGCCGATAAACTCACCTTGCACACTGACGTCCAAAAAGGTAAGCTTAAAATCAGATCTGAGGATGTGCAGGAATCCAAGAAGATCTGGGAGGCTACTCTCATAGGGGTTGTGACTGGGGGTCGAGTGTCGTATAATGCTATCAGGGATATTGTGAGGGATGAATGGAAGGTGGCCTATCCGACGATGTTTCAGAAGAGCAACGGTGTTCTAGTGTTCAGATTTCAGTTTGAGGAGGACCTAAACTGGGTTCTTAGCAGCGGACCGTGGAATGTACAAGGAACCAAGCCTTTGATCCTGAAAAGATGGTTTCTCGGGATGTCAATTTCTTGGGCTGCTTTCGATAGGGTTCCTTGCTGGGTGTGCTTACCAGACCTTGAGCCCTACCTATTCACGAACACTAACTTGATCAGGCTTGGTAGCTCCATTGGGACCCCTGTCTGCATAGATGAAAGAACAGCTTTGGGGGAAAGAATCTCGTATGCGAGGCTGCTTGTTGAGGTGTCTGTTGAGGAATCCAGATTAGATGGTATTGAGATTGAGAATGTCGATGGGAGCTCATATCAGCAAAGGGTTATTTTTGAATGGTTACCCCCTAACTGTTTGGTTTGCAAGCACTTTGGACACTCTAATGCTAATTTCTTTAAGAAAAAGTTGGTCATTCAACCCCATATTAAGCTGCAATGGAAACCTAAGGCATCGGGACATATTGTGCAAGAGCAGGCTAGTAATGAGGCGGACAGTAAGGTTGAGCAGGAGGATGCTAAGACCTTAAGCGAGCCCTTGGGTGACAGTACGCCAAGGGTTAGTGTGGTAAAGGATTCTCTTGCTGGTGTAGCAGATCAGGGTCAGGGAGTCGATGCTGAAGCACAGATTCAGCAGGCTACCAGTGAGGATAAGGGTGGCTGGACATATGTTGGAAAAAAGAAAGTTGGGCGATCCCCGTCAGGTAAAGTTGTTAATCAGGCTATGAATGAATTTAGAATCCAGAATTCTTGCTTTGCAGCGCTACAGGAGATTGAGAACCAAGGTATGTGTAGTGCTGCTGGAGAAGATGAACACTGTGATAGTTCCAGTTCTAATGAGTGTAGCACTCATGTTTTAGTTTCTGATGGATAGATTGAAAATCACAACATGGAATATTACTGGGATTAAGGACCCAGTCAAAGCACATATTATTAATAATTTTTGTTTTGAAAATGATATAGGGCGTATAGGCCTCTTGGAAACAAAGCTTCTTCTAAAAAAATTTGAGGAAGTTAAGAGACAGTTAATGAATGGGTGGAGCTGCTGTTCTAATGGTAGTGAGTCAATCAAGGGCAGGATTTGGGTGTCTTGGAACCCTACTGTCTTCCAGGTTACAGTTGAGGTCATCCACAGCCAGTTCATCCATTGTAGGATGGCCTCTAGGGACTTGAAATTCTTCTTTTCTACAACCTTTGTGTATGCTCACAATTCTAAAGCTGAGAGGATTCCTATGTGGGATAGTCTGAGTAGTATTGCTGACAGTATGGATATTCCCTGGGTGGTTCTAGGGGATTTTAATTGTATTCTTAGTATGGATGAAAAGTGGCCAGTAAAGAAAGCAAAGAGAGATGAGTTTGAAGAGCTACTTACTGCTTTGGAAACTCGTGGACTAGCTGATCTTCCTTATTCTGGGGCAGCATTGACATGGAGAAACCGTAGAGTGGGGGTTGACAGAATTGGCAGAAAATTGGACAGGATTCTTGTGAAAGATGCATGGATGGAGCAGCTTGGTCATACCAAGGGATTCTTCGGCACTCTCATCTGCACGGACCACTCTCCTGGTATTGTGACATTATTCAGCTGCAACAAGAATAGGCGATATCCCTTTAAGTATAAAAAATTTTGGGGTAAGGAGGAGGAATTCTCTTCTATAGTCAGAGCTACTTGGAGTATAGATGTGGTGGGCTCAAGGCAATTTAAACTGGTTCAGAAACTAAAAAATGTAAAAGATGCCCTTAAACCTTGGAACAAAGCAAGGTTTCCTGACCTGCAATCACAAATTAAACTGCATAAGGGGGCTATTCATGAGCTGCATATACAGATCAGAAATGACAGAAACAACCAGGGGCTAGTTGATCAGTTGGGTAAGGCGGAACAGGAGCTGAGGAAGGATGTGGGCAGACTAATCAGTCTTACTACACAGCAGGCCAAATTACATTGGCTAACCATGGGGGAAGAAACTTCCTCAATGTTCTATAGGAACATGAAGGAAAGGACTGCCAGAAATGATATTCTTACTCTTAATAATGATAGGGGTATTAAGATGGAGGATGAGAACGAAATCAGAGCCCATGTGGTTAG
Organism: Persicaria tinctoria; assembly: GCA_037127255.1. Classification (NCBI taxonomy): domain Eukaryota; kingdom Viridiplantae; phylum Streptophyta; class Magnoliopsida; order Caryophyllales; family Polygonaceae; genus Persicaria; species Persicaria tinctoria. The sequence goes on along the minus strand of JBANSL010000004.1, from coordinate 39,642,599 downwards.
ATTCTTTGAGGAATTGCTTGCGTCTTCAGCTGTGATTTCTGCCCCCTTCTTTGTGCCTTCAGGTCCTGTACTGAACAACAACAGATCAGATGCACTGGAAGCTTTGCCAAGTTATGATGAGATTAAAAAGGTGATGTGGTCAGTGGGCATCAACAAATCTCCGGGACCAAACGGATTTGGTAGTAAGTTTTTCAAAGATGCGTGGAGCATAGTTGGGAAGGATACTTGTGAAGCCGTCAGAGAAATATTCAGAAATGGGAAAGTGCTTAAGCAGCTGAATTCTACATTTATTTCTCTCATTCCTAAGGTCTCTAATCCCACACTTGTGACTGAATTGAGACCTATTTCCTGCTACAACACAGTGATGAAGGTGGTTACTAAACTCATTGCGAGAAGGATAAAAGGGGATTTGAGAGGGCGAATCTCGGACTGCTAAGGGGCTTTTATACCTGGACGTTCCCTAGCCCATAATGCAGCAGTTGCCATGGAAGTGGTGAATGGGTATGGCGCAAAAGGTATTTCTCCTAGATGCACAATCAAGGTAGATTTACAAAAAGCATATGACTTGCTTAGTTGGGATTTTGTGAGAGCGACTTTGGTACAGCTGGAATTTCCCTCGAAGTTAACTACGCTAATCATGGAATGTGTGACCACTCCATCTTTCTCTGTTCTGATCAACGGGGAGCCAGAAGGGTTCTTTCGAGGAAAAAGAGGTATCTGTCAGGGAAATCCTCTGTCCCCTTATCTGTTTGTTTTGTGTATGGAAATGCTTAGTAGAAAATTACAAGCTGCGGCTGAGGATCCTTTGTTCAGATATCATCCAAAGTGCAAGGAGATGAAACTGGTGCACTTAGCGTTTGCAGACGACCTGTTGGTGTTCTGCCGAGCTGATATGCAATCCATTAGGGTTGTAAAAAAATGGTTGGAGGAATTCTTTGATATGTCTGGATTAAGGGAAAATCATGCCAAGAGCACAGTCTTCCTTGGGGGGGGGGGGGTGGGGGGGTCAAAGATGACATCGCAACTGATATAGTGCAGGAGCTGGGCTTTGTGAGGGGGCAATTTCCAGTCAAATATCTTGGCCTTCCTCTACAAAGCCAAAACATTAGAGTGCATGAGTTCTCAATGTTGTATGACAGAATTGGTGGAATGCTGAACTCTTGGACAGCACGACAACTCTCTTATGCCGGCAGGCTACAGTTACTCAAATCAGTTTTCTCGGGTGTGCACAATTTCTGGAGCCATGTATTGCTACTCCCTAAAGGAGTTATTGAGAAGATTGATGGGTTATGTAAGAGGTTTCTATGGAGTGGTAAATTGGAAGGAAGGAAATACTTAGTAGCATGGGATGATGTAACAAAACTATTTAAAGAAGAAGGGCTAGAGTTACACGAGTTGTTGTCCTGGAATAAAAGCGTCCTAGCTAAGCTGTATGGGGAGCTTATATTTCATAAAGACAGTGTTTGGTATCGATGGTGTCACAGCAACCATACTCGAGAAGATGATGGCTGGGATATGATTAACAGAAGTCGTGATACGGGTATTTGGAGACGAATCATTTCGATTGAAAATGAATTGAAGAAAGTGTTAGGAGTTGACAGTGTAACAGCTCACAACCTAGAGCCGATCTGCAAATCTGAAGGGGTTATATCATGTGCTTCTGTGTATCACTTGATACGACCCAGATCAGAGGAAGTGGTTTGGGGAGATCTCATATGGGGAGGATTGCAGAGCAAGCAGTGGGCTTTCATTGTCTGGCTGACTGCGAGGAAAAGATTACAGACAGGGTCCAGAGTTAAGCACTGGAAAGGGCTAGATGTCGCAGGATGTGTGCTTTGTGGGAATGCGGAAGAAACTGAAGATCATCTCTGGTGTAGCTGCCCAGCAATCCAGGAGGTTCAGTGCATGGTTTTTTATTGGATTGGGATTCATTGCAGATTCAATTCGATTGGAGACTGGCTGGCTTGGTTTGCTGGTGAACCGATCTCAACTCAGAAGAAGCAGCTTTACCAGGCAAAAATGATGGCTTTTGAGGCCTTGATTTACTTCACATGGAAGGGGAGGAATGGTGTGAAGTTCAGAGAGGAGCAGTTCATCCCGAAGAGCTGCGCTGAGCAGATTATTGCTAGCTGTGGATCGAGATTTTCTGCCAGATGGAAGTTTAAGCATCTGGTTAGAAAGTTTGGCTCACAGAGGATAGGGGAGGTATAGAAGTGGGTTCTTTTATTTTTTGAGGGGTGGAGGTATATATGGTACACTGAGTCTAAATGTAGTTCACAACGAGTAGAAGGCTGATTTTTTGGTAGGTTTGGTATACGTGGGTAGGCTGTTTTTTGGTCCACGTTTTTACTTAGTTTCATTCTCTGTATGACCAGTTGTTTGGTCATGCAACTTTTGTACATGTCTGGGTTAACCCCCTTATCTATATATTTACCAGTTCAGACCATGTGCTCTTCCTTAGCATATCCAATGTCTTCATGAATTTCTTTTAAACTCCAAAGTGCATCTGATTTCTGCGAAATTAAATAGAAACGTGTGTAGAACTCCATAATTTGCAAGTAATCATAAACTACACAAATCTCATGCTTTCCCAATATAAAAGTATAAAATATGGATAGAAATTGACATAAAAGATAGTATAAAACATGGTGAAATCAAGTTTTAATTTCAAAATATACTCTGGGAAAAATAATATGAGATTCTGGCATTGCCAGTGTAGGGTGCAAGTATTCTTTGGCATTCTGGGGATTCTGTTGCACCCGCTCTTAAAGTTCTCTTCTGGCCACGGCATCACGATCAACCCTTGCCTCCCACCTTTGTTGGTTTCAAGTGTACTCAGCCTCCCTAGTGGTAAAATCCTCCACCTCATTTCGGAGCTTCTCAAGCTTCTGCTCAGTGATCTGATTCGCAGCCTGTTGATTAGACATGATTTTTTTCAACCTTTCTTATAAACGAAGGAAGTGTTTTGGTTTGTCTAATCCCTAAAAATCAAGTGTGCGATCAGCGCATCGTATACACCTATTAGAAAGCACCAAAAGAGAACGTTATAAAGACTACTAAGGGCGCGATTGATGGCTTCCCTAGCAACAACGCCAAAATTTGTTAGAGAAGTAAAGTATGTATAAATATAAATCGCAAGAAAACCAACTCCTATGTCCTAGCAAAGATAAATTACAACACTCCCCCACTGTAGTGGAAGGGAATCAGGATCGATGCTCGAGGAAGCTAGTCAGCGCTCGCCTAAGTAGTCAAAAATCAATTCCTTGTATCGACTAGAAGTTCTCGAAATCGACAAAGTTCAGTCGATATCGACTGGGGTAGTCTATCGCTCCTCAGCGGTACCTGTAAAACACAAACAAGCAAATCGACGTAGAGTTAGGCAGTCGATGTCGAATGTGTGGCTCTCAATGTCGACTAGATGAGTCGATATCGAGTACAGAAAACATAAAATAGTAACTTTGTTCGACAAAGAATGGTCGAAAGAATGCGAAGGAATTATCAGAAATATCAAAAGGGGTTGTGCTATAATATATAAAAAGCTTCCAAGGTTAGGGTTTACCGCAACAATAACCATGTATGCTAATAACAAGAATTATGAACGATTATATTTTTTTATCATCATAAGATAGCTTTCGCAATCAACAAATAGATAAATAAAAGGTCTCACATAAAAATCTATTTGTTTCTTTCCTTTTCATAATTAGGGTTAACAAACTTTAGCAAGTAATACCTAATTACTATCCAAATTCACAATTAATTCACTTTTTCTTCATAATCATATATAAGGAATCGTCCTCTAATTTCGCATCGGATTAAGAATGGGATAGAAGATCATAAACTCATAAAAACATCATAAATTCAAGAATACTTACATGATTGTTGCCGAGCTCACCCTGACCCTAGAGTACAACCGAAAACTCCAATCTCTCTCTCCACTCTCGACCTATCTTTCTCTAACTACTAACTTGATTGCTCAAGTGCTAATGTATGATTTAAACCCTAGCCCCAAAGGCTTTGTTTATAATAGAGTAATCCTTGCTGGCTAAGGAAAGTAATCCTAATCGTACTATAATTGAAATAAATAAAACAGTATCCAAATAAGTAAATTCTCTAGGTTAAATAGATATTACCCATAAGGATAGAAGCTTATAAGCTAAGACAAAAGATTCTCTCTTCATTGTTAAGTAATTCTTCTCCGACTTGGATTCGTCAAATCTCGTTCGCGGCCAACTAAGGTTTCAGCCGACGTCGACCAAGTTCAGCCGACATATATCGACTGCTCTTCACTCGATCTCAAGTATCTTAGTAGATCTCGAGTTTTCTCCTTTCTTCAGCTCCTATATGTGGATCATTTTTCAGAAGATATCGGGTAGCCTCATTATATGTTGAGTACCTCAGTAGATGTCGAGTGACAAGTCGATCTCAAGCGCCAATATCGACTGAAATTACAGTAGCTTCCTGTTTCAACAATTAGCCAAATTCATCTTTCTTTGTGGTCGACATCGAGGGCCTGTAGTCTACATCGAGTGTTTCTTCAGCTCCTCCCTTATCTTCTTGCATTTATTCCAAAATGTCTCCAATTCCTGTGAAATTAAACCAAAACTTGTGTAGACCTCTGTTTCTCGCAAATAAACATAAACTACACAAATTCAATATTTTCCCAACCCAAAGTATAAAATATGAAGAATTGGAATAAAAGGGAGAATAAAACATGGTCAAAACTACGCATATCAATAGGCATTATAGATAGGTTTAGATGCATTTAGGATATATTTCCTGCATGTTTTATAATTAATTTGCATTATTATCCATTTATGCTTTCAAGTTCGGAATCTATGCTATTTTCTGTTCATTATGTAATTTTACAATCCGAGCTTAGAAAAGGCTAGTTTTGTGCTTAAGAGAGGCAAGGAAAATTCATAAGGGGGGCAAAGTAGAAGAGAATTGAGAATGAAAGAAGAATTAAAAAATACAGAATAATAGCGCCCGTCGGTCTTGCAGTATCAACAAACACCGATTTTATCAGAAGTTATCTTATTAGTTTATTATTATATCACTTTCTAGGGTTTAGAAAGGCCGACTACTACTCTATTTAGGCCGCCTATTGTTAGGTTTAGAGACTGTAATACCTAGGGTCTCAAGAGGCGTCAGCCCATGGCACCTAACCCTCTCAAGTCCGTTGTCCTCACTCCCAACATCCTTATAAATCACTCTGAGCATCCTTATGACCCTGTTAGGCCCTTGTGACATAGATAAGACGTGAATTACTTATAAATCACTTCCAACATCCTTATGTCACAAGAGCTTGTGTGACATAGATAAAACTTGAATTACTTTTAAATCACACCCAACATCCTTATGATATCCGATGCTGGACGGGGGTGTTCCAACCTCTTCCACTTAAAACACTAACGAAGAAGGAAGAAAACCATGGAAGAGCTCGAGGTCAACTACAGAAAGTCCAAGGTCAAGCAGCAGGTGAGCCATGACACATCAAGCAGAAAACAAGGAAAAGGACACTTGATAGGACTAGTCGATATCAATCAGAAGTGGTCGATGTCGAGTACATTTGGTCGACTACAACTCCAGAACACGGGATCGAGCAGAGGATCACTCGAGAGCACAGGAAGTCCTCGACGTCGAGTACTAGTCGAGCAACCAAATCCTACTCGAGCTCGAGCACAATCCGAGGAGCAGAAGAATTTTACTCGACGTCGAGTAGTTTACTCGATGTCAAGTACTTTCCAGTGACAAATCTGAGTCGACTATGAGTAGAAATCCAAGTGTGAGATTACTTACTATGGAAGTCACGTAAAGATCTATCGAAGAGAATGCTAATTTATCCACATTAGATATTTTCCATCTTTACCCAAGGGATTTTAATTGTTTTATTTCCTTTATTTTACAATGTTTTATCATTAAGTCTTTAGATAGATAGTTTTAGATATAGATAGATTATTCTTTCCTTGGATAACGGAGATTGAATACTACAAATAAGGCCCTAGGGGCTGGTTTTAGGATCATTATTCTCTCAAGCAATTGAGCAAACACTAGTTAGGCAATTTAGAGATTTTTGTTGGAGCTTGTGGCCGATTAGAGGTAGAGAGGCGAGAGCAGATTTGGCTTCGATTGGTTGTAAGCTTTGTTTTGATTTAATGCAAGTTAGTTTCTTTATGTTATCGATTTGTATTTTCATGATAAAGAGAGAGTAGTCATCCAACTTCTAGTGTCGGGGTGAGCCCGACGGTAGCCATGTAAGGTAATGCATCGAAGGTACAATCTTTATTGCGATTTCATCTTCTATCCCTAAAATGCACGATTCTTCTGCGACAGTCGAAGGTGATCTTTATTTATGTTATTTAAGTGAACGTGATCTTAATGCAAATTTGGATTAATTATGTGAAAAAGGGTTAGTAACAATTATGGTTTATGCGAAAGCCTCTATCTTCCTATTTGTTAATGAAGAAAGTTATTTGATGAAAAGGCATGATCTTTTATATCTTTAGCATTATTCTTATATGGTTATTGTTGTGGCGTTGAAACCCCGATTCTGTAAGCTTTTATATTATTGAATTAATTCCCACCAATTTCGTGTTGTTTCTATCTTTATTTTATCACAAGGTTACGTTTTTGTTCTACATTGACGTACTCGATCTCGACCACCACTAGTCGATCTTGAGTCCTGTAGTCGATGTCGAGTACTCTTGTACTCGACATAGGCTCTTTTCGTCTTCTGTTGTGCAGAGTTGCAGGTTTACTCGACGATGTAGTCAATATCGAGTACTTTAGTCGACATCGAGTATTCTTTTGGTCGATTTCGAGGAGTGATTTGGAACAAGATAGGTGAGTGCTGACGCGCTTCCTCGTGGACACGATCCTGATTCCCTTCCACTACAACGGGAGGAAGTCTTGTAATTTTTATTTGCGTGGTTCAAGTATTCGGTTTGAGATTTATATTTTATATTTATTTCATACTTGATTTTCCTCCTAACAAATTAGGGTGTCGTTGCTGGGGAAGCAATCAATCACACCCTTTTTAGTTTTTTTTTTACTATTTTCTTTTTGTTTTTGTTTTTCAGTGCATGCGATAAACTGATCGCACACCTATCAATCCTACTCTCAAGCTTGAACGGTTCTTCCATCTTAAGCAAAGGCTAAGGAGGAGACATGTCGACGACTAACGAGAATGAGGTCCAGCTCACACCAATACAGGAGCTTGAGCAACTCCGTAGACGAAAAGAGGAGTTCACCACCGGAGAATCTGAGTACGCCCAGCAAGAGGCGGAATATCAACAGAATCAACAAAGGTAGGAAGCAAGGGTGGATCGCGAAGTCAATGCCCGACGAGAGCTTGAGGAACGATTTCAGCATATCTCTACAAATGCAAAGGAGTACCTGCATCCTACTCTGGATCTTCCAGAATCGCTAATCGCTTTCCCGCGCGTTAACTTTGAAATTCGTCCTTCTTTTATTTCTAAAATTAGGAGGAGTCAATTTTAGGGGAAACCCAATGAATGCCCTTTAGAGCATATAACTGTTTTTTTTCTAGATTTATGTGAAGCTATTGCAGATGGTGCTAATCTAGAATATCCGAAACTAAAGGCATTTCGTTGGTCTCTTGTAAGAGTAGCTTCAGAGTGGCTAGAGGGTTTGCCTCCACAATCAATTCGCACGTGGAACGAACTAAGGGACTTGTTTCTTAACAAATTCTTTCCTCCTTCCAAAACAATTGCGCTCAGACAACAAATCACGACTTTCAAACAGAAGCCAGTGGAGAAATTGGCACAAGTCTAGGAGAACTATAAAAAGACTGTTGAAATCCTATCCTACGCATGGACAACCACCCTATGTAAACCAGAAGATTAACTTCAATTGCCTGGATGCACCAACTAAGGAGCGGATCAACAACTACGCCGTTTATAGGTATCTCGAGTACACCCCACGACGTGCTTGGGAAACCTTTGAAACATTTGCTAATTATGACAACACATATGAGACTTTTGTGACCTTAGTTGAAAGGTATGAAAGGTCTGCCCCATCTATGCTATTATATGAGCCACCAATGGAAATTTATCCGGATGTCAAGGAGCAATTCCACAATGATCAAGTACGTCGTCTCACCATGCAAGTTAAATTTCTGTCTAAAGATAAACCTTGTTTGAAATGTGGGTCTGTGAGGCACAACACTACTGCGTGCCCACGTGCCGACCAAATACTAGCTTATAACAGAAACCCACGAAGAGGCACGTTATGCGGGGGGAAACTACTTAGGACAGCATTAGCGGTAACGATTTCTTTTATTAAATGTCAACCGTTTCAATTCCTTTAAATAAATGCCTTGACCGTTTCTTTTATCCTCAACTAGCATAAATACGGGAAGAAAATTCTTTCTCCAGGACGATGACTGACTTGAGCGTCAGAGGGTCCTCCGAGGGGATAAGCCCCGCCCCGACCTCGTTCTTTGTTCATATGTTGCAGGATTGTATCTCACCAACGGTGCTCAATCTTTCTCAAGATCTATGGTTTGGATTTTTACATGGGTATTGAATTTGAGGATATAATGTCAAAACAAACATGTAGACTAGTCGAATATATTTCAGTGGTTTGGGATGACTTGATTGTAGATGATATTTTTTCTCAACATTATTGAATTAATAGTTTGAAATAATGAAATGTAAAAATGAGTTTGAGCTTTGAAGCCCTTTTTTAAATTTGTTTGAGTAAAATACGTGGTGAACACGTAATAGCTAACTCGTCCGTAACAGATTTGTGGTAGCCTGTAGGGACTAGTCCGAATAATAGACGTCCTAATTTGTTGTCACGATCTTTAAAAAAAAACCCAAAACAATACTAATTGATAATTACTAGATATATTATATAGTAGATGTATTGACTTTCAACTAAAAAGGTATAAATTTCATGTTTCAACTAAAAAAGTACAAATTACGTGCGCGCGTGTGTGGGGTTGGTTTGGGTGAAAACATCTTAATAGATGAAAATTAGGAACAAATCTGAATTTTTTTTCAAAATAATAAAAAAACCAAAAAAAAATTGCAAACTAGCCAAAATAGTTTGAAACAACGACTTTATCCCAATCTTTAAAAAAACAATAAAATACTAAAGCCGTTGTTTCAAATAGCGACTTTATATTATTTTTTTAATTTTTGGATAAAATTTGTAATTAAGAAAAGAAGGTGAAACAGCGACTCTCCCTTAATTAAAAAAAAAAAAAATTATACTCACCTTCTTATTCTCTCTCCCCATCATTGTTCCCTCCCCCCGTAGCCCCTTCTAACCTCTCTCTCATCTCCTCTCTCCTCCCATCATTGTCCCCTCCCTGGTCCCCACCGTAGCCCCCTTCTAGCCTCTCTCTCCTATTTTTCTCTATCCCCCCTTACTTTCCCACACCCTCTCTCCGCTTTTTGTTTTATATATATATAATTTGGTAGAGTCGCTGTTCTCTACCTATATATATATATATATAGGGATTGACTCGGATGAGGACCATTTCTTATAGTGAAAACCGAAAGGACTAATCCTATTGGCTGCTTTTTAACAGTGGACCCCTCCACTTTTCCACTAAAATCCAACCAAAAAACCAAAAATTACATAAAATAGCCATTAGTTTTAGAATTTTAATTTGTGTATTATTTTTAGTTATCTTTAATATTCCGCATTTATATTATATTAAGAGCGATCTTGCAATTTGGTATCAGAGCCAAGTTAATTAAAAATAATATGTATTTATCTATAAGACAATCTGGAGGTGTCTACTAATTGGCCCCATAAGACTTATCCTCATGCTTTACATTTAGATGTAAACGATAAGCATTTTGGAGCAATTTTAAATGCCATTTCAGACCAACTTATAGATCTAAAACTCGAAGTTAAAAAATTAGAACAATTATATATAGAGATTAGCAGTAAAATATTTAAGACTGTAAAAGAGACAGGCGAAGTACATCACTCAACAAATTTAAAAGTCATTAACGAAATTAGCCATCGGATAAGCCTAACATCAGGTGGTGAAATTAAGAAAGGATATCCTTTTAAATATAGTTATCCATTTAAAAAATCCAAAAAGAAGTTTTCTACTAAACTAGATAATATAAAGAACAAAGCGACTGTAGAAGAAGACCAAGACGAAAATCTTAAAAATGAATCACCATCCACTTCGACAAATAAAGAGATTCAGCACTAAGCTGGATGATCCAGAATGGAAATTGAGATTACCTAAACAAAAGGTCATTGAAACCAACTTTAAGAACCAAGAGGTCATGAGCGACGACGAGTCTGAAAAGAATTCGGATGAAGAAGCTGTGTCTCAACAAATGGGATTAATTAACCTAAAAGATATAGAAAACATTCCCATATCTAGTGTCCAAAGAAGGTTAAATGAAATCTTAAGACAAAGAAGGCTGAAGGAGAATGAACCTTTAGAACAAAATGAAGCTAGAAGACATTACAGAAGATATGAACATGGTTCAACTAGTAATTACAGACATAGGTTAAAGCCTAGAGAATTTCTGGAGAAGAAGGAAAGATTTGGAGTAAGCATTATGCCAAACCATAGACCAAATCAAAGAGAAATTAATCTAGAACCCATAAGTGAAACAGGCTATAAATTAAACTTAGATGGTGTAAGGAATAAGCGTGAAATCATAGAGTTCTGGAAGAAAAGTATGATGAGTGTATTAAACATGAATGTAGGTTGGAACTCTTCCCAATTCCTTAATTACATAGAGCATAGTTTCTATGGATGTATTGCCGACTGGTATGGAGCTATTGGAGATGACCCAAAACAAGAGCTTAGAAATTTAGCAAGCCCAGTGACGATGTTCACATTAATATGTGAATTAATAGAAGATGAATTCATTGGAGAAAAGGAAGATGAAGATAAGGAAGCCTTAAAATGGCAAAGAACCTTAAACAATCTTGAAATCTGTAACATGAAATATGTCGATAATTATATAACAGAATTCGAGAAGTACTACTATAAGATAGGGGAAAACAGCACTAATCTGCAAATGTTCTTTGATAAACTTCCTGCCCCAATTAATGAACAAATAAGTGAAGAGTATCGAGAGTTAATTAAAATTGGAGATAAAGATACTCTTGGTAACAGAATTTCCTATGTTAGGAAATGGGTCGAGAAAAAATGTCGAGATGTAAGAAGCACCCAAAGAATGAGAAAACAATTCTTAACTTGTTGGGAGACGCCAACAGAATGGGGATGTAACAATAGAGATTACCAAGGAAAAAGAAACTATAAGAGAAAAAGTTTCAATAAACAAAGAGGTGAAAAATATTACAAGAAGTATTATAAAAAACCATTCTCTAAAAACAGAAGGTTTTTCCAAAAAGCCTCGTTCTGTCCTGAGAAAAAGAAAAATTGTAAATGTTGGGCATGCGGAGAATCCGGTCATTATGCTAATGAATGCAAAAATAAGAAGAACAATAGATTAGCTGAAGCCCTAGGTAGTTTGGATTATATCGAGTTGTCTGAAGATGAAGCAGTAGATCTAGCCCTAAGAAATAACAAAGGGATAGTAGAAATAATAGAAGAAAAGCTTGAAGAAGATATAGAATCTGAAAATGAGTCAATAGAATGTGAAGAGATTAATGAAATGATGGAAGGAGAATCTCCTAGTGAGTTCTCTGATGAATATGAAATGACTACTTTAGCTCAACTTCAGCAAGCTGAAACCTCTATTGATGAAGAACAAGTTGAAGAAATGACAAGATCAGGGGTTGATTTTCCGATCATCGCTAAAGAACAGTTTGTTAAAAAATCATTATTCTCAAAATATGCTAAATATGTTTGCGAAGAAATGTCTGGAGATGTAACTGTCAAGAACAATGAAAATCAAGCAACTGAAGTAAACTTAATCAATTGGGCAAATATTCAGAAGCATAACAAAGATAAAAAATTTAAATATATTTTCATATGTGGCATCCAAGTAATTATAACTCCATTACAAGACTATGGAAAAGATGTGCAATGCATTAATTTTGTTTGCGACATTAGGCATAAAAAGTTTAGTGACCAATGCATCAGTGGTATAGTCTGTAACTTGAGTCAAGGAGCAGTTTCTTGGATCTGTAGGCCTAACTATTATGTTAGTCTAGAAGATCATTATGCATCTAAGTTCTTAGCTATAAAATTATTAACAGAAGGTATTAGTATGCATAAAGGAACTTGCCCTTTACAATTAAAGTGGAAGGTAGTTTATAAACTTGAAAATACTACAAATCCTCCACAAAAATGCCATATAGTAGAAGCTGAGAAACACGAGGTAGTAGGTCCAAGCAAAGAGGTTGTACCTGTTAAACTAAAACCTGATCAAATAAGACTTAAGACCATTTGGGTAAACGCATTCGAAAATTCTACAGGCACTAGCAGTAATAAGGTTTTAACCATAGATGAAGAAGGTAGAATACATACGAATGCTAAACCGCCAGTCAATCTCTCTAGATGTCCAAGTTTATCTAGAAACACTAGTTTTAGGTTCAATCCTAATCTTAGTATTACTCCAAGGAATCAGGGAGCTACCACTAATAGAAAAGACAAATCGTTTGTGGTAGATGAAGACATAGTGAGCATGATAGCAGCATTAAACAAAAGGTTAGAAAATAAGATTATAACAGAACCAGGCAGACGTAGTGTAGATCTAGGTTCTTATCCTTTTAAGGAAACAGTAACAGCAATTCCCCCAATAGTTCACAAGGTTAGAGAAAATCAAGAAGGATCTTCTAGTTCTGAACAAAAAGGAAAGATAATAGGATATCAAACTAAAACCATTAGTGAACCTATCTATGAGAATGATCCAGGGGCTAAAGACTTAAAAGAATCTCTCACAAATCCTTTACTTGAAGAAGAATTAGGAATGAGAATGGAAGTAATAGACCTCAGACATCTCTATGGAGATAATATGAGAGTAGAAGAAAGTCTTAAACATGTCAGTAGAGAATCACTAAAGAAAAATTATAGGATTACCAATCCTAATAGCATTTATATCCCGATAAGTATTTGCTTAGAAGGATTCAATAAATATGAGTTATGTGCCTTTGTCGATACGGGATGTTCAGTATGCTTTGGAAAAAAGGCATTATTTCCTGAGTTTATTTAGCAAAAGTCTCGCAGACCAATTCAAGTTAGAATAGCTGATGATAGTATCATGGTCCATTCAGAATTAGCTTCTGATGTACCTATCATGATAGGAGGAGTCCAATGTGTAATTCCTACACTATGGGCTACAAATCAGCCATCACATGATATGTTAATTGGAAATAATTTCCAAAGACTCCATGTTCCAGTAACTCAACACTTAGACATGATGGTCTTCAACATTCATGGTGAAGACGCTTGGGTTAAAAAGATTAAACAAGCTTATACACACCAAGCAATAGAATTTACGCGCACTAAGCGTGGTGAGGAATATATTCTTCCTACACAAAGGGAATTTGCACTCTCTATATGTGAAGTAACATTAAAAGATAAAATTCTTAAACAACAAGAAAAAATGTGTAAGGAATTATATTCTGAAAATCCTTTAAAATTTTGGGAAAAAGACAAATCGTTTGCTACCATAGAGCTAATAGATCCTAAAGCTGTTATTAGAGTAAAGCAGATGGTTTACACTTATAAGGATCAACAAGAATTTAAAGAACAGATTGATGAACTCTTAAAGAAAGGCTTAATTCGAGAAAGTAAAAGTCCTCATTCTAGCCCTGCCTTTATGGTCAGGAATCATGCAGAAGAAAAAAGAGGAAAAGCTAGAATGGTTATCAATTATAAAAAGCTTAATGATAATACTGTTTTTGATGGATATTATATCCCTAACAAGACAGTTTTATTTAATAGAATACAGGGAGCCACTTGGTTCTCTAAAATGGATTGTAAAAGTGGATATTGGCAGGTAAGAATGGATGAAAAAAGTATTCCACTTACTGCATTTAGTGCTCCACAAGGGCACTATGAATGGGTAGTCATGCCCTTTGGTTTAAAAAATGCACCACAAATATTTCAGAGAAGAATGGACAATGTCTTTAAAGAGTTTAAACATTGCTGTCTTGTTTACATTGATGATATCTTAATCTTCTCTAAAACTATAGAACAACATAAGCATGACTTGAAAGATATAACTCAAAAATGTATTGACCATGGAATCATTTTAGGACAGAAAAAATGCATTTATGCTGAACCTGAAATTGAGTTCCTAGGATTAAAGATTAAAGCTGGTCAAATTATTTTGCAAGAACATATTCTAGAAAAAGTAGAAAAATTTCCTGATGAAATCAAAGATAGAAAACAACTAGAAAGATTTCTAGGTTGTCTTACTTATGCGTCTGATTTTATAAAAGATCTAGCCAAATTGAGAAAACCTCTACAGATTAAATTAAAGAAAGATCAAGTTTGGAGTTGGACTCAATTAGATACTAAAATAGTCAAAGAACTTAAAAGAAGATGTGAAAAACTTCCAATATTAACTTTACCTAATGAAGATGATGAGTTAGTTCTTGAAACAGATGCTACTGATTATCATTGGGGAGCTGTTTTAAAAATAAAGAAAGATAACAAGCTTTGCAGGTATAGTAGTGGCAGCTTCAACAAATCTGAGTATAATTATACTGTTATGGAGAAGGAGATTCTTGCAATTTATCGTGGAATCCAGAAATTTATAATCTTCCTAGCTCCTAAACCTTTTACAGTCAGAACAGATTGTAAAGGAATATTGGGTTTCATAAATAACAATCTTGATAATATGAAAGCGCATGGGAGACTCCTGCGTTGGCAATTAGCCCTTAATCAATTTACTTTTACCATTGAACATGTGCAGGGATCCAAAAATTCTCTTGCTGACAGCTTAACAAGAGAATTAGCGGATGGATCAGAGAAATCAAACGCGGTGGGAAAATCCGCAATGGGTGTTCCACCCATGGGACGTTAATCTCTTAGGAGAAATAAGAGGATACCAAGGATGGGTTTCCCCTCCAAGTTTTTCTATTTTTGTTGATTTTGGAAGATTTACTGAGAATAGATTCCGTCGTGGACTCTTACAAACGAGACACATAGCGGTTATAAGAATGTTAACTCTAGAGATAATTATAAAAGTTCTCCAGCTACCTACTGAAATCCAGGAGGACATCTGTAGAAGATGGAAAATGAGAGATTTCGACAACTTCTACTGGATGGTAAGCTTGAGAGATCACGATACTCCAGCAACGATCAGAGAATGGTGTAACCATTTCTGTGTAACCACTGGCGCAGGATTGGGAGGATTATCATTACCCATCATGCCAGATGCAGATGCAGACTTTTTGAATTCGTGGAAATATGGAATGTGCAATGGAATCCACCACAATAACAGGAGACCATGGCCAAAGAAAGAAGAAGAAAGCATCTTGTACAAGTATTTCACTAAGTTCCAGAAGGAGGTCTTCCTCAGAGCAGCAACATTCGAAAAAATACAAGACATAAGTTGTTGCCGTGTTATCAGTGCCTGCATAGATGTTAGCCAGGGAAAAACCCGGCTACCACACTACCTAATCTTCCTACTAATGAGGGAAGATTATTGGTACGTGAAAGATACAGTAATGGAAGGAAGAATCGATGTAGTAAGACATACTTGGGAGGCAAGAGCAAAGGGATTCTTCTACATCTACTACTACATCACCAAGTTTAGACAGACAGATTGTGGGATATTCAAAGTCGGAAATACAACCTTCATCGTATCCCCACAACTCAATCCACTAATGCAGCAAGCCATAAACAGGACTGAATCCATCAGTCTTTACTTAGCAGAAATAGAGGCCGGTCAGTTTTTAGACAAAAGAGGACACGAGAGGATGATCGATTTACTAATCGCATGGGATCGAGACTACGCTGACGGATTAATGCTTTATCTCGATCTAGACAATGAGCAAGATTTGGAGTTTGATAATACTCTAGATCTAGTTCAAGATTACAATGATGATGACCTGGAAGCCAACATGGGAGACGAAGGGGTCCAGAACCTGGACAACTAAGAGCCATCATCATCCAAGCTCAATTATTGTACTTTATGCTTTTACTGTTTTTGCTTTTATCACATGAATCTGTAAAATAATTGTTGTACTGTGTGCTTTTCTGAGTGCGTAGGGGCCCATTTGTCGGCCATTTGTAAAGAGACGTTGGAAGAGGTATCCAATGCTCTCTACTCTGCTCTATAAATAGAGCCATTCTCCAACTTCTCAAACACACAATTCCAGAGAGAGAGAGAGAGAGAAACCATAGGAGAAGAGAGAAGGAGAGTTTGTAAATCAGAAAGAGAAATAGAAACGTTTTGAATTTGAGTAGATTGGTGTTTCCATCACTCTAAAGTTCAAAACCTTTCAATGGATCTTCTGATATGAGTGTTAAGTATGTCTAAGTTTTAAGTTAAGAGTGCTTGTGTGTTGTAATATTTCCCAGATTCAGTAAAGTTTGTTTTTAAGAAAGGGAAAGCTACTTAATTGAACACTATGTTTTGAATACTTTGTTTTCTTGATTAAAATCCCTTCACCCTCTCAAAACCACAACCAAAAGCTAGAGACTACGGTCTGAGGTAGGAAACGAAACAGATCTGTGCTCAATCTGGACTAAGGGAGGCATGGTTGAAGGTTAGCCACCTCTAGAAAGCCGGAAGCTAAGGAACGCCGGTGGTCCAGAGTAACTACGTTCAGGTATGGGTCAAAACTCTTTAGCTTGAAAGTTTTAGTTGCAGAGCGTGGTGGGCTTAAAACCACAAAAAACTTATTATTCATAATATAGTTAGTAGATTATGGTAGTTAGTACCACTAAAAGTCATTTATAAATCTTCGTTATTTCACTTTGATAAAAGTATAAAAAGTTTGAACAAATTTGTAATTTCTATAAAGCTTGGGTAAAGTTGCAAATTACTATCAGAATTGCCCCACCTGTGAGCCCCACAGTGTCAACCAATCAAAACGCTCCTCACGGTTTCTACCACAATATTGGTTTTCACCGGAGCGCGACCCTATATATATATATATATATATATATATATATATATATATATATATATATATATATATATATATATATTTCAGTTTTTCATCTTAATTAAAAATTTGACCCGAAAATTTTAAAAAAAAATACAAAGTCGCTGTTTCAAACAGCGACTTTAGTATTTTTTTTTTTAAGTTGAGGTAAAGTCGCTGTTTCAAACAACGACTTTACCCTACTTTGGCTAAATCCCAAAATTGTTTCGGATTTTGGCTAGTTTGCAAATTTTTTTTTGTTTTTTTGGCTATTTTGAAAAAAAATTCAACAAAACTAGGCTAAAGAATTTATCAAAATCAAGGGTTAAGATAAATAGTGATTTTCTGTTTTTTTTTTTCAAAAAACAAATCGGATGGGCCCCACAACCAATCCACTCACGCGCGTGATCTCCCCACTCTATCCCCTCACTCTTTCAATTTTTTTTTTATTAGGTGAAAGTTCGAGCTCAGATAAACCTGAAGCTCGAGAGGCTGACGAATCGGCAGAAGGACAAGCCGTCAACATACAACAAACAAACACACAAATTAACGCAAAAGAAAGAAACAACCCTAAAACTCATATAAGTCACTACCAGCGAGCGAAAGAGTCGAGAGAGATCCAAGGCGAGCCGCGAATGTCGAGAACACGGGAGAGTGAGACGACTCTCACGGCGTCTCAACGCCGAGGAGGCGGAGAACAGTAACCCACCATCCGAAAAGGCGAAACCTAGGGAACTGGGGACCACCGACGTTGCCCCCACCTAGATGAGGGATCTTCGAAGACCACGAACACCACCACGATCCTCTAGATCATATAGGACGTCCGATACTGCAACCCAACTTCCAAAGAAACGACCCGACGCTAACAGAGGGAACAAATACAAGCTAGAAAGGGAAGAGCTAAACATCTGCCGAAAAAATGCGTGCAAACTCCCGGAACCAAATTTAATGTCGGAGAAGTAATTATTTAAACTATTAACACACAAATTACAATCCAGACCCTTTCGGGATTTTGATTAACCCTTTCGGAAATTTTGTTGGACGCTTTTGGGAGTTTTGTCAAACCCTTTCGGAATTTAAATACCCTTTCGGAGTAGCGTTTTAACCTTAACCGGCAGATTTACATATATATTTTATATCTTTCATTTGACTGCAATTTTTTTTTTAGTAAAATGAATTCTTGGGCTGCTTCGGGCCCAAGGACGAAGCACAATTAATCGGGTCATGAGTCCATCCACCGAAAGGAAGAACAACCATGGAGGCCGGCATAGGGCTTGAGCTGCCAGCGACGCCGAGGCAGGATCCGAAGAACGGATGAGCGAGGCATGACGCCGATGATAATGACTCCGGAGCCGGAATCGACGAACAACGCTCGGAAAATGGTCGGGACCCACTCCGCAGGAGGAGGAGCCGGTGGAGGCTGGGGGGCATACAATAGTCGGAGGTAACGCACGATCCACCGACGGTGGACGACGACTGCGAAATGTAGTTCATTCTTCTCTCACCAATGAAGGCGCATGTTTGATCCCCAGAGGGGAGTTATCCCAAAGAGAGAGATTTACAATCTCAGGTTTTGACAACAATCCAAGCAAGCTAACACAGAAAACGGATGCACACAATTCAAGATATGGAGGCTCCCGAAGGAGATTTGGACTCCCGGAGGAGAGTTTTTTTTTTCACTTACATTCTCCGCCAGTGGATTGCAGTCAACGGAGACGACGGTTGACAACAAAGGAGAAACTCGAAGAAGAAGACGGCACCCAAACCGACAGACATCAGGAAGACAACGCGGATGGTAGGCCTCGCAACCGCCGCCCAAAGGAGAGCCGGAAGCGGAGGAAGAGATGACATACATTTGAGACCCAAATGAAGAAGATGAGTCGGGAGTTGCTGACCCATGGAACAAGGGAAAAGGCCCGAAATCAGCCTTTCTACAACTCGAATCGATAACAAAACAAGGATTTCTAGGCACAAGAGGCCACAATCTATCTAAAATTAGGGGTACAGAAGAAGATTTGGGTGATGAATAGAGGATTTTGGCCACAAATTAGGGATAGAAAGATGCAGACTGGAATGGAATTTGGGGCGCGTCGGAGAGTGTACTCCACCAGCCCATCTGCTCACTCTTTCATCTTGTTTAACACCCATCCATGTACGATATTAATTTTTTTTTCGCTTCGTTTTTTTTTGATAGATTTTTTTATGCTTTGTTTTTTTTATAGAAAAATTACACCGTTATCAAAATATTTGTGTAGAAATTTTTTTTTTTTTGGTAAAGTGAAATTAATTTTATTATTCGGTTAAATTACAAAGATTATTCATATTTAAGGGGACTATTATTCGGTTAAAGTTAATATATTATTCGGTTAAATTGTATACGAATCTATTAGTTTTGGAGATTTTACAAGTATAACCAACAAAATTGTACATTCTTGGGTGAGATTAAACAAAAATTCATGTATAAGAGGATATTTGAAAAAAAAAATATCTATGACTTAATAAACATTAATCGGTTAATTTTGAAAGATTATTCGGTTAAATTATAGACATTATTCAATTTATTATAGAGATTATTCATATATAAGAGGAAACTTATTCGGTTAGTTTTGAGAATTTTTTTTCAAAATATTCACAAAAAAATAAATAATTACACATTTATTCACTACTTTAAACTATTTACAAAAATATTCATTTTTTGCAGGAATGTCAGAAAAACGCGGTCTAAGACCGCGTTTTATTAACAAAGAAAAAATTATAAAATTGGAGAAATGGGTGAAAAAAATTAACAAAAAGAAACGCGGGTTGAAACCGCGTTTCTTTGTTAATTTATTTCGAAATGAATTTTATAATTGTGGGTATTAATTTTACCCAAAAGACGCGGCTTCAAGCCGCGTCTCTCCTTCCTTTTTTTTTTTTTTTTTTTGTTCAGGGAATCAACGCCGGGGGGGGGGGTTCTGGCCGTGGGAAGGAGGGACGAGGCCGGACGGGCAGGGACGAGGCCGGAATCAGGAGGCCGGAGCACTTCGACACCTGCTGACCTGCAACCCCATCTTCTTCCCCTCGCCCCGCCTTCCTCCCGCTGCAACTCCAGCGCCATCGGCCCGACGCTTCGCCTGCAACTCCACCGCCATAGCCCTGGCGCCTCGCCTGCGACTCCACCGTCGTCGCGCCCCGGATCCCTGGCCCTCCTGCCCGACCTCCTCCCTGATCGAAATCGAAACTCTGGTCGATTGCCCGAATCTCCTCTTTCCCACCTGTGACATCCGACCTCGAAATCGGTAGATGGTTGCCCCAAATCGGGACTCCGACCTCCTCCCCCCTCCTTCCACCAGCAACCTCCGACCTCCTCTCCCCGAAATCCGCCTCGTCCCTGCCCAAAATCAGGACTCCGGCCTCCTTCCCCCTTCCCACGGCCACCAGCAACCCCAGCCCCCTTTCTCCAACCCCCGGCGCCCCTTCCTTCCCTGAAGCAAAACAAAAAAAAAAAAAAGAGAGAGACGCGGCTTGAAGCCGCGTCTTTTTGGTAAAATTAATACCAAGAATTGTAAAATTCATTTCGAAATAAATTAACAAAGAAACGCGGTTTCAACCCGCGTTTCTTTTTGTTAATTTTTTTCACCCAATTCTCCAATTTTATAATTTTTTCTTTGTTAATAAAACGCGGTCTAAGACCGCGTTTTTCTGACATTCCTGCAACAAATGAATATTTTTGTAAATAGTTCAAAGTAGTGAATAAATGTGTAATTATTTATTTTTTTTGTGAATATTTTGAAAAAAAATTCTAGTTTTGAGAGATTGTTCGGTTTAATTATAGATATTATTTGGTTAAATTATAGAGATTATTCAATTTATTATAGAGATTATTCATATATAAGAGAAAAATTATTCGGCTAGTTTTGAGAGACTATTCGGTTTAATTATAGAGATTATTCGGTTAAATTATGCATTATTCGGTGAATTGATAATTATTATTTGTAGATAATTTAATAATCATTAATTGGTTAATTTTGAGAGATTATTTTGTTAAATTATAGAGTTCGGTTAATTTTGAGAGAGTATTCGCTTAAATTATAGGATGATTGTTTACACACTTATTGTTTTTTTTTTTGCGGTTGTTATCAAGATAATATAGTAAAAATTAAACTATTCGGTTAATTTAGAAAGATTATTAGTATTTACAAGGTGATTATTCAATTAAATCTTAGAAACAATTGAATTCTGGAGTGAAAGTATCTATATTAATAAATATTTAAATTATTCATATGTATTAATGATATTCATATATATCGTATATAACCAAAAATAAATATTGTCTATTTTGAAAAAAAATATTATCAATCTTAATTGAGAAATCATCAATCTTAATTAGACCTGTCAAAACACAACCCGACCTGGTGACACGACCCGAAAAATTTACGAATCGAACCCAGAAATTTTGGCCCAAATTTTTTTTCCGACCCGAACCCGAAATATCCGAAATTTCCCGGGTAATTTGGGTTTCGACCCGGTGACCCGATTGACCCGGTAATTTTGACCCGATTTACCAGATTGACCCGGTGACCCGATTGACCCGGTTGATATACAATTATATATAATTAATTTTTTTTATATATAATTAAAATTTATCACAAAATTATCAAATCATGATTTTTTTTAATTTAAAAAATAAAAAATTGACAAACCCGAAATCGACCTGAAATGACCCGAAACCCGGTCAAACCCGTGTTCGAGTCAACCTGAAAAACCCAGAACCCGTTTTACCTGAAACCCGAAGTAACCTGACCCGAATAATCCATTTGATAGGTCTAATCTTAATTAAAATGCCTCAATTTCAATGGATATTTGACCAAAAAAATTTGAAATTCACCTAACAATTTTCTAAAATCGGCCACTGCAACCAAATTCATCCAAAAAAAAATTAAATCTCCCGGGCCCCACACAATTTCAAACAAGGGGCAACTTCACCCATAATATACAGTGGGAGATTTCGGGAGCGAAATCCTATGGGTGGGCTTAAATCCCGCAAATCCTGGTCCCGTCCCGGTCCCATCCAGTAAAAACTATACGGGACGGGACGCGGGACGACCCGTTCTAATCCCGTAAATCCTGTCCCGTCTCGCATAAGTATATAATAATGTGTACTATATATAATATAGTATGTTATACAATATATATTATTAAATATATATATATATATATATATATATATATATATATATATATATATATATGTTCAAATGAAAATGGGGCTTAAGATGAAAAATTTGTTTAAAGTGAAAATGATCCAATTTGAAAATAAATGGGTCTAATTTAAAGGTAAATGGGCCTAATTAAATGAGTAATAGATAAATGAGTCTATTTAATGTGTAAATGTGCCTAATTTTATGGGGTAAATGGATAAATGGGTAAATGACCCTAAATATGAGATAAATGTCACCACCTCTCCCATATTTTTTTATTTCTACCAATATCGCCATTATTTCAATTATAAAAATTACATATTTTAGCCCGTAATTTTTATTTGAAATAATATTATAAGGTGCATCTACAAGATTACAAAATGCAACAAAATATGCTACATCACATTTATTGTCTTTATTATAAAAAGTGAAAAATATGAGATTACAAAATATAAAGTGAATAAATAATACAATAAGGATTATTATTAATAAATGTGCTATTCCTAATGTAAAGTAAGTACCTACCAAATATTTTCTTTATGGGTTGCTATTTTTATGGCGGTTTTGTACTGTAATGTGACATATGTCATTAAAAGTCTATTAGCTCAAAATGTTATAACGATGTGCCCATGCACAAAGGTTTGAGTTCAAAATCTCGCACATGCTATTTATGATTGTCTTCTTTTTGTTCCCGTTCATGAATAAGATTATAAAATGCAATAATAAAATGATAATAGGCACAAATAAGATGATATAATGCATATATAACATTATGGTGTGCAAATACAATATTATGTTGTGCAAATATAATATTATGTTGTGCAAATATAATATTATGTTGTGCAAATAAAATGATAAGTGCAAGAATAAAATGATTAAGTGCAAGAATAAAATGACAAAGTGCAAGAATAAAATGACAAAGTACATGAGTAAGATTATGAAGTGCACAATTAAGATTATAAAGTGCATAAATAAAATGATAAAGTGAACAAATAAGATGATATAATGCATATATAACATTATGGTGTGCAAATACAATATTATTGTGCAAATATAATATTATGTTGTGCAAATATAATATTATGTTGTGCAAATAAAATGATAAGTGCAAGAATAAAATAACAAAGTGCAAGAATAAAATGCCAAGGTACATGAATAAGATTATGAAGTGCACGATTAAGATTATAAAGTGCATAAATAAAATGATAAAGTGCAAGAATAAAATCATGAAGTGCATAAATAAGATTATGAAGTGCACAATTAATATTATAAAGTGCAAGAATAAAACGATGAAGTGCAAGAATAATATTATGAAGTGTGTGAATAAGATTATGC
The DNA here is from genome assembly GCA_037127255.1 of Persicaria tinctoria. Classification (NCBI taxonomy): domain Eukaryota; kingdom Viridiplantae; phylum Streptophyta; class Magnoliopsida; order Caryophyllales; family Polygonaceae; genus Persicaria; species Persicaria tinctoria. Next base: position 39,619,062 of record JBANSL010000004.1, on the reverse strand, counting down.
AGTGCATGAATAAGATTTTGAAGTACAAGAATAAAATGATGACGTGCATGAATAAGATTATGAAGTATGTGCACAATTAAGATTACAAAGTGCAAGAATATAGTGATGAAGTGCATGGATAAGATTATGAAGTGCACAATTAAGATTATAAAGTGCATGAATAAAATGATACAGTGCAATAATAAGATTATAATGTGTAAGAATAATAATATAAAGTGCATGAATAAGATTATGAAGTGCACAATTAAGATTATAAAGTGCATGAATTAAATGATAAAGTGCAAGAATATTAGAATATAATTGTGCAATCTGAACTATATTAAGTGCAAAAATTAAGATTTTGAGCTCCCATTTTGAGTTAATATGCTTTTAATGGCACATCACACATATTAATGTAACATTAGAATATTAGTGCAATTTTAGATATCAATTGTACAAAGGATAAATTTAATGAATAAACGGATAAATCTTAGCTTATGCTTTTTAAATATTAGACCTATGTATTCTGCATAAACAAAGGATGCCCACGACATTGAATTGCAACATATGGTAAGGATGGAGAAGTTGATGCAAAAACTGAATCATCAAATTACAAATTCTAAAATATTGAAACTCAATGGTTCGCCCAAATTATGCAATTATGCCCTCCTGCCTAAAATATCTCCAGCTCACCGTCGCAAACTCCTCAGCCTAATGTAAGGCCTTGTCGACAAGCACACCCACCACATTCCTATGCTTCGTTCACCTTTGAAGCTTGGATATAAGCCCCAGATTATCCGATTCAATCACAAGATATAGCCCCCTCCTCCCGAGCTCGCGTCAAAGCCCATAAGACTCCATTCGCTTCTGTTCATCAGGCCCGCTGTATTGACTTCACCGCAACCCACAAGAGCTTGCCTGACTCGTCTCTGACTACTAGACCCACCCCACATCCCCTCTGTTCATCAGGTCCGAATTAATTTTGTTAAAACCTGCAGCCGATCTGTTCCATCTTGCTGGTGTTTGCACCTCTGTCAGCCCCTCTATCAGCTTACCATACAACTCCCACTTCACCCTTTTAGCAAGTTGGACAGCATCAAATATAATCCTATCAACCTCAAAATCAACCCCTTTGAACAGCTTGCTATTTCTAGCCCTCCAAATACCACTCACCACCGCTACCCATAACAAGACATCATAGATTAATAAACTTTAGTCAAAAGACAGCAAGAGCAATTCAAAACAGCCCATAAAACACCGTTAAACATTCACAAAATATATGCTTGTACAACCCACCTGATCAAAAAACTATTCTGAACATAGGGAATTAGAGATCCATCTGAAACTATCAATGGTTCAAATAAAATGAAGCAAACATCATATATTCATAGTAACTCATTTGTTTATATACATGTAGTGAAAATAAATCATAATGAGATTGATTCAAAAGTTTATTCTGAATATTGAGTGAGGTAGAAATTCATACAAAGTAAAGTCTGAGTGATGCATTTCATGAAGAAGCACCAGATCATCTAAGCAATGCAGCGAGACTTTTGGTTTCACACACCCACTCTCGGCTGTAGCTGTTATTTTCCAGATTCAAGAGGGAGGATGGACCAGTACTTAAAATGGAGAACATCGAACATAATGTTCTCAAATCTAGCAGAGACAAAGGAAAAATCATCTAGCATTTAGAATTTTTTATTCCAGTTCTATTTCCATCAATTATCAAATTAATCTGTATACAATACAACAAAAATCGATCGAAAGATGAGATTAAGGGAGTACCTTGGCTCGCATGGTGTTGGAAGATCGGGGATGGAGAACTTTGGTAGTGCGAGAGGTAAGAAATCGAAAGACATGATGAAGTGAGTACCTTGGCTCCTCCTCTTCCCCTCTTCTGCACAAACAATGCCCATTAATCCATTAAAAATCGATGTAGATCGAAATTAGGGTTAGAGAGAGACAGGGAATTGAAATGAGATGCAAAAACCAGTTGGGATTAGGAGAGAGGAAGAAATTCGGCAGTAGAGGGCTAGTAGTGTTGGGTTCGGAACTACAAGGGAGAGCGAAAGGGAGGCATCGACTAACTACGAGGAGCCCTTGAATCCTCCGGATCTGGGCGATGGAGTTCCGATTCGGCTCTAATGGAGGTTGGAAAGGGATGCGAGGGGGAGACCTCCTCCTCCCCGACGACGTCCTCTCCACCGCCATCTCCGCTGGAGACGAGACTTCTTCTACTCCTCCCTTCCAGCGTTATCAAGCGCTCTGCTTCATGGGAGGGAAACGGGGATCTGAGTGAATCAGTTCATCACCATGGATTTCAGATCTCATATTTGGGAATGTAAAGACTCGGATTTTTAAATACTAATTTTTCGGAAAAATGAAAATCAAAATGAATTTAAAAGCGGATTCCGGCCTAATTTTAACTTTAAATATCAATTCCGTCTTTTCGTCTCGGGATGTGAAATAAAAAATTTGGGTTGCGATTTCCTTTTGATTTTGAAAACGTTATTTTAATCAAATCGAGATAGTATCGAGAGAGCGGGTTTTGGGATTCATATTCTGGGTAAATTGAATTGGATATATTCATGGGGAACACACCTTTGTCTTCTTTCCTCTCTCTCCCTTCAGAATTTCGGTAGCCCCCCTCTGTTGTCACTTCCCTCCCCTGAATTCAAATGACAGCTAGCGATCCTCCTTTTGGGTTAAGCATGCTCACACCCAATGTATCTCCCCCCAAGCTTACCTATCTATTTTTGGTTAAAGGTCAAACACCACATCCCCTCTTTTACAGGTTGCTTTCCAACCACTCAGATGCCAATCTGAACAGCTTCTTTTGTGTTTCCAAAATCACACAGCAACTCAAAAAGAGGAGAAACTCCTTCATTTCCTCTTGCCTCCAAACACATACCCAGCTCTCTTCCAACTCTCCTTCTCCATCTCGTACTCCCTACTCCTTCAAGTCACCACCACCTCACCTACTGGTTTTCCGACCACCAGATCAGCAGCAGCAGCGTTGCCGAACCCCTCCTTCCTCCTTGCTCCGGTATCCAGGCGCCACCTCCCGCAACCTTGCCCTCTTTCCCGCCGGAGATGAAGGCCGGCTCCCCAACAGACCCACCAGTCCCCTCCTCCTCCCTTCTCGGCGAGCAGCAGCACCAGAAAGTCCTCACCTGAACACCGTTTCCCTGTTCTTCGATTGAAAACGGTAAGAGACCCCATTCCTCGCTCCTTCTTCTTCCTTTCACCTCCAAGTAACACAAGGGCGCGACTTTAACCCCTTCACACTCCCCCCTAGGGCATACCCGGCGCAGATCCACTTCCGACGAGGCGCCTTCGAGCTTTCCTGGCGAGATCCCATTCGGTGAGCTTCTTCCCTCTTTTTCTCCTTCCCTTTCCGTGTGTGTGTCGCAGTGGTCGGATCGGGTGGCCGGAGCCCAGATCCATCGCCGCCGGCCTCCCCTTTCTCCTCCCTCCTTCGATTTTCCGGGCACAAGTAGAGCCCTCTTTTTTTTTTTTGTTATTCGATCAGAAGAAAAGGGGAGGAAGAAGACAGTGGGCCCCGCTCCATTGGCTTCCACCTCACCCCGTGGGTCCCGCTCCCACTTGCCCCGTCAATAGTCCAGTCAGCTGGGGGCCCCTCCTTTTTTTTTAAAAAAACTCTCCTATCGGACATATGAATGGGGAGAATGAGAAATGGCCTTTGGGCCTAATTTTTGGGCCGAGTTAATTGTTCTAAAAAGAGGGAACTTTGGGCCTAATTTTTCTGGGCTTGATGTTGTGTTTTAATTAGGAGATGTATTTGGTCCATTCTTCCATTAAATTCGATTTAGGGGTTGGTTTGTAATTTTTATGAAATAAGGGCGGTTTTGGTAGATTAATAAAGGAATGACTTAATTAAATAAAAGTGGTTGAGATTTTAAAGGAATTTGGTGAGCATTTTCAAAAGAAGGAATTTCTAACTAGTTAACTCAGTTTTCGAAACGGTTTTCAGAACTAACTCGGGAATTATGTGATCGATGACTAACTAGCATGATTGATGTGAATGATTGTCTAATACCATGATTTATGTGGACTAATTGCATGATTGGTTGACTAATAGCATGATGAAATGTTAAGCTTTTGTATCGTTTAACTTATGCCTTATGAGCTATGATTAATACGATGGACTGTGGAGATATATGATTATTATTGCGAATATATGAATGTGGTTGAACGGAATGAGGAGAATGATGTGGTCTTATGGAATGTGGCAACATGATGAGTGGTTGAACTTGATGAGAAGATGATTATGATGTGGTTATACTTATTGAATGACATGTGTTTATGTGATTGAGTGGCTAGATGTAGACTTATCTATGTGTTCTGATATGCATCTAGGTGATGAATTGTGATCATGATTGGTGTATGTCGGATCTTCTATTATGCTGTTCTGCATAGCCAGGTGAGTTCCTATATGAGCTCACTCAGATTCGAAAAGAGATCTCCCTGCTTGTAGCCATGTGCATACTAGGTGCTTGCATTCATAATAAAGTATGCCATGTAGTATCCTGCTAGGATTGCACTCATGATTGAGCATTCGTTTACTCATTGCTTTTGTAAACAGAACGGCCGTTATCTGTGAAGTAACTAGAGTCATTGCTAGGGTTATATGACGACCTAGTCTTATCGGGTCCCGTCCTGAGTCAATCAAGTCATGAACTTTCTTATATTATGAGATGCTTGCTGGCTTTATTGTGGAGCGGGTTGGGCATGCGTGCCACCCGATTATGAATGAATGCATTCACGAGCTGGCCAGTCTCCGCCCTATCGGAAGGGTGTGGAGGTAGGAGAGGGATATACCACTTGGTATTCGGTGCTAAGGCCTTATTATATTATGCACTTGATCTTAGGACCATGCTAGTGTGTTAATATTCCGCCTTGCATCTAGAAGCATCTTTATTAGGACTAGCGTGTGTATATGTCTGCTTGTTTGGGATTATATTGCGTAGGGCTTCGATCTGACACCGCCCCGCATACAATTTTTTTTAGGTTTGTTTTGCAGCATGATTATTCCTTGTTTCCGTGACGTGGGAACTCTCTTGGGCGATCTCAAAAAAATGGTTTAACTCCACTAATATTGTATATTAAATTTCGATAATTACGCTTATTGATTTGGTTTTGACTCGGCTCTGTCGTGTCACCCTCTTGTATTACACCTTGATTCTACTATTTGTATGACCGTTGGTTTTCCATGCTTAGACTTAGGACAGGTACAGGGGACTTCCCCGGGGATTCCAATGATCCCTTCGAATTTTGGGTATGAAATCCCACTTTAAAATGTTATGATAGAATTTCAAACCTTCAACCTGTACTCGGGGCGCAAGATCCTAACGAGGGGTTTCATCCCTCGAAACGTAACCCGGGAATCATAATCCCGGGCCGTTACAAAGATGGTATCAGAGCTGAGGTTGTGCAAACCGAGTATGATATGTTGAAGTGGTTTTGAAAATGGCCCAAGGTTTTCAAATGGTTTTCCAAAATGTTTTAGAAAGGGCAAAATGAATTTAATATGGCTAACTCAAATGGACTAAATACGAACTTGACTCTATAATTCCGGTAATCTAACAAAAGGGAAACGAAGGGGTAGTAAAGGCGTTAGACCATCCCTATTGGATGTGGTTGGGAACGGGTAGGCAAAAATATAGCTTGTTCTTTACAGATGGGCCTACAAGACTCCAAGGCTTTGAGTCGTAGTGGCTGGAGTGGCGAGTTAGGTAGCGACCGTGAGGTTTTGCCCCTCAGGTTAGTCGCCCCTCGAAGGGCGGCCCATAGGATAGCTTGATCGTTGATTGCTTCCATGCTGAGTGCTATTGTGCTTAGGGTAGAGAACTAATCAGTATGCTTTGACTTGAATCATGTATTGAATAACTGTGCAAACGGGATAGCGGGAGAATACCTTGTTCTTATGTCATTGGAACTCCTGTCTTGTCGGAATATCTCTTCCATAATTCAAACCCCTGATGATTCTGTCTCCGTCAACCGTCCCACCAAAACATTTAGGCATGTTAGCAAGGGTCGAGTAGCATTCGTTCTCCCCGTTTCGAGTCTTGTTTGGTATCCCACATCAATGATTCTACCGAGTCTCGTATCTTAGGTTGGTGTCTTCCATAGGAAAATTTGGATTGGTCAACTAATGCCTTCGGAAATCATGTTGGATGTGAGGGTCACCTGAGCATGTTAGTGGGGGTGATGATTGTAGTAGTTTCGAGTTGGGAATGAGTTATCTCAAGGAGTCATCTCATTCAATTCTCGTAACGGTCAATCATGTCTTCTTACCGCAAGAGTCTAAGCACAAGTTCTACCCTCACCTCTCGGAAACAGTGTGAATGCCATTGTGTCTTACCTAGCGAGTCATACTAGCGTCCCACGGGGAAACGGGGTGAGGAGTCAGTGATTGCCCTTAGAGAATTCTGTCTGGTTATAATGATAGCCTCCTTTATGACTTCATGACATGATATGTTGATGTATTTCATCATGACTTGCTTGATAACTTGCATGGTTGCTCCTATGAGGAGATATTTGTGCCATATGTATGAAACTTCTGGGATTATTATCTTTCTATGAATTAGGTCCATGATAGTGTGATCGACCCTCGTTGTATGTTTAATATGAGAAATGAATGTCTTAGCATGCTAAATTGATCTAGTTGGACCTCCTTTGACTGTTTACTTGCTTGATGAGTGTTGCTAGTATTGTGTAGGACATACACCTCCCCATTATAGGCCCTCGTATGACTATGCGTCATCCTTGTCTTACTATGTGAATATGAGTGCATTACTGTGCATATGATGTGATAGCTGCTACACCGCCCCTATATGACTTGACCATACCCCTGGTAGGATTATTAGAATGCATCTTAACATGCTTGCATTGATCCCACATTATCTTGATCTTCTTATGTGTGTACCTAAGGTGAGTGATTAATCATACATGTGATATCCTGTAATGCTCGCTATGTCATATGTAACTCATGATGTACATGTTTATTGTCGGTTCGTGCATCCATGATCTTAATATATATATCGAGCATGATTAGTGAATGAGATGATAGGTTGCTAGCATGTTCCGCGTGCATGAAAAGTTTATTATATGAATATTTTATGAATGTATAGAGCGCTAGCCCTTGAGATAGGTACATGCTAGTGTGGAATGATATGATGATATTCATGAGTATTATGCGTTCTGTGTCACAATTATAACCTCATAGAATACCCTAAGGACATCATTCTAATCCTCGGGTGGGGATTCTACCTTGGTCTCGTCAACCCTAGTCATGGTTCGTGTCTGAATCCTTAAGAAAGTCATGTTGTCCTCCCTTGCTCTCCCCTATCTCCGTATCTTCTAACCCTTGCGATCCCCTGATGAACGTCGACACAAAAGGAAGAGCTGACGACCAAGTGGCACCGGAACGGCGCAACGGAAGCGTGGTGGTTCCATGACCCATAGACTCCAAGGACGACGTCACCGATGGCAAAAAGGAAGGATATGCTTTAAGAACGGCAGTCCTGAGCAGGATTCTCCCAACTGAACCGAGGAAGAGCATTCTTAAGTCAAACTGCGGATCCTTCTATTAGTTGGAATTGATGTTATGCGCTAGGCCTCGAACTAACATAATTGGAGGTGTGATACTGTGATGACTAATGTGCTGAAATGGTATTTGATGATTGCTTGACTGACTGGTGCCTATGATGATATGCTTTGATGCTCTAGTATACTGATGTGCTAGTAAGTAAGATGTAGGGTATATATGGTTGATGGCATTTCTTTCCTGGGTATGAAACGTGAGGTTCTTCGGTAAGCTAGATCGGAAAGTGATAGGTAGATTGAGGTCTTCGAGTTGGGCCATGGGTCGTGTGAGATGAGGTGCAGGGGAAATGCGTCAGCAAGGGTCTAGCCGAGTGAGTTGGGACATGTCGGAGATAGGGGTCAGTGAGTGTAATTGATCTTCCAGGTAGGTCTTAGTTGAGGAGTGGAGTTAGTATGGCGAGATTTCGAGGGAGAGGTCCTAGCTAGAAGTGTCGGTAAATAGTGGGTGCATAGTATGAGCGCGTGGTATAAGAGGATATTTGTCTGGGGGCCTAGACTAGTTCATTAGGATGCCCTTGAGAGTGGGTGTGAGCATAGGTAGTTGGTGTAGTTCTAGAGGTGGATGAGTGAGTTAAGAGTGGATCGGGGAGATTCTTGAGGAAATGTGTTGATAGACAAGTTAGTGTGACGAAATATAGTGTATAGATAGTCTAGGAGCGGATTGTGGGCATCGTTATTGATGAGAGATTGAAGAGTGTCTAAGGAATGATAGAATTCGGGACTGGGTTGTATGTGCGGTGATCGATTAGGAGCGGTTTTGGTAAAGAATGAGGTTGGTGAAGTGCTAAGGATGAGTAGTATAGGGCTGCTTGAATTGGGAAATCATTGATCTTGGGGATCATGTTCATGTCAGGATTTTACGTACGACTAGTAATTGAGGTTGTTAGATAGGATTGGTAATGCTTGGCGAAGTCATGAGTGAAGAATTTCTAGATGCGTTGTTGGAGGATTTTAGCATAGGGAATAACCGATCCGTGGAAATTGTTATTTAGGTATTTGAGGATGTGAGATGAGTCTTCGAGGAAAGGTTGGTAACTGGGCAAGGATTTCGCTAGGGATTCTAGTAAGACTATTTACTTGAGGTTGAGAGGAGGAGATTCTAAGCATGGATTTAGGAATTAGGGAAAGTGGAAGGTATTGGAAACGCTAGAGGAAGAAGGATTTTAAAAGGTTGGTCTAAGATGTGGTACTTGGGAAACTCGAGTGAGGGCGATTTAAGAATTCCGCGAAAATAATGATCGGTAAAAGAGGGCCTTGGACGGTAAGGTGTCATGGTTAAGAAGTGAGAGCTTGAGGCAATTTAGGGATATGAAGAGATGGTGAACTCGGTGACTCGTGGCTATGAGTTAGCACTAGACGATTTTCTGCGTTAGTTAGTCGGGAGTGTCAGGTGCGAGATGGTAGGTATGAGTAGGGTTCTTGGAGGTGGATTATTAGTGAGAGTGGTTAGTAGTGTGGGAAGTATGATCAGGTTAGCAAGGTGATTCGAGATGTCTCTTTGGGAGATGATGGTCAGATGGAGTCTTGAGAGCCTAGAAAGAGTGAGTGAGATTGTTAAGAGGCGTTTAGATTTATCGTGAGAATGGTTCAGTCGAGGACTTGGGATTCCTCTTAGAAGGTGAGGATGGGACTAGTAGAGGACCCCTAGGACGAGGGTGTGTTTTAAGGGAGTTTTGGTAATCGGTCGAGTTGCTAAGCTTTTCAGAATAGGGGAATCGTGTGATTGGGGACTCCGAGATATGAGTTTAGATGGCTCGATGGCATATGAGTCGGGATACCTAATAGTTGGTTCGGATATATGATCTTGATTGCGGATAGTTATAAGGCTAGAGAGTTGTATATGAGCGGGATGCAATGATCATTGGAACTAGTATCGGATTGAATTGGTAGACCTAAGTGAGGATAATTTTGATGCGAGAGATGAGGAGTAGTCGTGTCTTGTTATGGTTGATAGTTGTAGGCAGGTCCTCTTGAGGATGTGGTGTATGCTTTACTTGGGGACCGAGTGTTGTGTGAATTCTATGCTATGAACGATGTTGATTCCCTGACATATTGCCATGGACAATAGCGAACTGTTAGTACTAACATAGTTATACCTTGAACTTGATGAAATGCATGTGTGCGGAGGTACTTGATGCCTCTAATGCGATGGCACTTAGTAGTTAGCATGATTATGATATGCTTATCTGATTGATATGGCATGTAACTTTTGTGTGATGATGTGATAAATCCTAACATGTATGATACGATGCTAGATGTGTTATGATATGTGACTGTTCGCGACATGAGTATGATTTAGTTATGAAGGTGTGATACGAATGCCATGATGCACAATTGCTATGTTATATGATGCTTTGAATTGAACTTGCCAAGATGCTAGAGCCGAATTGATGAAATTTGATTCTGACTTGGAACTTAGGAAGGAAATATGGGATTAGCCCTTAGAGGTGGATGATTCCACCTCTTAAGATTTGAACTTGCTTGACCAACGTCGGATTTAAGAGATTTGAACGGTGTTTAAAGATGACTAAATTGGATTTTTTAGAAATCAAACGCGATTGAGAATTTCAATGATTTTGAGACCAATCCTTTTCAAACTAAGGAACCCTTTTGAAATCTTCCAACCGAGCTTGCATTATGACGCCCCACGAAGTGGATACAAGCATTTTATAGGGGCCCTTATAGATTGTTTGCTAAGACCTAGTAGAGACGTATGATGCTTTTCGAGTTATGGTATAACCGAGGAGTCGGGGTAAGGATGTGGTACGGGCCCATATTACATTCTCGCTGCGGCCTATCGAGGATATTATGATCATGACGACGATACTGTGAGGATCTCATAGGGGCACTTATGAGGCACTTACGGGATCAATGGAATGGTCCCTGGACTCACCTACTTCCAACATCATCCCCTACCTTGTTTTGATTATAGTCTCGGGGACGAGACTTGTTTTTAGAGGTGGATGATGTAAAGGCTCGAATTTTTAAATACTAATTTTTCGGAAATATGAAAATCAAAATGAATTTAAAAGCGGATTCCGGCCTAATTTTAACTTTAAATATCAATTCCGTCTTTTCGTCTCGGGATGTGAAATAAAAAATTTGGGTTGCGATTTCCTTTTGATTTTGAAAACGTTATTTTAATCAAATCGAGATAGTATCGAGAGAGCGGGTTTTGGGATTCATATTCTGGGTAAATTGAATTGGATATATTCATGGGGAACACACCTTTGTCTTCTTTCCTCTCTCTCCCTTCAGAATTTCGGTAGCCCCCCTCTATTGTCACTTCCCTCCCCTGAATTCAAATGACAGCTAGCGATCCTCCTTTTGGGTTAAGCATGCTCACACCCAATGTATCTCCCCCCAAGCTTACCTATCTATTTTTGGTTAAAGGTCAAACACCACATCCCCTCTTTTACAGGTTGCTTTCCAACCACTCAGATGCCAATCTGAACAGCTTCTTTTGTGTTTCCAAAATCACACAGCAACTCAAAAAGAGGAGAAACTCCTTCATTTCCCCTTACCTCCAAACACATACCCACCTCTCTTCCAACTCTCCTTCTCCATCTCATACTCCCTACTCCTTCAAGTCACCACCACCTCACCTACTGGTTTTCCGACCACCAGATCAGCAGCAGCAGCGTTGCCGAACCCCTCCTTCCTCCTTGCTCCGGTATCCAGGCGCCACCTCCCGCAACCTTGCCCTGTTTCCCGCCGGAGATGAAGGCCGGCTCCCCAACAAACCCACCAGTCCCCTCCTCCTCCCTTCTCGGCGAGCAGCAACACCAGAAAGTCCTCACCTGCACACCGTTTCCCTGTTCTTCGATTGAAAACGGTAGGAGACCCCATTCCTCGCTCCTTCTTCTTCCTTTCACCTCCAAGTAACACAAGGGCGCGACTTTAACCCCTTCACACTCCCCCCTAGGGCATACCCGGCGCAGATCCACTTCCGACGAGCTTTCCCGGCGAGATCCCATTCGGTGATCTTCTTCCCTCTTTTTCTCCTTCCCTTTCCGTGTGTGTGTCGCAGTGGTTGGGTCAGGTGGCCGGAGCCCAGATCCATCGCCGCCGGCCTCCCCTTTCTCCTCCCTTCTTCGATTTTCCGGGCACAAGTAGAGCCCTCTGTTTTTTTTTTTTTGTTATTCGATCAGAAGAAAAGGGGAGGAAGAAGACAGTGGGCCCCGCTCCATTGGCTTCCACCTCACCCCGTGGGTCCCGCTCCCACTTGCCCCGTCACCAGTCCAGTCAGCTGGGGGCCCCTCCTTTTTTTTTAAAAAACTCTCTTATCGGACATATGAATGGGGAGAATGAGAAATGGCCTTTGGGCCTAATTTTTGGGCCGGGTTAATTGTTCTAAAAAGAGGGAACTTTGGGCCTAATTTTTCTGGGCTTGATGTTGTGTTTTAATTAGGAGATGTATTTGGTCCATTCTTCCATTAAATTCGATTTAGGGGTTGGTTTGTAATTTTTATGAAATAAGGGCGGTTTTGGTAGATTAATAAAGGAATGACTTAATTAAATAAAAGTGGTTGAGATTTTAAAGGAATTTGGTGAGAATTTTCAAAAGAAGGAATTTCTAACTAGTTAACTAAGTTTTCGAAACGGTTTTCAGAACTAACTCGGGAATTATGTGATCGATGACTAACTAGCATGATTGATGTGAATGATTGTCTAATACCATGATTTATGTGGACTAATTGCATGATTGGTTGACTAATAGCATGATGAAATGTTAAGATTTTGTATCGTTTAACTTATGCCTTATGAGCTATGATTAATACGATGGACTGTGGAGATATATGATTATTATTGCGAATATATGAATGTGGTTGAACGGAATGAGGAGAATGATGTGGTCTTATGGAATGTGGCAACATGATGAGTGGTTGAACTTGATGAGAAGATGATTATGATGTGGTTATACTTATTGAATGACATGTGTTTATGTGATTGAGTGGCTAGATGTAGACTTATCTATGTGTTCTGATATGCATCTAGGTGATGAATTGTGATCATGATTGGTGTATGCCGGATCTTCTATTATGCTGTTCTGCATAGCCAGGTGAGTTCCTATATGAGCTCACTCAGATTCGAAAAGAGATCTCCCTGCTTGTAGCCATGTGCATACTAGGTGCTTGCATTCATAATAAATCATGCCATGTAGTATCCTGCTAGGATTGCACTCATGATTGAGCATTCGTTTACTCATTGCTTTTGTAAACAGAACGGCCGTTATCTGTGAAGTAACTAGAGTCATTGCTAGGGTTATATGACGACCTAGTCTCATCGGGTCCCGTCCTGAGTCAATCAAGTCATGAACTTTCTTATATTATGAGATGCCTGCGGGCTTTATTGTGGAGCGGGTTGGGCATGCGTGCCCCCCGATTATGAATGAATGCATTCACGAGCTGGCCAGTCTCCGCCCTATCGGAAGGGTGCGGAGGTAGGAGAGGGATATACCACTTGGTATTCGGTGCTAAGGCCTTATTATATTATGCACTTGATCTTAGGACCATGCTAGTGTGTTAATATTCCGCCTTGTATCTAGAAGCATCTTTATTAGGACTAGCGTGTGTATATGTCTGCTTGTTTGGGATTATATTGCGTAGGGCTTCGATCTGACACCGCCCCGGATACATTTTTTTTTAGGTTTGTTTTGCAGCATGATTATTCCTTGTTTCCATGACGTGGGAACTCTCTTGGGCGATCTCAAAAAAATGGTTTAACTCCACTAATATTGTATATTAAATTTCGATAATTACGCTTATTGATTTGGTTTTGACTCGGCTCTGTCGTGTCACCCTCTTGTATTACACCTTGATTCTACTATTTGTATGACCGTTGGTTTTCCACGCTTAGACTTAGGACAGGTACAGGGGACTTCCCCGGGGATTCCAATGATCCCTTCGAATTTTGGGTATGAAATCCCACTTTAAAATGTTAGGATAGAATTTCAAACCTTCAACCTGTACTCGGGGCGCAACATCCTAACGAGGGGTTTCATCCCTCGAAACGTAACCCGTGAATCATAATTCCGGGCCGTTACAGGGAAGGAGGATGGTGAGAGTGTGAGCAAGTGCGAGCGAGCGAGGGTCCTTTTTTGCCGGTTCACACACGGTTCAGTGTTTTTTTAACTGAACTGGCGCGCGTGTCCCCTATTTCCTCTATTTTCACTTTAAGCAAATTTTTCATCTTAAGCCCATTTTTCACTTTAACCTCACCCTATATATATACTGTAATGTTCACATGCATACAGGTACAGTATGTTATACAATACTCCCTCCGTCCAAAAATACATGGACTTTTACTATTCATGCACGCTTTTTTAGGAGATAAAAACTATATAAAATATTAACTTTTTTATTACTTTTTTTTAATAATTACAAACTTATTATCAATAAGTTTGTAATTATTAAAAAAAATTAATAAAAAAGTCAATATTTTATATAGTTTTTATCTTTTTAAAAAAGCGTCCGTAAATAGTAAAGGCAATGTATTTTTGGACGGAGGTAGTATATATATATATATGTTGACATACAGTATTATTGTACGTATGTGTATATAATACGGAGTATATATGTACGTACTGTAAGTCTTTAATGAAAATATATATGTACTATATTATGTTCATCACATACATACAATGTAATGCATAAATACCATATGTCCTGGACCCGTCTCGGTATTTATTACATCTTCGAAAATCGCAATACATACATGAAATTTTAAAATTTTTATAATCTTTTTTATTTGAGGGACAAGGCCCGTCCCGTCCCGGCCGGTCCCGGTCCTATCCCGCAAAAATTATCTGGGATGACCTCCGTCCCGTCCCGGTCTCGTCCCGTCCCGTCCCGCGCCCACCCCTACGAAATCCTCTGTCCACCCTCCTTATCCCTCTCTTCCGTCCTGACCTCACACACCCCTAATTAAAAATAAAAGTAAATTAAATTAGAAATTAAAATAAATACTAAAAGAAAAGGAAAATAAGAAAGATGTGAGGAGAGACGTGGTAAGAGGATAAATCTGGGGACAGAAGATTTGGATCCAAGATTTTTTGAGCATGAGTAACAAACACAAAACCGATCACGAGTCCCATCCATTTTTAATTAAAAATTCATCTAAAATTGTTTTAATACTGGTCATTCATTTCCTTCCATCAAATGGTCCAAATTTGTTCCTAGTTTCCACCCTAAGGGGTGTTCTCATATGATCCTTCCTATATATATAGGGAGAGATTTCAGTGAAACGATTAATATGATGGAACGTGTAGCGTAATTATAACTGTTGGATTAAAACATATCAATGTCTAATATTCATTTAAAATATGACAAATTGTGCCTATGATAGGTGTATTATACAAGATTAGAATTCAAAAGCAACAATTAACCGCATTAATTAAAAGGAGCTAAATTCTCTCCATCAACATACGTAACAATCCATTAAATATAAGGAGTTAGTATACGATAATTAACCTACATTAACTAGCTAAATAGTAATACTGAATTTTTGTAATCTAATATTTATAGAAGAAATATATAAAATTAGTAAGTCTAATAGGAATATAGTATTCAAACTTTTAAATGAACTAGTCTTATGTCCCGCACGCTTGTGCGGTCGTGTAAGAAATTATATTTTATTATAATTTTAAAATAATTTTGTTAAATAATTTATGATTTAACTTAGAAATTAGTATAGAATAAAAAAATAAAAAATGTTTTATCTCAAAAGTTTCTCTATAATTTTTGTAAGTTTAAATATGTTTATCCAAATCCTATATAAAATAGTAGAGAATACTAAAAATTTAGAAAATTTGACTTTTTTCCATTAATTTCTATATTTTATTAGATGATATATTGGAGCAAAGAAACTAAAATCTTTAAAATTAGAGAATTTCTACAATTTAAGAGTGTTGAAAGTGTTCTTATAAACTTATACGCGACTATCATATCAAATATAAAATAGTTTTATTTATTACAGGTACAATGGTTTTTTCATAGAATATAAAGCTTCACTTTATTACATTCTCCTCATGGTAATATGTGTTATTATACATTATATTGATTAAGTTAAACCATGGCATCGCCTACTTAAACAAATCCAGAGTGATGTTTTATCTAACTTGTGACTTTAAAATATAAGTTAAAAACATCACCCAAATTTATCAAATACAACAGGATATACTCTATACTATTATACTAAACATCATGCACCCAAACTTATCAAATACGGAGTACAACCGTATATACTCTATAGTCTACAATCTTTAAAGAGAAAATTTGCGTCTGCCCAATTAGCCTAATATACACATTTGTGTAAAAATTACAAAACTATACATTTTATATCTTTTAACCCTAATCTCTCTCGATCTCTCTCCACTCTCGTGTTCCTTCCAGATCTGGGATCTCGATCTCTCTCTCCCATGATCGCTCATCCATGGCTACCTCTAGATCTGATGCCCCTCCTTCCCTCCCCTCTCTCTCCCATGGTCGCTCCACTGATGCTCTCTGATTGCTTGCTCTCTGTCCGCACTCTTCCTCCGTCTCAAGGCCGCCTCCCATCTTCCTCCGTCTCGCCTCCTGTACCGGACTGAACCACGAGCCTCCTGCGACGCCGTTTTATGCTTCTGCGGGATCCGGCTCCACCAGATCACCTCGCTCAATTGTCCAGCGGCGTTCGACGTTACGCCACCTCACCGAAACGCCACGCCGATGGTCTCCGTGAGGAATCTGGAGAAGAACGCCACTGCGAAGGTTTGGATTTCGTGTATTTTGATCCACATCGGTTGATTTGTTGAGCAATTTGATCATTCCTAATTTGTGGATTCACTGATTTTTCAGATCTGAATTTGTGTTTGCGCCACTGGGAAGGTTTGGAACGTGACGGTGCTGTGTCGACGGTGCTCCTCCGCTTTCAGATCTGAATTTGTTCTGTTCACTTTAATTTGGTTGCAGTCCCCCATTTGCATTGAGCAAATTTCTTCTGACGTCTCTGTCAACATTGGCCGCTCTTTAGCTGAACTTGGCTGCAGGTTTGTCCCTCTATCCCTCATCTATTTGATTGTGGATCTAGTAAGAACAAGCAGCAGTTGGTTTGTTAATTTTCTTTCTTGATCTTGAATGCATTTGCGATTGATTGTAATTTGCGATTGATTGTTCCAGTAGGAAGCCTTTTAATAGCAAGTTGTGTAATACGGAGTATATCTGATGCTTTTGATAGCTCTTAGCATCTGTTGTAAATCATTATATAATATAAAAATGATGCAATCATTATATAATATTAAAATGATGATATGTTTGTCTAGAACAAATAATTAACGGTGCGATGCACGGGACATGTTTTAGTTACATTGTTTGCTCATTTAGTTAGATGATATATTTTATTAGGTATGTCTGACGTGTTAAATATAATTTGATTTATGCAATATTTGATTTACACGTTATTTATTTTTAATTAATATCAAAGATAATCAAAATTTTATTACACATGGACTTTGAAATGAATTGATATTGATATAATAATTTACATTAATACCATTTAGTTGATTTAATTTAGAAATTTCTCTTCCTTGTTACATAATTGTAACTTATTTTTTTTATATGTTGCAAAATCTATCTTCTTTGGTATATATTAATTTTTTAAAAATGAATACTAAGATGCAAATGAAAATATTACTTTATATACCTATTTCTTCTCAATCGAGACTCTTTTCTATGAACTTCTTCTTTTTGTAGGGTAACTATGAACTTCTTCTCATTCATATGTTTTTGTTCCTCCTAATCAACCTGTGTCAAATATATAGGGTTTTTTTGCAAGAAAATAAATTAATTTATAAGATATGACCTAAGAGTATATATAATTTTGAATAACATAAATATGAGAATTATTGGGTATATAAATTCAGGCTATAAGATTTATGATGTGGAGATTACTACTTGGAATCCGATGAAGTTAACTTTGAATCATTTAGAAGATGAAAAGAGAGTCATTTATTTATTTGAATTCAGTACTAAATACTCCGTATAAATAGACAAAAATGGTTAAATAATTTAATGACCAATTAATTTCATTAGTTTTAGGTAAAAATTAATGAATATCTTTTCATCTTCTAATTCATTCATGTCTATTTAGTAATTTAACTCTATTCTTTTTTTATTTTACAAACAATCAAATGACAATTTCTTTGGATTCGAAGTAAGAATCATTGATGTATTTTCATCTCATCTTCAATGATGAGAGAGGGGAATAAGAGTTTCATATAATATTTCGATTGGGCCACTAATACTTCTTTATGATTAAGATTACATCGGTGGTAAATATTACTCTTCTTGCCACATTGGATCAAGGGTTGTCTTCAATTAAAAAATGGGAATACAGATATATTAGAAAAAAAATAGTAATTATATATTATTTGAACAAAATAAGAAATAAAACACATGATATAAAATAACACTATAAAGATTGGGGGAAATTTATAATATGGAAATACCAATAATAAATACTTCGTATATTAAACAAAAATGGTTAATTAATGTACATACGTATGCAAGAGAAAGGGGGAAAACTAATCATATATTTTTTCAACAAAATAAAATTAGAATAAAATAGCAAAAATAGAGAAAAAACAACATACTCTTAATATGCAATATTTTCACATCGGTGGTGAATATGACACTTCTTATAACAATGGGGAGGTTGTAAGATTTTTTACCCTTCAATCAAAAAATAAGAATACGAATTAGAAAAATATATATATATATTATTTCAACAAAATAAAATTAGAATAAAATAGCAAAAATAGAGAAAAAACAACATACTCTTAATCTGCAATATTTTCACATCGGTGGTGAATATGACACTTCTTATAACAATGGGGAGGTTGTAAGATTTTTTACCCTTCAATCAAAAAATAAGAATACGAATTAGAAAAATATATAGAGGGATTTTGTTTAAATGGACCTTTAAGCATATTTGGTTAGCTAGATAGACCCATTAATTGTTTTTTTTAGCATGTTTAGCCCATTAATTGTTTTTTTAGCTTGCTTAGCCCTCTTAAACGGTCAATGGTCAACCGTTGACCGGTCAACCCATTTTGATGCCAACTTTTTTTTTTCTTTTTTTTTTGATGCCAACTTTTTTTTTTCTTTTTTTTTTGATGCCAACTTTTTTTTTTTAGTGATGCCATATTTTACCGTTTTGATGCCAACATTTTTGTGGTGACAATTTTATATAATTGATGGCATAAGAGCTTAAAACGTGGAATCAAAATATTGTCACCTTATTGTCACTTTTCTAATGAAATGATTGGATGACTTTTTTTTAATGCCACTTTTTAAAACATTGATGACATTTTTTGTGATGTCATATTTTACCGTTTTGATGCCAAAATTTTATTACATTTTATTTTCACTCTGATGCCACTTTTCTAATTAAATTATTGGATGACACTTTTTTTAAACTTTGATGACATTTTTTGTTTACTCTAATGTCACGTTGACCATTGATGTCATTTTGAAAAATTTGTATCACATTAAAGAAAAAAATATCATTAAAAATACTACTTTGAAAAAATATCATCAAAAATATGGCATCACGGTAAAAAAAAATATTATCAAAAAATTGACATAAAAAAGTGGCATCAAAGTGAATAAAATATAGTAAAATTTTGGCATCAAAACGGTAAAATATGGCATCACTAAAAAAAAAAGTTGGCATCAAAAAAAAAAAGTTGGCATTAAAATGGGTTGGTCAACGTTGACCGGTCAACGGTTGACCCTATTGGGAAGGGGGCTAGGGCAAAACTAATTAAATTGATTTATGGGCTAGGTGACTAATTGAATATTCAAAAAAAGCCCTCTACCAAAATCACCCAAATATATATATATATATTATTTCAACAAAATAAAAAATAATATATATGGTATAAAATCACAACAGAGAGATCGGGAAAAATTCATAACATACAAATAAATGCAATTGAAAATAACGATAAATAAAAATCTACGGTAAAAATTGATTATTAATGTCTTTATCACAACAGAGAGATCGGGAAAAATTCATAACATACAAATAAATGCAATTGAAAATAACGATAAATAAAAATCTACGGTAAAAATTGATTATTAATGTCTTTCTCTCTTCTATCTTTTTTTTTCCTTGGGTTGTGATTCTTAAATGGAGATATCTCGTGATTGTCGTCTCTTTCTCTCGTTCACTCGACCTCGTCCTCGTCCTCGAGCTATTTCACCTTCTCACTCTTGGAGGTTGAGTGTCGAATACAGGGCTCGCTTCCCCATCTTGTGAAGAACAGTGATGTCCGGCTTCGCCCGAGCCAAGCCCAGGCACCGTCTCCAACAACTCCTCCATTGACATCTGTTCTTCCTTTCAGTCGCAAGCCAAGACTCCATCTTGATTGATATATCGAGATGCCAACACGGGACTCTCCAGGGATTTGTCATCATAGGATCGTGCAAGCTACCAAGTAGCAGCCGACCGCTCTCTTGCCCGAGTCTTGATCAGGCCTTGTTCTCCCCCATGATGATTGACTAACATAAGACGGAATGGAGCGCTAGCACTACTATCTATACACGTCTACGCTGGAGCTGAATGGGATTGTGATTGTGAAAGGGAGATACCGAGATAGCAGAGCAGACCATATATATACAGAGTATGAAGTTGGAAGAAAGTAACGGCTAATTAATTTGCCAATGAATAAATTAAAGGATAGATGAGTATGGTGATTTGCGAGTAGATGAAACGGTTAAAATAAATCATGTAAATTAATTTGTGAGATACGTAGTATGTAAAACGTCTAGTTTGAATGCCCAGATGACATTTAAGTATGAAACGGCTTAAATAAAGCAAAGGATAGCATTATATAGGAATTTGTAAGCCACCGTAATTGAGTGTAGGAAGAAAAGAGGTAAATTAAACTCATTGATTTTTTCAGCAGATAAACTAACTGATTGCAACCTTTGAGATTTCATACCTTTTATGGATTGGGAGTTTTTGAACAACTTATTAGGATCATATGTGTAGGCATTTATGGGCAAAAAGCTTACTTTATAGGTTATATAGATACGCGACTATCATATCAAATATAAAATAGTTTTATTTATTACAGGTACAATGGTTTTTTCATAGAATATAAAGCTTCACTTTATTACATTCTCCTCATGGTAATATGTGTTATTATACATTATATTGATTAAGTTAAACCATGGCATCGCCTACTTAAACAAATCCAGAGTGATGTTTTATCTAACTTGTGACTTTAAAATATAAGTTAAAAACATCACCCAAATTTATCAAATACAACAGGATATACTCTATACTATTATACTAAACATCATGCACCCAAACTTATCAAATACGGAGTACAACCGTATATACTCTATAGTCTACAATCTTTAAAGAGAAAATTTGCGTCTGCCCAATTAGCCTAATATACACATTTGTGTAAAAATTACAAAACTATACATTTTATATCTTTTAACCCTAATCTCTCTCGATCTCTCTCCACTCTCGTGTTCCTTCCAGATCTGGGATCTCGATCTCTCTCTCCCATGATCGCTCATCCATGGCTACCTCTAGATCTGATGCCCCTCCTTCCCTCCCCTCTCTCTCCCATGGTCGCTCCACTGATGCTCTCTGATTGCTTGCTCTCTGTCCGCACTCTTCCTCCGTCTCAAGGCCGCCTCCCATCTTCCTCCGTCTCGCCTCCTGTACCGGACTGAACCACGAGCCTCCTGCGACGCCGTTTTATGCTTCTGCGGGATCCGGCTCCACCAGATCACCTCGCTCAATTGTCCAGCGGCGTTCGACGTTACGCCACCTCACCGAAACGCCACGCCGATGGTCTCCGTGAGGAATCTGGAGAAGAACGCCATTGCGAAGGTTTGGATTTCGTGTATTTTGATCCACATCGGTTGATTTGTTGAGCAATTTGATCATTCCTAATTTGTGGATTCACTGATTTTTCAGATCTGAATTTGTGTTTGCGCCACTGGGAAGGTTTGGAACGTGACGGTGCTGTGTCGACGGTGCTCCTCCGCTTTCAGATCTGAATTTGTTCTGTTCACTTTAATTTGGTTGCACTCCCCCATTTGCATTGAGCAAATTTCTTCTGACGTCTCTGTCAACATTGGCCGCTCTTTAGCTGAACTTGGCTGCAGGTTTGTCCCTCTATCCCTCATCTATTTGATTGTGGATCTAGTAAGAACAAGCAGCAGTTGGTTTGTTAATTTTCTTTCTTGATCTTGAATGCATTTGCGATTGATTGTAATTTGCGATTGATTGTTCCAGTAGGAAGCCTTTTAATAGCAAGTTGTGTAATACGGAGTATATCTGATGCTTTTGATAGCTCTTAGCATCTGTTGTAAATCATTATATAATATAAAAATGATGCAATCATTATATAATATTAAAATGATGATATGTTTGTCTAGTGTACTCCGTATATTTTAGTGTATATTTTAGTTCTGACATCGTTTTTATGCATATTTTTTAGTTCTGACATCGTTTTTAGTTGGATATTATATTTGTAGGTATATATGTTTGATTGAGTCATTAAAAATTGGTTTGTTTTATAGTGGTAACATCGTTTTTATGCGTATTTTTTAGTGTTGACATCGTTTTTAGTTGGATATTATATATTTATGTATATATGTATGCTTAGGTACTTAAAAATTGGTTTGTTTTTAGTGCTGACAACATTTTTATGCGTATTTTTTAGTGCTGACATCGTTTTTGTGCATATTTTTTAGTGCTGACATCGTTTTTAGTTGGATATTATATATGTAAGTATATATGTATGCTTGAGTCCTTAAAAATTGGTTTATTTTTTAATGCTGACATAGTTTTTATGCGTATTTTTTAGTGCTGACATCGTTTTTAATTTGATATTATATATGTAAGTATATATGTATGACTGAGTCCTTAAAAATTGGTTTATTTCTTAGCGCTGACATCGTTTTTATGTGTATTTTTTAGCGCTGACATCGTTTTTATACATATTGTTGCGATGTAGTAGGTAGGTAAAAAGTAAATAGATGTAGTAGGTAGTTCATTAACCTTGCATTTCAATAACAGTAGCTTTTCTATACGCTTTTCTTGATTTGATTTTCTTCTTGGTGATATTTAATTCCTTTTGCTGCGTTTGGTCTTGTGTGAAATGGTCTTTTTTTTGTTTTACAATGGAAGGCATGAGATGGGAAGAAGATGTGGACTTGTAAATATCTAATGATTTGGCTATAATTATTAGCATGATCCAATCTATGTACTGAATTGGATGGCAGTTCTTAGTCAGCTTAATTATTAGCATGATCCAATCTCTAATTATGTACTGAATTGAACAATTCTTAGTTAGCTTATTTATTTTAATGATCGTTTAGTACAGATGCAAGTTTGTTTATGTGCAAACTGTTATTCACCACTTGCGTTTTCTTTTTTTTTGAGTAATGCAATTTGTCTTTAATTTATTTTAGTGCTGACGTCGTTTTTAGTTGGATATTGTTTATGTAGTTATATTTATATGTTTGAGTCCTTAAAAATTGGTTTATTTTTTTTAGTGCTGACATCGTTTTTATGCGTATTTTTTAGTGCTGACATCGTTTTTAATTTGATATTATATATGTAAGTATATATGTATGCTTGAGTCCTTAAAAATTGGTTTATTTCTAGTGCTGACATCGTTTTTATACGTATTTTTTAGTGCTGACATCGTTTTTATGCATATTTTTATGTAGGTATATATTTGCTGACATTGTTTTTGCAATATAAGAGATGGATGAAGAAAGAGGTCAGCATCGTCGACGGCGAAAAATTCTTTGTTTTAATGGTTTACCGTTATTTTTTGTTTCTCACTACAAAAAAAAATAAAATATTCGTTTTTTTTTGGTAGAACATTCATTTGTCTCTTTGTTCTCCCCATTTTATATTTTATATAAAAAATTTAATGTTATTTTTTTGAAACATTCCTTTGTCTCTTTGTTCTCCCCCTTTTATATTTTATATAAAAATATATTGATCTTTGATCTCATCACCGTCGGTGTCAGCATTCTCGTAGAGGGCGTCTGCAATGCTGACGTCAGCATTCCCGACGTCATCGTCGGCTGCGTAGCATCCTCGTAGACGGCGTCAGCATTCCCGACGTCGGTGTCAACATCCCTCAAATGGTGTCAGCATCGTCGACATCCCCGGTGTTAGTATCGTCGACGTCCTCCGCGTTAGTGTTGTCGGAGTCTTCGGTGTCCGCAATGCGGACGTCAACATTCTCGACGTTCGCATCAGCACCGACGCGCGGAAAAAAAGAAAAAAAAATTGGCGTCAGCATCCTTGTAAACGGTGTCAGCATTGCTGACGTCAGCATTCCCGACGATGACATCAGTACTGACGCGCGCAAAAAAAAAAAAATCCTTGTAAACGGTGTCAGCATTGCTGACGTCAGCATTCCCGACGATGACGTCAGCACTGACGCGAGCGAAAAAAATATATATGTTGATTAAAAAATATATATTAGTTAAAAAAATTAGTATTAAATCTAATTTATGTGATAATTAAAGGGAGAAAATGAAAGAAATGAAATAACAAAGGAAATGAGAAATAAAGAAAAATAAAATTAAAAAATTAAAACGGATGATTTCTGTAAATTGTTTAAAAAAAAAAAAAAAAGAAAAATAAAAAATAAAAGAGAGGGAGGGAGCGTACATGTGAAGGGAGGGAGGGAGGGTGGGGCCCAGGGGAGAGAGTGCACTGGAACACACGGGGGTGCCATTGTATATTTTTGCAAATTTCTTAAAATTGTGTATATTTGGCTAATATGACCTTTATTTGTATATTTGGCAAATCACCCCATCTTTAAAACTAAATAAACTCTTTTTTTTTGGGGGGGGCTAAAACTAATTTATCTTCTTCTTTTTTATGTAAAATTAATATTATTGTAAAATTAATATATCTTATAAATTACAATTCATCATTTAAAAAAATCCATATTTTATTGAAGATACAAAACATCATGCACCCAAACTTATCAAATACGGAGTACAACCGTATATACTCTATAGTCTACAATCTTTAAAACTAAATAAACTCTTTTTTTTGGGGGGTGGGGGCTAAAACTAATTTATCTTCTTCTTTTTTATGTAAAATTAATATTATTGTAAAATTAATATATCTTATAAATTACAATTCATCATTTAAAAAAATCCATATTTTATTGAAGATACAACGTACCAACCAATTTTTCAACTTAGATATAAGCTAAATAATTGTAAAATTTAGGTTAGGGTTGATCATGAATGTACCCATGTATTGTGTGATTTAGGATCGATCATGAACCGTTAACATATTTGTATTTAATATTTATTTATTGTGATAAGATTTATTATTTTATAGACAATTAATTAATAATAAATCTTATCATTAGATATAATGAATTATCCTTACTAATCAAAATGACTAAAGATAAAAATAACTGATGAAAAAATATTTATAAAATAATTTTAGTAAAAATGATAGATTTTGTAACCACTCAAGATATGATGTTGAATATTTATATTAAAAATTAAATTTAATCTTCAATTAAAATAGACACATAGGATGGCACATATATAAATAGATAATGTAATCGTCTGACGTGGCTTAAATATATTGGATCGTCATTAATTGACGTGTCAAAAACCTGGGCCAGATTGCACCAGAATACGACACGTAAGCGAATCGCACCAGAACCCGCCACATAGGATTTCCAACCTCTGTTTTAGTATTATATATATTTATATATTTATTGATGATTGATATTATATATATTATACAACAATTGATGGATAATTTTTTTAATTGTGCATGTTAATTAGTTGTTTTTTAATAAATAAATTTTATATTTATGTAAATATACATGGCATAAATATATGTGATATATCCATTTTTTTTTATTTGAGACTCCATATATATTATATTTTTTTTTTATAATAATTATAAACAGAAAATTATTAACCTAATAGAAAATTATAAACCCTAAAATTTTTAATTAAAAATAAAGGAGTTTAAATCCACTTAAACATAGCCCTTATACTATACGCATGTCTCCCCAATGTTTTTATTAAATAATATGGATGAGATTTTTCAATCTTATCTTAACTAAAAATGATATTTTTAAATAAATAAAATTACAAAAAGATAGGTATTATATTCAAAATGATAAAAATGTATGAGATAAACTAAAAATTATCTAATTCCTCCCGTTTTCGATCAATTCCTCCCGTTTTCAATTAGGAACCATAACACAAGCACTTGTGACAATTGAAATAAAATACATTCAGATAATTTGGAATCAGTAGCTATGAGTTTAAAGATATGGATTTGTAGAAAATTAATACATGGGGTTTGATATTTTTTTATTAATATATATAATTTAAAAAATAAAATTTTATCATTATATATAATGATCAATCGATATAAGCAATCTTGATTACTATAGATAAAAGGGAGGTTTTGCAAAATAGCCACGAAAATAGGCTTATTTTGCAAAATATCTGCGTGTTGGGACATTTTTGTAAAATGGACGCAATATAAACCCACTCCCTTTGTTTCACGGGTCTTTCTCTCTCCTCCGCCCTCTCCCTCTCTGCGCGCTCTCCTCCGCGCTTCTCCTTCTTCGATCTCCATCTTCCACTTCACGTTCCTCAGATCCGCGAGGCCGAGCGGAGCAAGGCCGAGCGATGGAGCGAGGAAGGCTGAGCGAGGCCGAGGAAGCTGTCAATCGATTGAATTTCCAATTCTAGGGTTTCAACTTCTCCAATGTTTGTTTTCGGTAGATTTGAACGAATTCTGGCTTCTGTCTGCGCCTGAATCGGTATGTTTCTTCAGTTCTCGGAGGTTTCTTTTTCAATTGAATAAATTGTTGATGGAATTTCGGAAATGTTGGATTTCGAGAATGAATTTCATCGACATTCAGTGATTTTCTTTTGTTTGTAGATAGATCGACGAACTTGATTTTGGAGGCAAAAGACGCGAATGATTGGTCGGAGCGAGGAGGCCGAGCGGAGCGAGGCCGAGCGAGGGAGCGAGGGAGGCTGAGCGAGCGGAGCGACGAGGCTGAGCGACGAGGCTGAGCGACGAGGCTGAGCGACGAGGCTGAGCGACGAGGCGCGATTCAGATCCGGCCTGAGGGTCGAGCGAGTGAGGCCGAGCGAGATCGGAGCGAGGTCGAGCGAGCCGCAGGCGTTGCCGGAGGCGGCGAGGCGAGGCCGGCCGGCGTTCTGTACACAGTAATCGGGAGGAGGAAGAAGGAATTTTGTATAAATTACAAAACTTACCCCATAATTATGGAAATTAAAAAAAACTATCTATATTTTATTATGTGATCCATAATCTATATTTTTATTTTTATTTTTGCACAAAAAAATGTTATACTTGCACAACATATGATTATATTTGCACAAGCACAACATACAGTTATATTTGCACAAAAAAATGTAAAATAAAATTAAAAAAAAAACTCAATTCGGGTCATATTTGCACAACTTACGAATATATTTGCATAACATACTCTTATATTTGCACGACAAAATGTTAAAGAAATAAAAAAAATATAGATTATGGATCGCTTACACTTTATTGAGAAAGTCTGAAATTATATTGAGATAAAATAAGATCATGTTGAGAATAATTTCTCAAATCTCGATTGTCATGCAACTCTTAAAACAGAGTCGTGCAACTCTTACAACAGAGTTGTGCAACTCTTACAACAGAGTCGTGGAACTCTTACAACAGAGCCGTGCAACTCTTAAAGATAATGTTGAGCACATTTCCATCAATCCCCCATGTTGTGCAATTTTACTCTATTTATGAGCAAAAATAAGACCGTGTTGTGCAATAATCTATTAAATAAGAATAAAATTATATTTATACAAAATAAGATTATGAGGAGACACAATTTCACAAGTCTCGATTATTGTGCAAAAATAAAGAATTGTTGAGCAAAAATAAGAGCATGTTGTGCAATAATTTATTGAGAAAATATGGAATTATATTGAGAGAAAATAAGATCATGTTGAGAACAATTTCACAAAGTCTCAATTGTTCTGCAAAAATAACCTACCAAGTATCTAACAACGGATTTGTCGATGTTAACCCCACTAAAATCGACAGAAACGCCACCCTGCATCATCTTAAGCTTATCCAAGAACCCAGTTAACTCTTAAAACAAGAGTCGTGCAACTCTTAAAACAAGAGTCGTCCAACTCTTACAACAGAGTAGTGCAACTCTTAACACAAAGTCGTGCAACTCTTAAAACAGAGTCGTGCAACTATTACAAGAGAGTCGTGCAACTCTTACAAGAGAGTCGTGCAACTCTTACAAGAGAGTCATGCAACTCTTAAAACAAGAGTCTTGCAACTCTTACAACAGAGTCATGCAACTCTTAAAACATAGTCGTGCAACTCTTACAAGAGAGTCGTGCAACTCTTAAAACAAGAGTCGTCCAACCCTTACAATAGAGTCGTGCAACACTTTAAATAGAGTCGTGCACCTCTTACAACAGAGTCGTGCAACTCTTAAAATAATGATATATATAATGAAAAGTGTTTCTTAGAGGTGCTGACACAAATAAAATACAGTTGTGAAAATCTAAACTAAAGTTGTGCAACTCTAAACTAAAGTTGTGCAACTCTAAACTAAAGTTGTGCGACTCTAAAATACAGTTGTGAAACCCTAAAAAATGTGCTGACATGAAGAAAAAAAAGTACTGACACGGAAAAACTATATACCGAACTACAAAGTTATTACTTAGGAAGATGACTCGATTGTAACTAATATCAGTGTCAACACTAATTGTAACTAATATCAGTGTCAACACTAATTGTACCTAGTATCAGTGTCAGCACTAATTGTAACTAATATCAGTGTCAGCAGTAATTATCCCTAATATCAGTGTCAGCCCTAATTTTCACCACTAGTTGTGCAAAAATAAAGTATCGATGAGCAAAAATAAGAGCATGTTGTGCAATAATTTATTGAGAAAGTATGAAATTATATTGAGAGAAAATAAGATCATGTTGAGAACAAATTCACGAGCCTCGATTGTTATGCAAAAATAACCTATAGTTGAGCAAAAATAAGATGACGTTGAGCAAAATTTCACCAATCCCCCATGTTGTGCAATTATTATCTATTGATGAGCAAAAATAAAATCTTGTTGTGCAATAATTTATTGAGAAAGTATGAAATTATATTGAGAGAAAATAAAATCATGGTGAGAACAAATTCACAAGTCTCAATTGTTGTGCAAAAATAACCCATTGTTGAGCAAAAATAAGATGATGTTGTGCAATAATTTATTGAGAAAGTATGAAATTATATTGAGAGAAAATAAAATCATGGTGAGAACAATTTCTCAAGTCTCTATTGTTGTGCAAAAAATAACATATTGTTGAGCAAAAATAACATGATGTTGAGCAAAATTTCACCGATCCCCCATGTTGTGCAATTATTATCTATTGATGAGCAAAAATAAAATCATGTTGTGCAATAATTTATTGAGAAAGTATGAAATTATATTGAGAGAAAGTAAAATCATGGTGAGAACAAATTCACAAGTCTCGATTGTTGAGCAAAAATAAGATGACGTTTTGCAATAATTTATTGAGAAAGTATGAAATTATATTGAGAGAAAATAAAATCATGGTGAGAACAATTTCTCAAGTCTCTATTGTTGTGCAAAAAATAACATATTGTTGAGCAAAAATAACATGATGTTGAGCAAAATTTCACCGATCTCCCATGCTGTGCAATTTTACTCTATTGATGAGCAATTTGATTCTTCTTAAACTAAAAATCTAATTTGGGCATATTATAATATTATTCTTGCACTTTTTAATCTAATTTGTTTCTTAAACTGGATTTTAAATCAATTTTGTTATCAGTTAATCTAATTTGGGCATATTATAATATTATTCAGCGGTAGGGTTATTCGACGCTTTGTCCCTGTTAACAAGATACTGAAACCCTTGCTTAATGAGTGTATCACTCCTGTCACGTGCTACTGGAGCCTGGCATTGCTATTGCGTGAGGAAAATGAACTGATGCTAGTTTTCAAGGTAACCTGATTAGTTTCTACCACAATCTGATCAGTTTATCAAGTCTTCTGTCCTGAAAATGAGACTCCGGAAATAATTAAATCCAAAATTTAGGAGGGCCTTGAGAATTCGGAATTATAAGTGCTTCATCCATCACTTGGATGTAAGTATCAGTCATGTTATAAAGCAGCAAAGTTGCCTGCACATGCATTTGTGAGTTGCAAACTACATTACGATACCATATATATTCTGTTTTATGACTATACGATATGCTCAGGAACTCCATCCAACTCTTGAGATGTTGACTCGCATCTGGAAGGCACTCTGTGCCGCTGCATAGACCCGAAGTAGTAATATGTCTTCAAGAACCAAACGGTTGATTCCCTCAGATCAGTTAATGTACCATTCCATTTCGTAATGTAAATTGGTATTCTTTAATGCTGCTCAGCTGCTTCTGGGTTGAGAGACGTTTGCTCAGCACGATCAACTGCATAAATCACAACAGCCAATGCTTGATATCAGATGCTAGCTGCACAAATTAGAGCTTTCATCCAGGCAAACCCTATCATTGAAAAAGGAGAAACATATCATTTGAAAAAGGAGAAACCACGATCAACTAGTTTGTCTGAACTTGTTTTGAGGCCAGTAATCTGCAGGCAATCTAGAACAGAAGGAATCAAACACGTAAACATTAGGAATAATCTCTTTGGTTGGGGAAAGGCTCGAGAGAGAGAGAGAGAGAGAGAGAGAGAGAGAGAGAGAGAGAGAGAGAGAGAGAGAGAGAGAGAGAGAGAGAGAGAGAGGAGTGGGCCTTTATAACCTACTTAACAACATATATAAAGACTTACATATGTTGGTGCAACGAAAGAAACAACTTCCTCACATACCATAGTATGAAAAAAAGAACTGTACATCATAGTAGATGCAGACATGCTTATCAAGACACTTCACGCTAATAAGAAAAACACAAGGTGGCACAAAAATAAACAGAAGGGCATTTAGCAATCAAGCCCAAGGTGGCACAAAAATATACAACAGATCATCTTATATGTGAATGGAAAAGAAAAATATAATTATACCAATAAAAACACTAGTACCTAAAGTGTGGTTAAAACATTAAATTGAGTAGGGCTATAACAATAGTTAAGCTATGAGACAAACCTGTAATCGCTTTGCCATGGCTAGAAATGGCTGTACATCTCCTCTGGTGCCAACCACAAGCATGGCAATTCTCAACCTAGGAATAGATTTGTTAAGCTCCGCGGCAGCATCTTCAATGGCTACTGGTGCACTCTCAATGACTTGAAGGTCAAAGAAGATGCACAAAAAAAAACATATGTTTGGATCAGCAAAAAGACATGGGATAGAAAAAGGGAGATAAAGAATGTCAGATTTTAGGCCAAGTTTGAAAAGCTAATAGTATAATAAGCAAAAGAGGTGTATAGTAATAAGTGTGTAAGGAAAACCCATATGGTACCTTCGCAGAACCCGGATCAAATACATTTCCTGCAAAAATGCCTCTAACCAGATTCTCCAACCGTTTTTCTGGATCCACAATAGCGTCATTTAGATTGATCACATGACTAAATAGGGACACAACCTTGGCATTCTCTTCATCCTGTAGGAGTACAGATTTATGTATGGTCTCTTTGATAAGCGGAAGGGGATCAAAGAAGGAAATCAAAATATGCCCAGGATATGTTGCTTCATCAGATAAGAGAGAAGTAGAGTCTAATATGGGATGCATTCTTCAACTTATTACCTTGTGAGAGCGTTGCAAGAATAAATCACTAGGAACTAGAATCGGTGTGGCAGAGAAAATAAGAGACTTGAAATAACATTTTAGTCAGTATGTCATGACTGAGAAAGTTGATTCCACACCACATTTCATCCCATTTTTTATAATTCATTCCCCACAAAGGCCTCCTTATTTAACATAATATAGAAGAGAAAAGGACCATACCTTAACTTTCTTAAATATATCTCTGAGTCCTAATTCACGGAGGATTTGCTCCCGAAGTCTGCAGAGAAGCTAAGAATAGCACAAAACAGTGAAAAGAAAAGCCCATCATCAGCATCTATTATGAATATATATCTAAAAGCAGATATAATAATACTTGAAGAAAAAATGAAGTTGATTATAAAACACTGCTTACAATGCAATCAGGAGGTCCACCATGACTTTCTGGATCTTTCTTGAAGTCTTCAAGTATGTCAGCATACCTTCAAAAGCACATGTCATGAAAAATTAACTAATGAAATTAGTTTACTTCTTTAAAGGCAGTACCAAGTATCAACATGCAACTGTTGGAGATACCCTTTTTTTTCCTTCTCTTCTCTTTGGCACTTGATGTTGGCACTTGACAATTTAAACATTTACAAATTCAAAGTAGAAGAAACAATTTTCAAATTCCCTAAAATATTTTCTTTACATGAATCTCTACTCATATATAACTACTTAACTATGATAGACAGAGAAGCGATTCTTTATTTCTCAGCTGTGTGAATGAAGAGAATTGCTCAACTGTGAGGAAGCTAATAGTCCTTAATACATTGCCTGTGGGCACAATCTCACAGAATTGACACAAAAAATGAATTTCTTAGCTGCCATAAATAGGGAAACACAAACAAAAATCAATTCACAAACCGTTGCGCAAACTTCTCAGCTTTGGCTTTAGCATCTGAAAATGTGTCATCTTCCTCTGCTCGTTTCCTGAATCAGAGAAATGATGTTTAAGGTTTACTAGATCATGCTAGACATTACTAGAACGTAATCATATGAGTCATGCAAGGAAATTTGACATCAAACAAGAAGTATGACACTACCGAAACTGAAAATTGATGCAATAAAACTGCCTGTTTCTCTCGATTACTGTAGTAGTCTAATTTCACTAATCGCAAACAATAAATCTGCTCTATTAGATGCACCAGCCATCCTAATTTCATAGCTTGAATAATACAAACTCTTTTGCACGCAATTGCGATCCCAGCCGCGAAAGAACACTAATCGTCATCAAAATTGTAAAATGAAAGCAAAACTTGAATCGAAAGCACAAATCGTGCAATGCTAAAGTGGAAGAGAGAGAATGCGTGGAGACGAGGCGAGGAGGAGGTGGAAAGGAAGACCGATGCAGTGACGGAGACGAGGCGAGGGGGAGGTGCGAGTCGCCGGAGAACAGGAAGGGGAGAGGCGGAGCGAATCGCCGGCAGCTTCAAGGGTTCGAGCGGCTAGGGTTCGAGCGAGGGCAAGGGGGAAAGTGGCAACGAGCAAGGGCGATGAGGACTGGAGACCGACAGCGAGCGAGTGAGGGCGGCTGCGAGCGAGTTGAGGTCCGGCGAATAGGAGGAAGATGGATGTCCGGCGACTCGCCGCCATCAGAGCCGGATCCGGCGTCGAGAGAGAGAAAACAGATCGAGAGGGCGAGAGGAGTTGGGAGAGAGGAAAAAAATGTCCGTACAACCGAGAATAAGAATATATAGGGGCTATTTTGCAAAATTGTCCAAATACGCGACTATTTCGCAAAAACGTCCAAATAATGTGCCTATTTCGCAAATTTTTTCTAGATAAAATAACTAAAGGTAAAAGGATATATTTTGTAATGATTTAAGATATGAAGTTGAATATTTATATTAAAAATAATCAAGGTAAAATAATATTAATTGCAATAAACAAAAATGATAAGTTTTATAACTAATTTTAAAAAAAAAATTGTTTAATATTAAATCATCAATTAAAGTGGACACATTGGATGACACATGTGTAAATAGATGTGGTTATCGTTTAACGTTGCTTAAATTTATTGGATCATCATTAATTGACGTGGCAAAAAACCCGGCCCAGATTGCACCAGAGAACGACACGTAAGCGAATCGCACCAGAGCCCACCACATAGGATTTCCATGCCTCTGTTTTAGTATTATATATATATATATATTGATATTGATGATTGATATTTCGAACTACAAACATGCTTAATATTTTCTATAATTAACTTTAAACAATCGATATATACTTATTCGTTTACAAAAGGGTAAATATTCATTTAATTATTTACTTTGAATAATTGATTTAGTAAAATTAAAATTTTGAATATTTTGTAATATAACAAAATTATAAACCCATACAAAAGTTTTAAATTTTATATAAATTTATGTTCACTCGTGATCTATCTATTAATTTATTAAAATTGAATATTAGATTTTCTCTCTATACCTCTCCCTTAATATTTATAATTAATTTAGTCAACCAACATATACATAATATTCATTTTGAATAGGTTAAATATTAATTTACATTATTGAATCTAACAATATAATTAAGTGAAGATTCTGTCTTTTGAAATGAATATGAAGTATATATTTCATGAATCATGACTAGTTCTTTTAAATAAATTGTAAATGCTCGTATTTTTAGATCCCAATTTTTTTTTAAAAGAAATTAAAAATGAATTTAAATCGGGTTTAATTCGGATATTTCAAGGAAAACTCGTCTTTAATTTACTAAATCGAAATTAAAATTCTTAAAGGGAATTTCGGCCCAATTTTTACTTTTAACGATCGAAGATTCGAAAACTCCTTCCATCTATGTCCAAATATGTACCCCTCTCCCCTCTATTGGGTTGCAACAAAACAAGAAAAGAGCCCACTATGAGCAATTTGTGCTATATATAGTGGGTACTCATGCCTTGGTTTACCTTGGCATGGGTTAGCCTGTCTTGCGGCTTGCCACTTGGCTTACCCGGCTCGAGCGCTTTGCAGGCTAGTGCTCGGCCCGTGGAGGATTAGTCGATAACCTCGGAACCTCCACGTCATTAAAAAAAAAAAAAACAAGAAATGAGCCAAATAAACCTTGGACCCTTGCTTTGTCTGATCTCATACAACACGCCACCCTCCTCCTTAATTTACCTTTCAAATATGCTCTCATGTCTCATTTCAGAAATCCCCCACCTTTCTATTCATCCTCCTCTATCTCCTTATCCTTTCAAACACTCACTTGCCTCATTTCTCATCATCCCCAACGAATCCAAAGAGGTCCTGATGCGGGACCATCTTCTACACCTCCAGACACGCCTATCATCTTAGAAAAAGGACCTATGACTCGAGCCCGAGCTAAGAAGCTTAAGATATATTCCTATTTGTGAGCCATGCTTTGTTCTCGAGCACGGTTCAACTCCCGGAGCCCACATTGAAGACCTATATGTGCATAGGGATTCAAGAGCTACCCGATCCACCTTAGTCTAGCTATTTCGAATTGTCTAAGTGTGGAACATTATATTATTTCCTATTTTAGCAACTTTTTTTACTTAAGTTATTTTAGAAAACTTTTGGGATATTTTATTAATTTCTTAAGTAGTTCTTTTATCTTCTTTTATTAATTAAAATCGGCTCATCAGCCCTAGAGGGTCTATATATTGCCGATTTCATCCATGTAGAACAATTGGAACTTATTGAATAGAAAACTCTCATATTTTGTGTGAAACACATTGAGTGCAAGTCAATCGATTAGAAACGGAGCTCATCGATTGCAAATTGGTTATTGTCTCAGTTTGGTTTGCTTTGTGTTCATCAACTTCGCAAGACTTGGTGATCCTGGTATCCACGAGCCCCCTCCTTGTGCCTCCAAGTTGTCCGCTTGGTTGTGTAGGGTTGCAGAGACGGGTTATATAGTCATTGGTATTGGTTCCTACCCTCTAAGGAGGCCCGGGGTCTTTATCTTGTTCTATATAGATCGACTCAGTCCTTATCGGTCGTGTCTTTATATCAATTTCGAGTCTTTCATTATTTTCGAGTCTTGTTCTTGTTCTTTCCTTTTTGTCGATTTCGAGTTCATTGTGTTCTTGGAATCTTTTTCGAGTCTTGTCTGTTTCTTGGTCGATCTTGAGCATTCCTGGTTGATTCTTTTGCTTTCTTTGATGCGTTCTTTCAGTCTTGTTGAGTCTTTGTTGTTTCTTGCTTCCGTTCTTGAGTTTCTTGATTGATTGTCGAAGATCGGGCCATCCTACGGCTAATCCCGTATCAAATTGGTATCAGAGCCAAGTTTCCGACATCAAAGTTTGTCTTTTATTTTCTTAAACACAAAAACCCACAAAAAGAGTCATTTTCTTGTTTTGGTCTTTTACTTCCTGCATTCTTGAATTGATTATTGCACTAATCTTTTGTTTGTGATTGTTGTGGTTGCTTAGCCCAAACACAAGCCTAGCCGAGACAGTGGAGTCGACCAAAGTGGTGCTCAAAGCCCTTGTGTACACCCATAGCCGACGGCATCCTTTGTCCCCATAGTCATTGCTAGACGATTCATATCTTCCATACACAAACCCTAGTTTGTTCTATCTTTTTCTATCTTTGGCTTATTTGTTATATCTTATTCTATCTATTTTATTGCCTTATTAAAATCTGATTTTTGTGTTAGATTAATTCCTTTTATCTATCACATATATCTTAAAGGCTTAGATAGATCCACTTACCAAAGATAAACAAAACCTCACCAATATATATCATTAGGGCTATGAATTTTATCATTTATCACCCATCTTCATATTTTCGAGTCCTTCTTTTGTTTAAGTTGTCTTTCTTGCATTAGGTAAAAAAAAACAGTTTCGGCATATTCAAAAAAAAAAAAGACATACATACTTGGACCTAAGAGGATAGAATTCACTAGGGGCAAAAGTAAGTAAAA
Organism: Persicaria tinctoria; assembly: GCA_037127255.1. NCBI lineage: Eukaryota > Viridiplantae > Streptophyta > Magnoliopsida > Caryophyllales > Polygonaceae > Persicaria > Persicaria tinctoria. The sequence goes on along the minus strand of JBANSL010000004.1, from coordinate 39,582,701 downwards.
AAAAAAGAGTTGTTGATCTACTAGTGCAAGAAAGCTCCAAAGGACCAAAATTTGGTGATTGTTGTTCTAGCTCTAGTCGACAACCCTTCTACATATACATACCTCCAAAAAAACAGAAAATTGAAACCCTACCTTGCAACTAAAACATCCTAAATTAAAGATTTCAAATCAAAAGAGGTAAATTTCCAAACTTTCTCTTCTTTTCTTTATTTTTCTCTATTTTCAGTTTGTGTCGAGTACTTTCTCTTGATTTTGAGTACTCTTTGCGAAGTAATTGCCCGATGAGAGCTCGAGGAACAACTTCCTCATATCCCTGCAAACGCAAAGGAGTACCTGCACCCTACTCTTGAAGTTCCAGAATCGGCAATCGTCCTCCCGCGTGTTAACTTTGAAATCTGTCCTTCTTTTATTTTTGAAATTAGGAGGAGTCAATTTCAAGGGAAACCCAATGAATGTCCTTTAGAGCATATAAATGTTTTTCTAGATCTATGTGAAGCTATTGCAAATTGTGCTAATCTAGAATATCTTAAACTAAAGGCATTTCGTTAGTCTCTTGCAGGAGTAGCTTCACAGTGGCTAGAGGGTTTGCCTCCACAATCAATTCGCACATGGAACGAACTAAGAGACATGTTTTTTAACAAGTTTTTTTCTCCTGCCAAAACAGCTGCGCTCAGACAACAAATCACGGCTTTCAAACATAAGCCAGGGGAGAAATTGGCACAAGTCTGGGAGTGCTACAAAAGGCTACTGAAATCCTGTCCTACCCATGGACAACCACACTATGTGATCCAGGAAATCATCTTCAATTGCCTGGATGTACCAACTAAGGAGCGGATCAACAAGTACACCTCTTATAGGTATCTCGAGTATACTCCACGGCGTGCTTGGGAAACCTGTGAGACTTTGGCTAATTATGACACCACATATGGGACTTTTATGGCCTCAGTTGAAAGGTATGAAAGGCCTACCCCATCTATGCCATTATATGATCTACGAAAGGAAATTGATCCGGACGTTAGGGAACAGTTTCATAATGATCAGGTACGTCGTCTTACCAAGCAAGTTAAATTCCTGTCTAAGGATAAACCTTGTTTGAAATGTTGGTATGTGAGGCACAACACTATTGCGTGCCCACATGCCGACCAAATACTTATAGTAGAAACCCACAAAGAGGTGCGCAAAGCGGGGGGGGGGGGGGGGACTACTCAGGGCCGCATCAGCAACATAATTGGAGCCATTATCGCCAGCCCTTGTATCAAAGAGACCCCCTGCCCTACAGAGCTCCTCGTCACCCTGATAGGGAAGATAAGAAAGATGATCTGCATGTTATTCTTGATGAGATGCGACAGAACCATTCTGAATTCAAACAGGCCAATAACACCATCCACACTCAACTGCACGACATCAATTCTAGACACGGGGAAATAGATATCTGGCGGAAAACCAAAGAGACTCGGATTGTTCAACTGGCTACATTCGTCCCTAAACAATCAGGTACGCTCCCTAGCTCTTCTGAACCGAACCCTAAATCGAAATCTGCAAGACAGATGGCTGCTATGAATCTAAGGAGTGGGCGACAGATGCAAACACCCAAGCAGAACACAAAAGAAGAGGCTGCAGGAGACTACTCAACATCGACCAAACTAGTCGACGTTGACCAGAATGTACTCGACGTCGAGGAGTCTCTAGTTGACGTCGACCAGAACTCAGCACTTGCTCAGCAATCGACTACTCCAGTCGATGTCGACAAACCTCCTGTCGATGTGGACCACACTCCTGCATCATCAAAGAAGAAAACGTTGTCATTCCCCAGGAAATACTTGAAGGACCTAGCAGAAAAGAAGTTTCAGCGGTTCGTGAAGATGCTTCAGAGGCTCAATGTCAACATTCCTTTCACAAAAGCCCTTCATGATATGCTATCATATGTTAAGTTCCTCAAAGACATCCTTAGCAAGAAGCGGTCGATGGAGGAGATCGCAGATGAGTGCAGGAAAATGGACCTACCAGATAAAAGGCCAGATCTAGGTAAGTTTTCTATAACTATTGCATTTGGTCAATACAAGTTTAATGATTTATGTGACTTAGTAGCCACCGTTAGTATCATGCCTTTATCAATCTGGTCTAAAGTTAAGATAGGCGCTCTAGATCTTGTGGATGGCCGACTCTATATGGCGAACAACACTATAGCCATCCCAACAGGCATGGTGGACGATTTACCGGTGCAAGTAGGTAAGTTCTTTGTCTCTGCTGATTTCTTAGTTATCGATATGGAAGAGGACCCTACTTGTCCAATCATTCTAGGAAGGCATTTCTTAGCGACCGTGGATTCCAACATAAGTGTAAGAAAGGGAGTACTCACTTTCAACATCAGCGATGAGGTAATTGTGTATTCTTTTAATCAAACTAAGAGGCATATAGGTCCTATGGAGGTCAAATAAGTTTTATCTAAGTACATCACTTGTGGGGAGGCAAAGGTAAGAAATACGACTATTGTAGGAGGAAATCGAGTATGCAATAATAAAATATAAATAAATCACAGCAAACCACATTCCGTCCCTTGTAGATAATTACAAGACCTCCTCCTGATGTAGCAGCGGGAAGTCAGGATCGATCCACGAGGAAGCGTGTCAGCGGATCTTAGGTAGCGGAGAATCTCACAAAAGTCGACCACAGAAGTCCTCGAGCTCGACTAAGGGTTAGTCGACAGAAGCTCGGACAGTCGAACAGGGCACAGCAGCTCGGCAATGGTGGTCGATCTCGACAAGGCTCTACTCGAGATCGAGTAGCCTTCGTCTAGGTCGAGTTGGTCTTCGTCGAGTTCCTGCACAGGTAAGCTACGGCGACTCTGGGTCGAAGATCAGTGGTCGAGGTCGACCAGGCTTGGTCGAGATCGACGAGGGCAGGGAGTAAAAAATGAAATAAAAGAGAGTAAAAACAAATGCTTTGGGGTTTCGACTTAAACTTAATGTAAAAGACTTCCAAGATTGGGGTTTGCAACAACGATAACCAAACATGCATAAGGCAGGACCAAACAGATAATCATGTGAATCGCATTAAAGGATTAAGCTTTCGCCTTTTCCAACAATTAGACAACTCTCTCAAGAAACCCTAATTGTCTCTACCGATTTTATGTTTATAATCCAAGTTGTTAGCATGGATCTCCATTAGACGGGCAATAAACACATCAACAAGTAGGACAATGCTCAAAACATGATAAAGGTCGGATCTTTACCTTAATTATGCATGGCTATCGTCGGGATCGCCCCAACCCTAGAAGTGGGTGGACTACTCGCTCTTCATCGCAAACTCAGACATCATTGATTGAAAAGAAACAACTTGCATAAATATAAACCAAAGTTTACAACCGCTTGAAGCCAACTCCGCTCTCGCTTCACAACTCCAATCGGCCGCTCACTCTCTCTTTCTCTCTCTACTACTACTTCTCCTACTTAAAATTGAATGAATAGAACTGAGCCCTATGGGATTTATTTATAGGCTTCATTCCCTAGCTATTCTAGGAAAGAAGATATCTATCTATATCTAAACTTTATCTAAAACTTAAAAAGATAAATAAAAGCTATAACATAATTAAATCCAAAATAGGAAAATTCATCTAAAAGGTCTTCAATGGATAGAACTCCTTCTCTTCATGATAGATGTGGATAAATCGGATAGACTTTGGCAAACTTCGGCTCCAAGGACTCCCAATCCGAGTAGAGTTGATCAAACTGCGTCGCACAACTTCGGGAATCCTGGTCGACCTCGACAAGAGCCTTGTCGACCTCGAGTAGGAAAGTGATCGGCTGGCTTGGCTTGTCGTCTCGGCTAGCTAGTCCTCGAAAGGCTCGGACATGGATCCTGGTGCTCGTCGACCTCGAGTAGCCCTTGTCGATGTCGAGTAGGAATGGGTCATTGACTAGGTCTCCTCGGGTGGCTCTCCTCGGGTGGCTCTCCTCGACAGGACTGGATCTGGTCTCCGGCCTTCGTCGATCTCGACTAAAAGTCCTCGAGATCGACTAGGATTGGTCGAGGATGACTCTCTGTGATGGTGTCGAGGACTCTTCCTCGGATTGGCTCGGGGTGGCTTGTCGATCTCGACCAGGTCTAGTCGAGATCGAGTTGGGATGTGCTCGGCTTCTCGTCCTCGGCTTCTCGGGCAGCTCTTCTCCTTGTCGACTCCGGATGTGGCACTGGGCTTTGTCGATCTCGACCAGATATCGAGTTGGGTCCGGAAGTCGGGTGGTCTGGCTCTCGACGTTGCTCCTGGTCGACAAGTTGTGCCCGGACATACTTTGTCGAGATCGAGTAAGGGCTACTCGAGGTCGAGTAGTCTGGTTTATCGGCTCGATTCGATTGGTTCTGTTGCTGCTTTGACCTTGGACTTCTGTAGCTGTTTTCCGAGCTTTTCTGACCTTCCTTAGAATTGCTGTAAAACGCCTCGAATTCTGCGATTTAAACAGAAACTGGTGTAGATTCCATAATTTGGCAAATAAACATAAACTACATAGGTTTTGTACTATCTTAGCCCAAATGTATGCAATGTATGCAGAAATTGATATAAAAGTTACTGTAAAACATGGCAGATTCAGCTCACAACAACGACTCTCGAGGAACTGGAGAAGAGAGCTATGGAAGCTTAGTTGGAGGAAATAATGGTGATTTTGAAAGAGGAAACAGAGAATCTACTCGACATCGACAAAGGTAAGTCGACGTCGACTAACTATTTTTTAGATGCTTTGCCAGGTCTTAAGTATGTGGTCGATGTCGACCAGATTCAGGCACCTCCATCGACTACACCCTCATCGAGAAACACATCAGGGGCGCAGATCTACTCGCCATCGAGTACTGTACTCGACGTCGATTAGATTCCTACCACATCGCGTTCTCCTTCCTTGTCGAACAATCCACCAAACAAACAAAGTTACTCAACGTCGAGTACTTCTACTCGATGTTGACTAGATTTTGAGATTCCCAATAACAATTCTGCGAAGGTAAACCAAGGTAAGGACATCTCTTCTCCGATTTCGATTAAGGATTTATCTATACATGGGAGAGGTTTACCTTGGTATGTGCGATTATGCAGGGTTACCAATGACGATTCGAAGGAATATGAAGTAGGAGACAAGGTCTATGTCTCCAAATCAAAGAACCGTTGGTTCCCCAACAAGTTCAATCATAACCAGTTAGGACCTTTCACGGTGGACAAGATCCATTCCGGAGGACTACAGCTGATGGGTAAAAATGGAGTCTTGTTCGAAGCCCAGACCACATTGGCCCTACAGATGCCGCCTTGAGCGGAAACGGAAGAAGTCGACCTAGCGACTATAAAATCTAGAGCTTCTATCAAAACAATTAGTCTTTTCATTTTTAGACGTTTTTGCTTTTGTTTTTTTTTTTTGTTTTTAAACACTATTTTTGGGTTTTTCTATTATGGATATTGTCTGTCTAACAAATTTTGCAGGTACGAGAAGTTGCAACAATACTCGATTTCGAGTAAATTACTCGACGTCGACCACCCATGTCGAGAAAAGAGAAGTCTATGGTCGAGGAGAGGCCATCCTGAGGCTTCAACTTCACTCGAGAGTCGAGACCGAGTAGATCTAGTCGACATCGACTACTCTACTCGAGATCGACCACTTATGCAGCAACTTCAGCACTCAATTCCGAGCTTTTGCACATTTGTCTAGTGAGTCTCTTTCTTTACCCTTGTTTTTATACAGTGAGTATACTGTAATATCTAAGTATGGGGTGAGGGAAGGGCTTAATTTGTGCATAATTATGAATTTGAATTTCGTGCATATTTTTATGTTAATTTTTGAATTGCTCACACATGGCTACTTTGGATTTGATTATCTATCTATATGCTTATATGTTATTTTCCAAAGTTCATTAAAACTCACCCCCATTGAAAATTTTGATTATTGTCATGGAAGCTTATATAGAACTCGGCGATGCAAAATTGGATTCATTAGAGATATAGCATGAAATTGCCTAGTAAATGGAAGTCACAATGAAGTGCATATTTCTATTGAAACCCATGAAAGGAGGTAAATTTGATGTTACTTTTGACATATTGCGTAATAAAAGGATAGAGGACTTTATATTTTCCATACAATGCTCATATTTTGATATCCCAATCCTTACCTATGCTAATGCATCACAACACCATATTATGAGTCATACATTATTCATGCTCCACATGATCTAAATATTTCCCATTTTCTACCTTATTTCCTTACCTAGGGATTATGTTGAGATTGGAAGTTACTTTTGGAGATTATTATATGGTGTTTGTGTTGTTATTATTATTATTGGAGCTTGGCATGAATGATTCAACCATGCATGCGTTGAGATAAAGGTTCCGCAGGATGGGACACCAAGGTGACTGGTGAGAAGTCTGAAGCACTAAGTATCCGGGGCCATTCATAACACCCATATTTGTGACTAGCGAGAAGGCAATGCTGAGGTTAGAGTGGTAAAAGCATTATAGTGAAAAAAAGCATTGAGCGAATGAGTGAAAGGTGAGAAATCAAATGAAGAAGGAATGTGGTATGAAAGTTTGGAAATTACTCCATTTCCCTGGATTATTAGCACCACATGGCCAAATATATCCCGCCTTAAGCCTTTTACCAATCTACTCCTTATTGAGCTTAATAAAGTCCTCTTGATTATTGTTGCTTTGTCACATGAATTGTTTTTTGCATAACCCTCCTTTTGTGTGCGAAGTTGCTTTTACTCACAGGCATGGATTTGTGGCACAAGTACCTTTTCAAGGATCAAAATTGACTGCAAGGACATATAAGAATAAATCTAAGATGTTGAGAGTTTTAATTTCTTCCCCTGTATGACCATTGAAAGTATTGCTTGAGGATAAGCAAGCTTAAGTATGGGGTATTTGATGTGCGCCTATTTTGCTATGTTTTGCATTAACATTCATATCAATTTCTGCATGCATTTCACATCACTGGGTTAGAATTATACAGAATCTATGTAGTTTATGCTTATTTGCCAAATGTAGAGGTCTACACTAGTTTCTATTTAATTTCGCGGAAATCGAGACATTTTTTAGCAATTCAGAAAAGGAAGAAAACAATGGAAGAGCTCGATGCCAACTATACACTACTAGAAATTCGTTATTTAACATTGGGTAATAGCCGATGTCTTTCAAAAAAAAAATCGATGTCTATGTGGGGATGTAAAAAGTCAAAAGTTTTTCACATCGGCCAGAACCCGATGTCTTTGTATAATATAACATCGTTTATATTTTTAAATCCGATGTGTTTGTTATCCTGTAACATCGATTATAAAATATAACCGATGTTATAACATACAAAAACATCGGCTATTACCCGATGTTAAAATATTTTGACTTTTTACATCCCCCACATAGACATCAATTTTTTTTTGAAAGACATCGGCTATTACCGGATGTGAAATGACATATTTGCGGTTTTTTTAAATTATCGTAGCCTATGCGGGATTTGAACCCGCATCTTTGTGTTAAACACAATGCTCTACCATTTGCGCTAATAGACTTTAAATTAGATAGGATGTTCTTACATAATAGCAAAAAAAGCATGTGAAACTTAAGAAGCAAAGAAACAAGGAAAATAAACTAATAGCAATAATTCTTGTACATCTTGTTCATGACAAACACTTCTCTTAGCTACTAGTGGTGTCCATGACAAAACTTTACAAATAACCCATCTCAGATGCAATCATTTAATCTCACCCAAAGTACCATACAAAAATGCATTCAGGTTTTACATAAAGCAGATATACACCAAAACCATACAAACATAGTATAAATTATCAAGAAACCTTGACAATTGTGATTAACAAGCAGCAGAGATACGGATGAATGGCATACAAAAATGCTTTTCTAAGATGTACTAAAGTTATAGACTACTGCTATATAGATGATAAATTCACCTAGATTTTTGGGCTATGTAAAGCTTATGGCAATTATTATCTCAAATACAACATGCACAAAACCCCAATTTGGGCGAGTAGAGATGATTAATCTCTAGCATGCTACAACAAGATTTGTAACAAAAAAAATATCAACCACACGTATTTTTGTTCCTATAATTGGAAGTAAAAAGTTGAAGAGGAAGCACACCTTATGCAAAGCATTCCCAAGCCTCACCACCAGAGCTAGACTTCTCTTTCTGGGCCACTAGCAACATCTCTAAACGTTTGTCAAAGAGCAATGCACTCTCATCTCTCTTGTCCAGCTCAGCAGCCTCAACCTCAAGCCACTTCTCACGCAGATCATTAAGAATGTTACCACCCTGACCGGCATTAGCAGCTCGCCCCTGATCCGGGGGCTTTGGGAGTTGTCATCCTGAGAGAAGAATCACCTGATGGTGGCGGAAGAGTTAGAAGCATTGCCCTGAACTCTCTTGTGTCTACAAATGCCTCAAAGTTGCATGTCGTATCCAAGCAATACTCTTCCCAACACCATACCTGCATAAAAAAAAAAGAAAAAAGAAGGAAAAAACAGTACAAGCTCTTCAAAAACTAACTTGCACAAGTAAACAATAGTGATATTAATGAGACAACTCAAACTGCAGTGTTTTTTTAGAAAGGGAACAATCACCTAGACACAAATAAGTGCAGTCAAACACGATTCATTTGACATATATTCTATATACTTCCGCCACAGACTACAACTCGCAAAGTTTTCCATATTATTAGAAAAAAACTTGCTTTGATGGAAATGTGGAATAAAATATCAAAATGAAGATCCAAAAGTGACAAAACCTAAGAACATGCTAGGAGTCATTAAGTACATACATGTTTGACAATTGAAGCCAATGACACAATTCTCCAGGTGAGACCATCTCCAGCTAAGGTTGTAGTACCTCAGCTACAACATGCTTCAGAGGAAACAAAAAGTATCTCGAAGCAGCATCAAACATCTCTTTTGCCTGCCAAAGACAGTAATTGACGTTCACCCTTTAAAGCAAGAAGAATACAATTCATTAAGCATGAATATAGCCATGTACTGATGTACCTGATCTGGATCAATATCCCTCAATCCATATGTATACCTTAATCAAGAAAGAAGAAAAAAGAACATGGCACGCGTCATTTGATGTAAAACAAGATGCAGACAAACTAAAGAACAAGTTAACATCAAATTAATATCATAAAAGAATGGTATAGCTTTATGAGAATAACAACACTAGAAAATATCAGAAGTGCATTAGAAAATTTAATCATTTAAAATAACTAATGCTAAGAGTGGCTTAGTCTCCCAATCCATGTATAAGCAACCAAAATTTCACCAAATAACTTTAAATATCAATCTAATATCTCAACACTATAAGCAGCGCAGAAAGTAGAAAAAACGAGAGGATACTTACATAAACTTTTGACTTCTCCAATCTCGTATGTCAGTAAAAATTCACGTCTTTAACAATAAAGGGATTGTGAAACAAATGAAAATCAAACTTGAAGGCTTCACGTATTTTGCCTTTGCTAAGCGTCTGCTTTACTCATGTCAGAAATCACAAAATCTTGAAGGCATTTCTTTGAAGGCTTCTCCTGCAATAAGTATCAAGTCACTAGACTCATCAGTCATCACATTGTCAAAGAGGGCTGAACGATCACTAGATGGAAGGAAGAAGGCTTATGAATCCACCTTCTACTACTAAAGAAAACAACAGGTAAGCAAGACAGCTTTATTGCTACAATCTAATAATACGACTTTGACACTAGTGAATGCCTTTACAATGATGGATACTAGATTCTCATGTCAATAATGTAGAAGGGTTAATGTAAACTCTTATCATTTTTTTAAAACTCTTTATCATTATTTAGTTAATGGTAAAAGGAACATCAGCAAGAAGAGACAAGAAAGACAAGGTTTTTGACTTGGTGGAGAATACCAGAACTTGGAAGTTCATTATTGCAAGCTCATTTACAAGTTTCTTAAAGAGTAAATTCTCAAGATCACTAGCATATGACATATTATAAATACTTATGGAGGGGAAGTCTAACCTTCCATCAATCAGGAGCTTGAAAATAAGTAATAGTTTCATTTTCAATAAAAATTTAAAGAGAGTCAAATCTTCTGATTAATGGATGGTGAAACGAAGATTACAATGCTGTTTGAGGGCACAAGAAATTGGAAGAGAAAAAGAAACTTACGATATGTATCCTTTTATTTTTCTCTCTTTCTCCTTATTCTGAGGCAGTTTAATAGCTAATGTGATTGCAATGATAAAAATAGCTTTCAAGTTATATCTACAAACAAAAAATGTTATATCAGCTAGGTAGGTTGTTAAACTAAATAAGAGAATTCACCATAAGCATATGACAAGGTGATAGAGCATATTTAGTATTGCATAATAGATTGCATTTAGTATAGTTTAGTTGTGAATATTGCATTTATTTAGTTGAATTTTCATTATCACTTGTTGAGTTAGAAGAGGCGGAATCTACATGATTTTATGGTTTATTTCAGGTAAAGTAGATTGGAGGTGAAATGAATTGAGCGAAAACAAGTTAAAGAAATACATAGGAGCAGCTGGAAACAAAGAAGAAGACGCTCGGAAGAATCGCTGGCCGCCCCGCAGGATCTCTGGCCGCCCCGTGGCGCGAAGGAAGAATCGGATGACTTCGCTGATCGCCGGCCACCCCGCGGCCTGGCATGGCTGCCCCACGGCCCGTGCAGAAGCTGAATATTAATTTCGAATTTTACTTAGGGTTTTTGTCTAAGTTATTTCGGCCTACTTTCTCTAGACTATTTAAGGCTTTTCTAGTTATTCTTTCATTAACCTTATGCACTTTATTCCATTGTTGAGAGCGCCGTTGAGCATGAGCAACTAAATTCTCAAGGTTTCGCCTACAGTTTGGATCTTTGATTGTTGAATTGTGAGTTTCTTAATCTAGTTCTTATTCCTATTGCAATGTTTTGACTTCTTTGTGCTTAATTGCATGAATTTAGTTTATTCTCTCTGACCTGATCAACTAGTTAGAGTAGATTCATTCAATTGCTAGGATTTTGTAGATTCCTCGTAGCGAACCTTAACCGAATTGGCAATCATATCCCTTTAGGACTCGTAGGACTAATTGGATGTGTAGGAAGTTGAATACATGTTGAATATCAACTCGTAGCTTGATATTATGTGTACCTTGGTTAATTCATAATCTTAATGCTATCTCTAGGTTGAATCTTAACCGTGTTAGGGTTATTTAGAGATAAGGGTTGCTAGGACTCGTAGGACTAGTAATTTACCTAAGATCTGGACAAGGACATTGATAGGAAAAGACAAGAACTAGAGGCTGAAACAAGGACCGAATTCATCAATCGAAGTGATAAATTGTAGGTGAACCTATTTCTCTCCACTGAATTCTATAATCAATTTACTTTGTTTGCTTGATTCCGTTTTGATAAAAGGCGGACCTTTTTCACACCCAAAAACCCCCCATATTCTTACTAGCGATTAGAATTAGACTTGAATTGAATAGATTTCCATGTGGATCGATCTCTTACTTATACACTATATTAGTTGTGAGTTTGAGTATTCTTTGGAAAGAACAACGACAGGTTTTCCTTTTGTCAAATTTGGCGCCGTTGCCGGGGACTTCTGATTTAATTCTTGTGTTGTTTTAATTGCTAATTTTGGTGTGGACCACCTATATGGTCCACACTCGTGCTACTAACTCATCTTTATTGTCTTTAGATCCAGAGATTGAGAGGACTCTCTCTAGATTGAGGCGAGAAGCTCGTGATCACTTTCGCGAGTTACCTTTCGATCAAGGAGAAGAAGAGAGTGAAGAGATGGCTGCTAACGAGGATAATCGAACGCTGAAAGAGCTCACTACACCAAACTTAGCCCAACAACCATTGGCTATCGTGTTCCCTAAACTTGATGAAGGTGTCAATTTTGAGCTAAAGTCTGGGGTGGTTCATCTCTTACCCAAATTTCATGGGTTGAGTGGTGAGGACCCCCACAAGCACTTATCTGAGTTCCATACTGTCGTGGTGGGGATGAAACCAGACAATATCACGGAGGAGCAAATCAAGTTAAGGGCATTCCCCTTTTCGCTGAAGGATACTGCAAATGAGTGGTTCTACTACTTGCCACCAGGTAGTGCAACAACATGGATACAGTTGAAGCGTCTCTTTTTGGAAAAGTACTTTCCTGCAACCAAGCTGAACAGTCTGAAAAAGGAGATCAGCAGCACTGACCAGCAGACTACAGAAACACTCTATGAGTACTTCAACCGCTTCAAGAAGCTTTGCTCTAGTTGCCTTCACCATGGTTTTTCAAAGAAGGATTTAGTGCTCTTTTTATTTAATGGATTGCTTGACGAGGAGCGCAAGACGGTGAACTCTGCCTGTGGAGGCAACATCTTGAACAAAACACCCAATGCTGCTTGGGAGGTGTTTTCAGAGCTTGCTGATGGCTCTAGACAATTCAGCAAGGGACTTCATGCTAGAGGGGTGCTCACCGTTGACTCCTCAACTTCCGCTTTACATAGCGATGTGGTTAAATTGAAGGATATGATAAAAAGGTTCATGCTACAAGGAACCCCACAACAACTTAAGGCATGTTGCATTTGCGATGGGGAACTTTGTTCCTTTGCGACCCAGGTATGATAACTATGCTAATCCCAATCAATATAATAACAACTATAATTCAGGTTATCAGGGGTATGGCTATGGTAATAACCAAGCCCCTTTCAATCCACAAGGAGGACCCCATTTCAGACCTCAGCAACAATTTGATCAAAGACAGAGAGGACCTCCACCAACTGATAATCAATCCAATGAGGATCCTCTCAAAGCTCTCACAAAGATCGTCCTGGGTCAAGCTGAGCACCAAAAGAGACAAGATGAGCACCAAAAGAATTTGGAGAAGAAACTTAGCCAATTGGCTCAATCGTTGAGGGAACTGCAGGCGAAGGACTCATGACAGCTACCATCTCAAACGGTGGTGAATCCCAAGGAGAACGTCAGTGTTGTGACGCTAAGAAGTGGTAAGGAACTGATTACCACTCCCCATAATGATACTAACATAGATAATTTTGAAACAGGTGCGAACGAGGAAGAAGAAGAGGTTCGAAATCGCCAGCCGTCCCGTGGCACCCCTGAGCCGCCCCGCGGCCAAGGCGAATCTGACGACGCGGAAAATCGCCGGCCGCCCCGCGGCCCCTCCACTGACTCCTTTGATGGGTATGTTCGACCTGATTTCCCCCTCTTCATTCTTTTAAACTTGTTCCCACCTTTCCTGAAGCACTCAGAGGCACAAAAAGACCAGACAATGACAAAGAGATCTTTGAGACGTTCAGTAAGTGCGAGGTAAACATCCCTTTACTCAATTCGATAGAGCATATTTAGTATTGCATAATAGATTGCATTTAGCATAGTTTAGTTGTGAATTTTGCATTTATTTAGTTGAATTTGCATTATCACTTGTTGAGTTAGAAGAGGCGGAATCTACATGATTTTATGGTTTATTTCAGGTAAAGTAGATTGGAGGTGAAATGAATTGAGTGATAACAAGTTAAAGAAATACATAGGAGCTGCTGGAAACAAAGAAGAAGATGCTCGGAAGAATCGCTGGCCACCCCGCAGGATCTCTGGGCGCTCCGCGGCCACTGCAGAGCCTGATTTTCCGTGAGTTTTTCTTGATTTCCATTCTTTTGGGTAATATTTCTTAGCTCAGATTCACAATGTCTAGACCCCACAGCATGAGTAAAAGTCAGAAAGAGAGGTGGACTGCTTTGAACACTAGAAACTTCTTTGTACCAAAATTCTTTCATGAGCCTACCTTGAGATTATTACAGATGGATGCATGCACTAGGCAACTATTAGAGCATGGGGGCCTAGGAGGGCTTATACAGAAGAATGCTCCTACTTATCCGAGTTTATGTAAGGAGTTTCTAGCCACTTTAAGTGTGGGACGTACATACATTGAGTTTCGATTATTGGGGAGGGGTCATGAGATGTCAAAGGAGAGATTGGCACAGATTCTGGGTGTTAATACTGCGCCGACTGCTGGGTGGCTTGATGTTTGCAAGGGAGAGGGCCCTGTGGCTTTCTGGATGGCATCTACTAGGGTGCTTTTTGAGGCCAAGACGGGCCAGTACAATTCCAGCATTCGCCATCCTGCCCTACGACTTACTTACAAGGTTCTGGCGAAGACCTTCTTTGCTCAGGCGGAGGTCAACAAGATCTCGCTGAAGGATATGTCCTTTCTGTGGTGTCTGACGCTAGAGAGCCCTGTAGTTCCAGGTTGGGTGGATCTGTTTCTGATGAACTGCAATGATATCTTGGACAAGCGCAACAAGGCGACCATCAGCTTTGGGGGTCTTATCACCCTCATAGCTCGCACATGCATCGATATGAGCACTGTCCATGACATTCAGCATGGCTCATTTCTGTATGATGAAGCCCAGCTGAGGAAATTTGGCCACCTAGAGGGTAGAGCTCCGATGGGGATCTGGAGGGCAGGCCATAAGGGGAGGATTCAGTTGAGATTGCCCCGTCATCTCCCTTTTGGCCCTACAACAGCTGATTTTTATATGGGGGATGAGATGGATGAGGATGATGATGAGGACGAGGAGCAGGCTCCTGAAGCTGAGCAGGAAGATGCTGAGGATGTTCCCAGAGTTCAGACGGATTTTGGAGGTAGTGGAGCTGGACCTTCTGGCACAGCTGGTGCTGGTCCAAGCTACACGTTGGAGCAGCAGATGGCCGATTTATATCTCCAGCAGAACGCTATGTGGGAGCATCAGCAGATGATGTCGCATCGTCAGGACGCAATGTGGGAGAACCAGCAGCGGATGTCCCAGCGCCAGGACGTGATGTGGGACCACAACCAGCAGTTGTACGTGGAGGTCAGCGACATTCGTCGAGATGTACGTGGCTTGACTTCCCACCTGGAGGAGGTCTCTGAGAGCCAGGCGGCGATCCGACGGATGTAGGAGCAGATATGGCAGAGGCAAGAGGACTTCTATCGATTCGCATATCCACAGTTCCCACCATATCCGCCGCCTCCACCACCTCAGCAGTGAGCATGTCAGTTGTTTCTTTTCTTTTCCCTTTTATTTTTATTTTGCTGTTTTTGTTCTCTTTTCTGCATTGAGGACAATGTCAGAACTAAGGGTGGGGGAGAAGACTTGCAAACTCTCTGTATTTTGGTTCTAATTTGCACTGCATTTTAAGTTTCAAGTTTACATGTTTATTTCTATTGGTTGTATGCATATTTAGTTTCTACCATTATTTCTTATTCTAAAGAAAAAAAAATTGAAAAAAATGAAAAAAAGAAAAAAAAAAGAAAAGAAAAACAGTTTTAGTTCTTGCATTATTAGGAATAGGTCTTATTTCCCCATATGGATGCCATTTGTCCTCTATAGTTTCTATTGAGATTTATGCCCCATGATGTGCTTGGATTGTTGAAGCCTTCGATTTATGTTTTCTATACTATTTGGTGGGCATGATTGATTAATGATTGAGCACATAAAATCTTGAATTTTTGGGTGATCTTGAAGTTCTAGACATGACCTGGTGAACTTATTTTGGCTTATTCAGGACTACACTTTATTGAGTCCTCTTGCTTGTTGTGTGTACTCTCTTCAATTACTTCCTCTTTGACTTGCATTTAGATATCTTTTTCAAGTCTGCATATTATGATCTCTGACCACATGACTTAACCATGATTGAGGCACCTTTATTAGCCCTATTTGACTCTATTCCCACCTTCCATATTATCCTCTGCTTGAAGCCAGTTTGAGCCTAATTGCCTATTCTTTTATAGCTCCACAATATGATTCCATAGCCAATTATAGCCTGACCCCATCCGGGAATTTAGGAATAGTTGGTGAATATTTATATCGTGGATGATGGTTTGTAGTGGTGGATTGTATATTTGTTGGTACATTTATGAGATGTTTGTTTCTTGCTAGTACATTCATTAGTTGGGACCTAAGGAGGATAAAATTCACTTAGGGGTAAAAGTCAAGGAAAATCAGTTGATATAGCATGAATGAAAAAAAAAAGAAAAAAAAAGAGAAGAATAAAGGAATGAGTTGAGTTGGTTTGTAAAGTGTTCTGCTTGAGATTGGTGTTGTTTGGCATTATAGTGATATGGTATGAGAAGTTTATGAGTGGTTTTATGATTTGGTAGCTTTCTTAGTTCCCGAATTATGAGCACCACATGACCAAAATTGTTCCATACCTTATATGTTATACCTTGGCCCCATTACAACCCAATTGAAAGACCTCATGTTTTTTTGTTGTGTGTAGTCACCAGCGGTGGAGATTTAGAACACTGGTGCAAGGCTCTTGTAGCTAAGTTTTTGAAGATTGAGTTTTGAGCGTAAATATTTAAACTAAAAAACTTGAGCGAGAGAGAAACACATCTTCTTTGTGAGGTCTAGAATGAATATGGTTGCCTGATTTCATTGATTATTCCAATTATGTGCTATGATGTTATTAATCTTTTGTGTTTGCTAGTTTTCATGCACTTAAAGAATATTGAGGTGTGGATACATGAATTGCTATTCTGTTGGGCTGCAAAGTTGAGTTTTCTATTGCTTGAGGACAAGCAAAGGTTCAAGTGTGGGGGAATTTGATAGAGCATATTTAGTATTGAATAATAGATTGCATTTAGCATAGTTTAGTTGTGAATACTGCATTTATTTAGTTGAATTTGCATTATCACTTGTTGAGTTAGAAGAGGCTGAATCTACATGATTTTATGGTTTATTTCAGGTAAAGTAGATTGGAGGTGAAATGAATTGAGCAAAAACAAGTTAAAAAAAAACATAGGAGCTGCTGGAAACAATGAAGAAGACGCTCGGAAGAATCGCTTGCCACCCCGCAGGATCTCTGGCCGCCCCGCGGCGCGAAGGAAGAATCGGATGACTTCGCTGATCGCCGGCCGCCCCGCGGCCCGAGCAGAAGCTGAATATTAATTTCGGATTTTACTTAGGGTTTTTGTCTAAGTTATTTCTGCCGACTTTCTCTAGACTATTTAAGGCTTTTCTAGTTATTCTTTCATTAACATTATGCACTTTATTCCATTGTTGAGAGCGTCGTTGAGCATGAGCAACTAAACTCTCAAGGTTTCGCCTACAGTTTGGATCTTTGATTATTGAATTGTGAGTTTCTTAATCTAGTTCTTATTCCTATTGCAATGTTTTGACTTCTTTGTGCTTAATTGCTTGAATGTGTTTTATTCTCTCTGGCCTGATCAACTAGTTAGAGTAGATTCATTCAATTGCTAGGGTTTTGTATATTCCTCGTAGCGAATCTTAACCCAAGTGGCAATCATATCCCTTTAGGACTCGTAGGACTAATTGGATGTGTAGGAAGTTGAATACATGTTGAATATCGACTCGTAGCTTGATATTATGTGTACCTTGGTTAATTCATAATCTTAATGCTATCTCTAGGTTGAATCTTAACCGTGTTAGGGTTATTTAGAGATAAGGGTTGCTAGGTCTCGTAGGAATAGTAATTTACCTAACATCTGGACAAGGACATTGATAGGAAAAGACAAGAACTAAAGGCTGAAACAAGGATCGAATTCATCAATCGAAGTGATAAATTGTAGGTGAACCTATTTCTCTCCACTGAATTCTACAATCAATTTACTTTGTTTGCTTGATTCCGTTTTGATAAAAGGCAGACCTTTTTCACACCCAAAAAAACCCCCCATATTCTTACTATTGATTAGAATTAGACTTGAATTGAATATATTTCCCTGTGGATCGATCTCTTACTTATACAATATACTAGTTGTGAGTTTGAGTATTCTTTGGCAAGAACAACGACAGGTTTTCCTCTTGTCACAAGGATTACAGTGAACTTAAAGGCATAACACAGAAACTACTAAAAAACACACATCATCATCTCCAATAAAATACAACGTCCAACAGTAAAATGGTGATGAAGCCTAAGTTACTTTGCAAGTCACAAGATATTTGAGTGACAAAGTAGCGTGATATTTAACTCACCCTCAATTATTGGCCAATCCCGCATCTCAAATCAAATCTTAAAAGCATAAAACCTTCCATCTATAGCACAAGTTTCAGGCAGAATCATTGTACAAAGCCACTAAGAATAAAGCACACATGAAGTTGGTGCATATATAAGAGATCTCAAAGTCATAGACTAAAAGATTAGACTTAGGTCTGGTGCTTTAGAGCTACCTTGCTAAAAGATATGTTTACCTCTTCAACAAATATATACTGATTGAATATGCCATGTGCAATCTATTTATAATGCTTTTGGTGATAGCCAGCAAAAATATAATCTTCAACATTATAAAATCATACTCTTCAGCTTTCACAGTAAAAATCAGAACCCAAGAAATCCTAATTGCTAGCAATATACAATCCCGAATGGAGAAGCCTAATTTCCTAATGCAACGTCAATTAAAAAAACTTAATCCAAATTAAACAAGAACAATCGAAAGATCAGGTCAAAAGAAGCTCCAAAATTGAAGGAAAAGAACAATAGAAACCAAAAGCAAGCAAGAAAACAAAATACTAGGTCCAATTGAAAAGAAGAGAAGCAAGCAAGCAAGAAACTGTAATCAAGAACAATTGAAAAATCAAGTCAAAAACACAAATGGCAGCTAGAAGAAAACTCGATCTAGAAGTCAAAACACATAATTGCTTACCTTGACGACGACGGATTTCACGTATGCGAAACTACCAAGAGCGAGCCATACATGTTAAATGTAGGGTAACAACCTCCAACCTTTCTGTCTCATCATAGCGTAGATGGTCAAGCACATAATTGGTATGATCCTCCCAAACAAGATATGCTTCAGGATCATTAGTACCATCAAAAGTTTCTAGCTTAATCTTGACATTTCGTCGTTGGATAGCTTGCGCATTGTCAGTTCTAGGACGACCAAAGTTAGGATTAGGTAAATCATCAAAGTTAGGATCTACCTCTTGGTAAGCGTCCTCCAAATGAGGTATGCCGTTTAGATCAATGTTACTATGATTGTCATCCGAATTGGATTTGATGAACAGAGGATTGGCGTGAGTCTTGTTATTCTGCTGAGGCCGACCCTGCTGCTGCCGTGGAGGGGGTGTGTGTTCCCGTCGGTTATCTTGACCATTAATGCCAGATAACGGATCATTGTCATTCACTCCTTCAAAAGGGTTAGGCATAGCAAATCTAATTTTAAAATGTAATTAACCAGACTGGGGTGGTTTACCTGAAAGGGGTGTCTTACTTTCTAGAGGCGTGGAACCAGAAGCCTCATTCTGTTTCATCTCCTCGAATTTCTAATCAATTGCTTGGTTGACCTGGGCAGTGAAAAGAGCACGTTTTTTAGCCCAATCGATGGCAAAGCGATTGTCGTGGGCTTTGTTGGAAGCCTCCATCAATGCCATTACAGCAAGTGTAGCAGCTTTTG
Source organism: Persicaria tinctoria (assembly GCA_037127255.1). Lineage (NCBI taxonomy): Eukaryota > Viridiplantae > Streptophyta > Magnoliopsida > Caryophyllales > Polygonaceae > Persicaria > Persicaria tinctoria. The sequence goes on along the minus strand of JBANSL010000004.1, from coordinate 39,563,301 downwards.
AGGCAGCATTAATGATATACTGCATATCGGATGCAGTAAAGCTACTAGGAGGGGTAGAGGAAGAGCTATGTTTGTCTTTTTCGTTAGTCATTTTCCTACAATATCAGAAGAGCAACAAATAAACGGAGCAAAGACCAGAAACCAAGTAATGGAAGCTCTTTTGATTCTAAGAGTGATTAAGTTTTAGAAATCAATTAGACGAGAAAACAAGGCACAATAGTCAGGCAATCTTCCCTGGACACAAAATTATGCAATATTAAAGATAGCAAGTTAAGAGCAAATTGCAAATTAAATCATCCACAACTCGGATATCAAAGGATAGCAAGTATGAACTAGCGGTTGATATGTAAGGAAAAGAATACAATGTAATGCAAATAAAATCAGAAATATGAGAGTAATAAGAATGCAATCACAAGGGTAATCAAGTGCACACACTCCGTCAACTATTATCTGACGATTGCAACACGGTTTAGAAAAAGAGGGGTGTGACCAAGACTCATGTGTCGGCACAACACAAAATCACACAAAGGGGGTTCTTTTGAAATGATTAAAACCAATTAGATCATCTAACAAGTAGCTAATGAAAAGAAATAACACAATGCAAGAGTTACTAACTCAAACAAATAAGGTATGCTATTTTTATTTTTTGTAAGATTGCTCTCGGCTTTTTTTTACTACGAAACTGTTGATGTAATGAGCGTAATGGCAAAAGCAATGGAGAACAAAAATAAAAATAAAAGAAACTAAGCTATGATGATTTAAAAGTAATTTAAAATAAAGAAAATAAGGGAAATAGGCTAGAAATCTGGAAAATTAGGGTTTTTTTAGTGGTGCAAGTTCATAATATACTTTAATCCAAGAATCACATTCATAGGCATGATATGTAGCAAAAAGGGAAAAAAATCAAAACTTGCAACCAAAAACTCAATATCTTCCAAATTATAGATCCAATGAAGAAAATAAACCTAAATAAAGTGCCAAATTTGAACGGTGAAAAATAAAAATCTAAAATTTATGCAGTGGGAATGGTGAAAACATGGCACGAAATAAATCACTCAATAAAGAATAAAGATAGTAAAGAACTTGCATACACCTGAGAATCCGATACCACTTGATACGTTTGGGATACCCAATCCTTCGCCTGTGGGCTCAAGATCAAGAACCACGACGTATATTTGCCCGATCTTAAAATGTTCTTCGATGTCTCCTGATTTGGAACAAATTAATCAACTAATTAATTAAACTGATATAGCGACGATTTAAGACTTGATGAAAATCTAGACAAAACAGTAGCGATGAATTTAAACAAGGAAAGTTAGCGAGAGAGCGTGGGCGTCGAGGACTGTGGATGCAGACGCGTGCAAACCTAGGGAATCGTGCTCTCTAGAACCGAACGCGGGAGCGAGAGCGTAAGTGCCTTAGCGCGCGGAGCCGAGCGTGCGAGGAGTCCGAGTGCGAGAGCAAGAGCGCGCCCCTCGAAGGGCGGCCATATGATAGCTTGATTGTTTATTGTTCTCTGTTGAGTGTTGTATGCTTAAATTGGAGACCTGGTTGATATTCTTGACTATGAATCATGTGTTAAATGCCTATGGGAATGGAATAGAGGGGGGGACCTTCTTCCGTTATAGAGTCGGGATTCCAGTCCTCATGGGATCGCCTTTGATCTCTTAAGCCCGACTACTTTCTTCTTCGGTCTTCTTTTCCTGGCCCCACTAAACATCTCTATTGAGCTTTTCTTGTGATGTCGGTGTGATATACGAGTAACCGCATTTCAGATTGTATTGGAGTACGATGTTTACTTGCGCCCTTTTCTACCCTACTCGAGAGTTACACGAATATTTCACGGGAAACAAGTCATGGGGTTCATGGAAGTGAGTCAGAGTCGCCCTTGTAGATCTATGTCGGGTTATCTTAGTTGCTTCGTCCATGATCATATGATTCTATATGTACTACCCCCTAGACCTGCAGATTGATCCTTAGTGTCAAATTATGCCTACATGTCTTGATGTCCATGTTTAGCCATTGTTAGGTCCGTATTATATCTGTTATGCCCCCATATCATCCCAGCATGATCTACTTAGTGTATGCATTGTTATACTAATGCTTGAATGTATGTGTCATATGTTAAGGAACTACATAATTCTATGTAAATACGCTTATGATAGTGTGATCGTTCCATTCTGATATCCTGATAGTGTGGGTTCCTTACTTGACGGATGCGTGTTACGATTTGAAGTTCAACATCCCTCATATGTAGACCCGGGCAAACGCGGGCGCGGGTCGGGCTTGAGACGGGCTTTACTCGAGATTTTGTCCCATTGTTGCGGGCGTGGGCCGGGCTAAGCCCGCTTAACGGGTCGGAAGTCGTGTCCAAGCCCATCCGTGAATGCGGGTGCGGGTAGCCCGCGGGTAGCCGCAAACCCAATCAATTTTTCTTAATAAAGCTATACATATTATATATATATATATATATATATATATATATATATATATATATATATACATATATATATATATATATACATGTATATATATATTACATATATTATTTGTATACATACTGTTTGTATATTACACATTATTTATATACTAAGCCTACTGTATTTAATCAAAAACAATATACTACCTTACTGTTTATTTATTATTTGACATAAATATATATATATATATATAGTTTACTGTTTATTATATTATTTACATACATATATATAGTTACTGTTTTTCATTTTTTTTAAATGAATAATTAATATTATTTATTACATCTATATATATACATAAATATTAATTTTAATAAAAAAAAGGCGGGTACCCGTCACACACCTAGCGGCCTGTAACGGGTTGATTGATATGTCCAATCCCGCACCTGCTGCGGGCGTGGGCTGGGCCTAGTAGCATGTGTGGGATTTTCCCCATGTTCAATCCCGCCCGCTAATGCGGACGGACGGGACGGGCCGAGCGGGCCTACCCGTGTTTGCCCAAGTCTACTCATATGATACTTAATTCACAACATATGTTATGATGATGATCCTTAATGTGAATTCGTAGTTGTATGCCATTATGTATCCATGCTTGGCCACCTTGTTTAGATCTCATGTCGTACTTCGTCGTATTCCTATCATACCCTTATGCATGCACAACCTAATTACATTGGTTCCCCGCATCATCATACTAATGATTGATTAAACACATATGTCACAAGTTACGAACTCGCGTGATGTTTACTCTCTCTCTTGGATTAGGTTCACGTGATGATTGTGTGTCTTCATGCTCGACCTGCTTTATGACCTGCTCGGATAGACTCCGTGAAGTCTTTTATTCTTCCCAACATATCTGATGTGCGATCCTTTAGCTGTTTAGGAATTAATAGACCTAGTTGTAGAGTTAGTGCCTATTTTTTTACGGATGTTAAGCATTAGGTGATTACCAATGTGTGCCTATCATCTCATCAGTCGATGTTGTTTCTGCATGCCCCTTGTATTCTTAAGGCTTCCGCAAATGAATAATAGGGTACCTTGCATGTCCACACACACATGTCACGATAGCTATATGGCACTCGCATGATTAACTTTGCATATATAATGTAGCATACCGCCCCCTTGAAGCGTGACACCTTAGAAACATTGTCCTTTTTTGCACTTTGATATGCGCGTGACTCCTTCATCACAATTTTTTATATTCCTTCTATATGTGCTAATGATTGGGTGCAATAGTAGTCCTACTTAAACTTCTATGACTCGTCCCACTATTATGTGGAGTTGCTCGATGCATCTTATTCATATACATTTGTGACTGTCATATAGTACCTTGTAAAATATATGCTTGTAGAGATATGACTTGTACCATCGCATACTCAGCTTGCATCTCATGCAACCACTCTTGTCATAGGTTGTCATAGCCTTGCTATACCCTCTTTACATGATCTTTTTACTGTCTGGGCATGTTAGATATTGTTAGTCCAGTTAGAATGCTATGCCTCCACATAATTGTCTCATGCTAAGTATGATTAGTGGCATGCTTAGGAGTGTTCTCATCTGAATTGTTGTCCTATCACATAATGCCCTTCTGATGCTTAATTGCATAAATTCATATTTAGGTGCGATATGTTTTTATTACCAATTGAGTGTATTGTTGCATGTTATACGTACCCTACGACATGGTAGATGCATATATACGTGAAATGTGATTTTGGTGTTAAATTATTCCTCAACGATTATCCTTGATTGCGCTCATTCCTTGAATACTTAACAATATATTACTAGTGTGATGGAGGACTGCTTTCCAACCATAGCTCATTATATGCTGACATCCCGCACTTACCCTATCATAAGAACGTTGTTGTTACATGACATGGTTTTTATACGGCATTATATGATCCTTCCATGTCACTAGTCCAATCGATATGATACATCTCAATAGGTCTGCATATGATTCCACATTGATTATGACCTGCCTTTCTATACATGTCACGAACAATTTACTCTACGTGTAATGCTCTGGGTTGTTTACTAGCTCCTGGATAAGCTTTATGTCGCACAAATCTATTGTTGCATCCGTGTGTACATGTCTCTTATACATATCAAGCTTGTCTGATATATGAAATGAAAAGTTGCTAGCTAGTCCTCTAGGCCCCATGCAGAACTCGATCATGCTTCTGGTTGCCCATATCTATTAACCTTTTTCATCAAGGTAGGTACGTGTTAGTGTTTAATTATGTGACTAGTTTACTCCACGGTTGGTATATTTCGTGCTTGCTGCACTTGTGACCTCGTAGAGTTCCATAAGAGCACCATACTTCTTCTCGGGTCGGGACCTTGTCTTTCGTCGTTTCATCATCAGTCGGTCTGTGTTTGGTTCTACGGGGAGTCCGAGTTGCCCTTCTTGTCTCTCCCCTATCTCCACTAACTTAAAATTTCTTGCGACACTTTTGATGAATGATGGTATGGGCAGGTGAACAGTGGTTGGTTGACTTCTACTTATGATGATGAATTTTAGTGCTTTGGTGTTCCTATGTGACTAACCTTGTGATATGATTGGTGTAAAGGCTCGGATTTTTAAATCCTAATTATTCGGAAAAAGGAAATTAAAACTAAATTTAAATAGGATATTTCAAGAAAAACTCGCTCGCAATTTAATAAACCGAATTCGAAACTCTTTAAGCGGATTCCGACCTAAATTCGAATTTTTGACAAACGATTCCGTCTTTCCGCCTTGAGATTCTAAATTAATTCCGGGTGTCGATACCCTTCTGATTTGAATCATTATTTAATTGAATTGGGATAAGATCGAGAGAGCGGGTTTCGGGATAATTATTTCGGGTATTTTAAGATCACACTTTTGTCTCCTCCTACTTTTGATTTGACGTACTCACCAGCTCTCTACCCTCCCTATGATCTGATTTCACCTCTCCAACTCTTCTTACACTCCTTTGGCTAAACAACTCCTCTTTCAATCTCCTTTCTCCATTGACTTGTTTCCTTAATTGTTAACAAACAACACTCTCTCCTCTGAAATGGCCGAAGACCCCTCTGCAAGGCTCACTTTTCCTGCAAACAACACCCATTCTCCTCATTTCACAGCTCTATTTCAAAAGCAAATACACCCCTTTCTCCCATTGGTTTGCCAAGAGAAGAGGAACACTTCCTCCTCCTTGCTCACTTCCACCTCACCACTTCACCACCGTCACCTTCTTCCGACACCTCCCCAGCCACCAGTCACCGCCAACACCACTGACAGCCACCCTCCTCCTCCACCCCGAGGCCGTAGCCTCCGCTTTTGTCCCCCCATTTGCTGTGACAAACCCCAAGCCCATCCACCTTGCTTTCCTCCTCCCTTGTGTCCTAGAAGAGGCCCAGCCACCGTCGTCCCCTCTCCGACGTCCATGAGCCACCCAGAAGCAGATGGAGCCACCCCGGAGCCACCAATCCGCCGCCTTCCTCTTGTGTCCCCTGTTTTTCCGTTTTGAGCTCGGTGAGTCCTTCTTCACTTCCTTTTCACTCTCAAGCAGATAAAGAATCCACCTTTTGACCTTTTATTGCCGTCCTAGGCCAAGACATACGCCTCCCCGACTCCGACGAGGCCAATCGGACTCCTACGACCTCCAGCGAAGCCGACGAAGTCTCGAATCCCTCGGTGAGCCTCGACCCTCCCTCCTTCTCTCACGTTTGTCGATTTCGATACCTTTCGTGTCCAGGGTGGTTGGGAGAGAGAATGTCGGTGAGGCTGCGAGCCCAGGCCGCCGGCGAGCAGTCACCTCCCTTCCCATTCTCTTCCTTCTTCCTATCGAATAGAGGTTTTAAAGGGGAGATGAACAGTGAATTGAGGGTCGGTTTTCTGTTCTTATAAAAGGAGGGTTCGATTCATTTTTTTTTTCCTAAAAATGAAACCGGTTCGGTTCGGGTTCACTTAAAACTAAATCAGATGGGTGTTGGGCGTTGGGCTGGGTTTTCAATTTTGATTTGGGCCTATTTTCTCCAGAAATCCGAGTGGGCCTTTTCTTTGGTAAGTTGTGACTATACATATTAAGGTTAAGGTTGAGGTTAAGATTTCTTTTTAGGTTTAGTTAATTTATATATTAAATATTGACTGGATGGAAAATAAAATATTATATAGTGTTATGACCTTTTAAATTATAGGGATTTAAAATATATTATCGGACTTAAATCGAAAAAGTAATTTGACGAGCATTTTCAAAAGGTTAGGATTTCTAACTATTTGACTCGGATTTTGAAATGGTTTTGGGAATTAACTTGGGAATCTGATTTGTTCGATGACTGACTAGCATGATGTTATGATATGTGTGACTAATAGCATGACTTGTGGTGATTTATTATGCGAGATTGAATGTTAGATAATTATGATGAGGATATATAATTATATGATAAGTAAGCATATGAGATGTTAGAGTTATGTTATCACTTGATTATACCTTATGGATATGATGAACTTGAGATATATGACTATGCGGATATATTATTAGTATGAGGATATGAATGTGGCGGAATGGAATGACGAGAATGGGGTGGTCTTACGGAATGTGGCAATATGATGAATGGTTGAACTTGATGGGATGATGATTCGATGTGCTATGATGCTATTGAATGATGTGTGCCTTGTATGACTGAATGGCTAGATATAGACTTATATATATGTTCTGATATGTATCTAGGTGATACCTTGTGATTATGATTGATGTGTGCCGGATCTTCCATTTATGCTGTTCTGCATAGCCAGGTAAGTCTCTTCGGAGCTTACTCAGATTGAATAGAGCTATTCCCTGCTTTAGGTGCATGATATACTAGGTGCTTGCATTCATGATCAGCATGCCATGTAGTACCATGCTAGGTTGCATCGATCGTTGAGCATTCTATTTCTTTATCTGTATGTAAACAGAACGGCCGTTATCTGTGAAGTAACTAGAGTCATTGCTAGGGTTATAGGACGACCTAGTCTCATCGGGTCCCGTCCTGAGCCAATCGAGTCATGAACTTCCTTATATTATGAGATTCCTGCGGGCTTTATTGTGGAGCGGGTTAGGCATGCGTGCCGCCCGATTATGATGGAATGCATTCACGAGCTGGCCAGTCTCCGCCCTATCGGAAGGGGGTGGAGGTAGGAGAGGGATATACCACTTGGTATTCTGTGCTAAGGCCTTATTATTATTATGTACTTGATCTTAGGAGCATGTTAGTGTGTTAATATTCCGCCATGCATCTAGAAGCATCTTTATTAGGTATAGCGTATATGTGTGCTTATGGTTGGGATGCAGAGCTAAAGTGGGCATCGATCTGATCCCGCCCCATATCAATTTTTTTAGGTATTATTTATGTTCATCCTATCGGTGATGTTTGCTTATTGCCCGGGTCATTTTGTCGGCGGAGAGTAAGCGCTGGAGTTATCGACTTCACCAGACTCTGATTATATTTTTGGTTTTTACACTTTAGACTCCGTTTTGACCCGGCTCTACCGTGGCACCCTCTTGTATTACACTTGTTTTCGCTAGTCACATGATTTCTGATTTCCACGCTTAGACTTACGACAGGTACAGGGGACTTCCCCGGGGATTCCAACGATCCCTTCGATTTTGGGTATGAAATCCCCCACTTGGAAACATTAAAGTAGGTTTTGAAACCTTCAACCTGTACTCGGGGCGCAAGGTCCTAACGAGGGGTCTCATCCCTCGAAACGTAACTCGGGAATCATAATCCCGGGCCGTTACAATTGGTGTTCTGAGTCGGTAGGCCTTGCCTGAATTCTTTTACTCGTGGAATGTGAATTATACCTGCTGAAATCCTGAGTTGTGTTGGTAAAAATGATATTATGTGCCCGGATAATATGTGACAGTATGATATTGTGATGTTGGCATGATATTACCTTTGCTCGAATTATTATTAGCATGATGTTATGTGGTAACTTGTCTTGCTATATCGATACCTGATATTCTACAATACTTGTTGAGCATGATAGTATCTTAGGATTTATGACATGTGACCATTTTGGAACAATGAGAGATACTGATGTATAAACTTAGTGTGAAATCATGTTATATTATACTGACGTGAAATACTTGAAGGCTAAGTGATAGTAGCATGTAGGGTCAATAGTGTAAGGTGCATGTTATCCTGATATAATAGTATGCAATGTCCTGTTAAGTTAAATGTTGTCGCGATGCTATTTTGTGATGCTATGTTGTTAGACTTTGTTGTTGTTGAACCATGAGAGCATGACCGATTCTATGTTGCTAACTTGAACTTAAATTACGGAAACGTGATGGTGTTGATATCGTTATTCATTGCTATTTCAAAAATTGATTTTCAGTTAGGTCCCTAGCTATGAAAATGGTGAGTATCTTGGTTTCTCGAATCTTGTTGGAATGAATTTTGTTTTGCTTACTTGTTGCCCTTTTGTGGATTGACACCCATTTGTGACCAATTCTGCTATGTTGGTAATGGTTATTCATGTTACGGTTTTGGCATGGCTAATCTCTATGGTTGTTTGTTTATGAGGTGGCATGTCTTGGTCATGTTGATTCTCATAATTGCTAGAAATTCGTAGCTTATAATTCCTCTTGAGATCGGAACCTAGGAAGAGAATTTGAGAATAGCCCTTAGAGGTGGATGATTCCAGCTCTTGAGTTCTGAACTTGCTTGACTAACTTGGGATGCGAAAGGTTTTGAAAGAGTTTGGAAATGACTAACTCGGATTTTGAAAAGCGTTGGAATGGTTTTGAAGTTGAGAGGTTTACTTGATTTGAAGGGGTTTGAACGGTTTTGAAAAAGACTAACTTGGATTTTGAGATAGGGGTGTGCAGAAAAACCCGAAACCGAAAACATGACACGAAAACACGACAACACGACACGAAAAAACACGACACGATAATGACACGAACCGAGAAAACACGGTTGTAAACGGTTCGTGTCGGGGTCGGGCAAATCGCCTTGTCGGGTACCCGACACGAACCGTTTAATTTTTATTTTATTTTATTTTGGGAAGTATAATACTAGTATAAATAGAATCCCCTAAGTATCAATAAACTCCGCTAGTCCAACTGGTTCCATGTAAGCGCCAGTACTTGCCTCTTTCAAAGAGGCATGGGTTCGAATCCTCACAGTCTCACACATCTGTTTTAATTTTTTTTTTGCCATTCTCGACCTTCTTTTTTTTTTTTAATATTTCTATGTTTTTAATTTTTTTTGCCAGACAATGTTCTCGGCCTTTTTTTTTTTAATATTTCTATTTTATGTTCCATTGTTCAATTAACAGAACCCTAGCCGTCAGAACTCATAAGCCCTTCTCCATGGCGGTAGGAAGCTCTCTCTCACCTTCTCAAATCTCACTTGCTCTTTTACTATCCGCCATGGGGCCATGGAAGAAGCTCCATTTTTGACTCGCCCTACGCTCTCAATGGGAGAATCACAACCGACCTTCACCTCCTCCCTCACCTCCTACCGCCACGTACCGCCCACCGGATGCCGTTATCGCCAGTCGTCACCACCACCAGACGTCATCCTCTTCCTCACAACTTCCCGGAGCTCTTCAGATCTGGCCAGATCTCGCTTAATTTCGTTCCAATTTTCGGTTTCTCCTCCTCCTCTCTTCTCTCTTCCTCACAACTTACCGGAGCTCTTCAGATCTGGCCAGGTCTCGCTTGATTTCTTTCCAATTTTTGGTTTCTCCTCCTCCTCCCTTCTCGTTTTGAGTGGTTGTTGTTGAAGCCTCTTGTTCTGGTGTCTCAATTCAACAATGGTTATGGATTTAGCGTATAGTGAAGGGAACTAGGGAAGAACACATTCAACACAGTACACACGGACAGACAAAAAAAAAAAAGCGGTTCGTGTCGGGTACCCGGGTATCCAACACGGAACCAAAAACCCTAACTGTGTCGGGTACCTGGGTTTAGACGGTTCGGATACGGTTCGGGGAATTCGAGCTTAATGCGGGTACCCGACACGATTAACCGGTTCGTGTCGGGTACCCGGTTATGCACACCCCTATTTTGAGAGACTGAACGCGATCGAAAATTTCCACGATTTTGAGGCCAATCTTTTTCAATTGCAGAATCCGCTTTGTAGCTTTTCAAACCCGAGAAACTCTATGATACTTCACGAAGTGGATGCAATCATTTTACGGGGGTGCTTGTAGGGTGCTTGCTAAGACCTAGTGATCATATTGTAGAACTTTTAGAGTTATGGTACTTCCGAAAAGTCGAAGTGAGGATGTGATAGGGGCGCTTATTGCATACTTGTTGAGGCCAATTGGAGATGTCACGACCGTGACTAGGATGTTGTGAGAATCCGGTAAGACGCAACCGAGATGATTACAAGATCCTTGGACATGGTCCTTGGAATCATCAATTTCAAACATCATCCCCTAATTTGTCTTGGTTTTAGTCTCCGGACGAGACTTGTTTTTAGAGGTGGATGATGTAAAGGTTCGGATTTTTAAATTCTAATTTTTGGAAAAGGAAATTAAAAATGAATTTAAATCGGATTTAATTCGGATATTTCAAGGAAAACTCGTCTTTAATTTACTAAATCGAAATTGAAAATTTGAAAGCGAATTCCGGCCCAATTTTTAACTTTAACGATCGAATTCGTCTTTCACCTCGGGATTTGAAAATTCCTTCCATCGGTGATATCCTATTTGGGTTCTATTAATATAATCGGTCGAGAGAGCGGTCTCGGAATTTAGTATTCGGGTATTTGAATTTGGGTTTGGGTTCCGGGTATATGAAGATTGGGGACCATCCTCCCCCCCCCCCCCCCCCCCCCCCCATTTATCTCCTTCCTTCTTCATCTAAGTCCAAAGATGTACCCCTCTCCCCTCTGTGGGGTTGCAGCAAAAAGAAAAGAGCCAAATAGACCTTGGACCCTTGCTTTGTCTGATCTCACATAACACGCCACCCTCCTCCTTAATTTACCTTTCAAATATACTCCCCTATCTCATCCTCTTCCATCTCCCGACGCCACCCGAGCAAACACTCTCTTGCCTCATTTTTCATTATCCCCAACGAATCTAAAGAGGTCCCCATCCAAACATAACCATCCTCCCTGCCTTCTTTCTCCGACTACCCACCTCTCCTTCCTCTGCTCCTGACGCCAACTCAGTAGCCCTCAGTTTTCCAACGCCATGACCGACCCCGAGCGGCTCCTCCCCCTTTTTCCTCCACGTTTGAGCGACCAATAGCAGCAGGAACACCTTCAATCTTCTTTGATGAGGACCTAGAACTGCCCAAGAGAAGCCCGACGCTCCGAGCTGCGCCGCCTATCTCCCCTTCTCCCATGTCTCCGACCCCGGCGGTAAGTAACTCTCTCTCCCACTTCCCTTCACTCCAAACGGTCTTAAAGCTCCGCCTTTAATCTATTTTCTTCCCACCTAGGACAAGAATTCTTCTATTCCGACTCCGACAAAGCCAAAAAAAGCTCTGAGCATCTACAGCGAGCCTAATCGAAACTCGATAAGTCTCTCACGAACTTTAAAAACTCCTCAGTGAGCATCCGATTCCCCCCTTTTTCCTTGTCCTTTCTGTGTGGTTGGGGTTAGGAACGTGTGTCGGTGAGCGGGAGCATTCGTGTTGAAGCGAGAGAGCCCCGGCGGGACTCCGTCCCTTCTTTCTTTTCTCTTTCGGTTCAACAGGGAGCTGAGCGGGGGAAGGGGAGAAAGAATAGTCGCCACTGGTCTGGTCTTTTGTTATCCTTTTAACTGGTCCGGATCATGGTTTTATTTAAATAAAACTAGTTCGGTTCTTTTCTTACCAAATCAGATTTTTAAAAAGAGGAAAATGGCCCTATTTTTGGGCCAAATTTTTGGGGTTTTAATAAAAGAGAATTTGAGCCGAATTTTATTTGGGTAAGTGGTGTAAAATAATTATTTAAAGGTTTATAGATATTGTTATGAAGTATATTAAATAAATTGGATATTTTATATTGTATAATAATAGTGATGAGATTTAAAATATAAAATTATTATTTGAGATTTAAAAATATAATACTATGACCTTTATATTGTTGGGATATAAAAATATATTATTGGATTTGAAAAAGAATTTAGAAAAAGGTTTTAAATGTTGGAATTTAAATGATGAAATGGGAACTTGGTTTTATAAAATAAAGAGAGGAAATTTCAAAATACCCTAAGACTTATTGGATTTGTTTTGATAAAATAATAAATGAGTTGATTTAAAGAAGTTTTGGGAAATATTTTTGGAAAGTTGGGAATTGGTTTAATAACTTGAAGGGAGGATTTTCGGGAATACCTCAATCTTGTTGAGATTATTTTGATAAAAATAAGTAACGAGCCGATTTAAAAAGGTGATGCTTAATAAGTGATTTTGGGCAGGTAATTTGAGAGTTATTTCTTTAAAGAGGATTTGACCTAAATTGAGATTTGAAGAGTTTCGGAAAATCTTGGGAAAATGACTTACCTTGCCTAACTTGGTGAATAAATTTGATGACTTGTGTGGATATAAGTTATGATATGCCGATATTGCCGAGAGATGAGATGATATGATATATGATCCTTGATGAGATATTAATCCGATAAGCATGTTATGATGTGTTATGATATCGATATTATATTGTATGGTTGATAAGCATGATTATGGAGACTTTGTGTGATTATTAGAGTACGAATGTGGCATATATGTGAGATGATGATACATGATTCCTAAAATAATTAATATATAGTATGATAATTATTTGAGATGATACCTGATGAGTTATGCGGATATTATGTGATGAGATATTGACGTGATGATGAGATGAACGGATGATGATGATGAGGAATTGATAATAATGAGACATGTGGATTGTATGAATTTGTGTGTGATATTATGTGTTTTAAGTAACATTAGAAGTAGACTCATTTATATTACTTATAGGGTTAGGTGATCATCTATCACATGTTGGCTTTCTGTCCACCTAGTTGTTTCTTTCTGCCGTTCTGCACTTCTAGTTAAGTTCCTATATGAGCTTACTCAGATTCGAAAATGCAATGGCCTGGGATTATGATTCCCGAGTTAGGTTTCGAGCGATGAAACCCTCGTTGGCATCTTGCGCCCCGAGTACAGGTTGAAGGTTTGAAACCGAAGATTTGTAGTTTAAAGTGAGATTTCGCACCCAAATATAGAAGGTTTGTTGGAGACCCTGTGGTAAACTCTTGTACCTGCCCTAAGTCTACAACGCAGAAAACCTTTTATCATGCAAATGACATAAGTTTTGAAAATGATTGAACCATTGTCGCGGCAATGCCGGGTCAAAACAGAGTATAAGTAGGAAGATATACCAAAAGTATAAATTTGGTGAAGTCAGGTTTCAAACAATCACTCTCCGCCATATGAATGGACCCAGTCATAACAGCACAAAAGCAAGCAGTGGAACGTGTACCTGAAACTATACCCCAAAGTAAGGCCAAGTGTTCGCCCTGGCCCTAAAGACCGCGCTGAGGTAAACATATATATATATATATATATATATATATTGAAATACGGGATGAGCATGAGATACGGTATGATGGTGAGATTTGATATGCTATGGCATCGAACTGGTCATCTCCACCCTATCCGGAAGGTGGGTGGTGGTAGAAGAGGGATATACCGCTTGGTATTCTTTGTTAAGGCCTTACTTAATATTCTGCATATATCAATTAGGAGCATGATAGTGTGGTTAAGATTTCAGTACCGCATGAAGGCATCCCCTTTTGTAGTATAGGCGTATTATATGTCCTGAGTGTGGTCTTTAGGGCCCGTGGGTGAACACTTGGCTTGACTTTGTGGTATAGTTTCAGGTACCCCTTCCACTGCTTGATTTCGTGTTGTTATGACAGGGTCCATTCATATGGCGGAGAGTGAGTGTTTGAACCATAACTTCACCAAATTTATAATTTTGGGATTTCTTCCTACTTATACCCTGTTTTGACCAGGCACTGTCGCGTCACTGGTTGCATCATTTTCAGAACTTATATCATTTGCATGATAAAAGGCTTTCCACGTTGTAGACTTAGGCCAGGTACAGGGGCTTACCCCGGGGTCTCCAACGGACCTTCCGGATTTGGGTGCGAAATTCCAATTTAAACTATACATCTTCGGTTTCAAACCTTCAACCTATACTCGGGGTGCAAGATCTCAACGAGGGTTTCATCCCTCGAAACGTAACTCGGACATCATAATCTTGGACTGTTATAGAAAAAGAACTATCTACTTGTAGCCGTGTGCATACTAGGTGTTCATATCCATAATAAGCATGCCATGTAGTATCCTGGTATGATTGCACTCATGATTGAGCATTCGTTTACTCATTGCGTTTGAAACAGAACGGACGTTATATGTGAAGTAACTAGAGTCTTTGCTAGGGTCATAGGACGGCCCAGTCTCATTGGGTGTCGTCCTCAGTCAATCGAATCATATGGAACTTCATTTACATATATTATGAGCATGATTGCGAAACCTGCTTGCGGGCATTATTTTTCTTGCGGTTACGGGTCGGGCTTGCGACCACCAGATCACAATGGAATGCCTTCACGAGCTGGCCATTCTCCGCCCTATCGGAAGGGGGTGGAGGTAAGAGAGAGATATATCACTTGGTATTTTGTGTCAAGGCCTTATTATATTTATGAACTTGATCTTGGGAACATGTTAGTGTGTTAATATTCCGTCTTGCATCTAGAAGCATCTTTATTAGAACTAGCGTGTGTATGTATTTGGTTGTTTGGGATCATATTGCGTAGGGCTTTGATCTGACACCGCCCCGCATACATATTTTTTTTAGGTTTGTTTTGCAGCATGATTGCTTCTTACTTCCGTGACGTGGGAACTCTCTTGGGCGATTGCGAAGAAATGGCCTAACCCCACCGACATTGCCTATTAGATTTCGATAAATATGCTTATTGATTTTGTTTTGACCCGACTCCGTCGTGGCAAGTTGTATTCGATCTTCTACTTTTATCCAAAACGAACTTTCTCGACTTTGTCTATAGGACATATAAGGGTACCCAACGACCCTTTGATAGATTTGGGGGTCGAAATCCCCACTTTAAATACTGATTTTCGATGTTTTGAAACCTCGACCCGTATTCGAATTGCAAGATTCGAACGAATGTATACAACCTTTGAAACGTAACCCCGGGTATTTATATCCGGGCCGTTACATAAATTGTATGAATACCCACTGCTATGATTGGTGTTTTTGATCAAGCACTATCGCACACCCACCCCTATGTTTGGCCTTTTTGATCGACCACTATCGCCAAGTTTGTTACTAGTTGATCGCCTTTGATAACCTTGTCCGCCCCACCATCACCTCCCCTCAAAGAAGGCCCATACGCCAAGAGAATGTAAAAAATGTAGCCATACCCCTAACTCCCTAAGATTTAAGATTTACATAAAAGAGAAATAATTAGCTAAATAATCAAAATTCTAAAACTATTTAGGGAAGTAGGCAAATTTTGAAACTATTTAGGAAAATAGCCAAAATGTTGACTTTTTTACTTTTTAATTATACAAAGTTATCTCCATTTATGCTAAATTACGAATTTTATCTGAAATTTCTTAGACTTCAAAATATTACTAACTATCATAATCTACTAACTACCATAATCTACTAACTACATTATGAATAATAAGTTTTCTGTTTTTTTGAGCCCACCAGGCTCAGGAATTAAAACTTCAAGCTAAAGAGGTTTGACCTATACCTGAACGTAGTTAATCTGGACCAACGACGTTCCTTAGCTTCCGGCTTTCTCGAGGTGGCTAACCTTCAACCAGACCTCCCTTAATTCAGACTGAGAACATATTTGTTTCATTTCCTACCTCAAACCGTAGTCTCTAGCTTTTGGTTTTGATTTTGAAAGAGTGAAGGGCTTAGAAAAACAAAGTATTGAGAAAATAGTGTTCAATTAAGTAGCTTTCCCTTTCTTAAAAATAAACTTTATTGAATCTGGAAAATATTACAACACACAAGCACTCCTAATTTAGAACTTAAACGCACTTAACACTCATATCAGAAGATCCATTGAAGGGTTTTGAACTTTAGAGTGATGGAAACACCAATCTACTCAAATTCAAAACCCTTTTACTTTTCTTTCTGATTTACAAGACTCTTTCTCTCTTAGCATATGTTTTTGTCTCTCTAGAATTCGGTACCCCTGAACTCCGAAGGGATGCTCTATTTATAAAGCGAGTCAAAGGCATTGGATGCCTCTCCAACGGCTAAAGCAAGTGGCCTATAGGCTGGCCTAATAAAAACAAAGAGTTAAATCACACAGTACACCCATTCTTTTACAGGTTCACGTGGTAAAAGCAAAAACAAATCAGAAGGTACAATAATTGTGCTGGTGCTTGGCTTTCAATCATCCAGGTTCTAGACCTATAGGCTGTTATACAATTATCAACATATTTCATGTTACAGATTTGAAGATTGTTTAAGGTTCTTTGCCATTTGAAAGCTTCCTTATCTTCATCTTCTTTTTTCTCCAATGAATCCGTCTTCTATTAATTCACATATTAATGTGAGCATAGTCACTGGACTTGCCAAATTCCTAAGTTCTTGTTTTACTTCATCTCCAATAGCTCTATACCAGTCGACAATACATCCATAGAAGCTATGTTCTATATAATTAAGGAATTGAGAAGAGTTTTATCCCACATTCATGTTTAATACACTCATCATACTTTTCTTCCAGAACTCTATGATTTCGCGCCTATTCCTTACACCATCTAGGTTTAATTTATAACATGTTTCGCTTTTGGGTTCTAGATTAATTTCTCTTTGATTTGGCATATGGTTTGGCATAATGCTTACTCCAAATCTCTCTTTCTTTTCTAGAAACTCTGTAGGCTTTAACCTAGGTCTGTGATTACTGGTTGAACCATGTTCATATTGTCTGTAATGTCTTCTAGCTTCGTTTTCTTCTACTGGTTCATTATCCCTCAGCCTTCTTTGCCTTAATATTTCATTTAACCTTTGTTGGACTTTGGATATGGGAATGTTTTCCATGTCTTTTAGGTTAATTCATCCCATTTGCTGATACACAGCTTCTTCATCCAAGTTCTTTTCAGACTCGTCGTCGCTCATGACTTCTTGGTTCATAAAGTTGGTTTCTATGGGTCATCCATTCTGGGTCTTCATCCATGTCTTTTTAGTTTCTGTAATTTCAGCTTCCATTCTGGGTCATCCAACTTAGTGCTAAATCTCTTTATTTTTCAAAATGGATGTTGATTCATTTTTAAGGATTTGATTTTCGTCTTGATTTTCTTCTTCAATAGTCACTTTTTTCTCTATAGTGTTATCTAATTTAGTATAAACTTCTTTTTGGATTTTTTAAATGGATAACTATATCTAAAAGGATCTCCTTTCTTGATTTCACCACATGATGTTAGGCTTATCTAATGGCTAATTTCGTTAATGGCCTTTAGATTGGTTGAGTGATGCACTTCACATGTTTCTTTTACAATCTTAAATATTTGACTGCTAATATCGATATATAATTGTTCTAATTTTGTAACTTCAAGTTTTAGATCTATAAGTTGGTCTGAAATAGCATTTAAAATTGCTCCAAAATGCTTATCTCTTACATCTAAATGTAAAGCATGAGGATAAGTCTTATGAGGGCAATTAGTAGACACCTCCATATTGTCTTATAGATAAATACCACTTATTTTTAATTAACTTGGCTTTGATACCAAATTGGAAGATCACACTAAAAAGCTAAAAGTATTAAATAATATTAAAGCAGAAATTAAAAGATAATAAGACAAACTAAGGATATAACTTAAACTTATGGGACAAAGTTAGGGTTTATTTTAAAAAAAAAATAGTCTTTATGGGGCAAAGTTTACAATTGTATGAAAGTGAATAGTGACTTTTGGGAGTTTTGGCTATTCTCCAAAATATTTTGGAGATTTGGCTATTGTCCTAATATCTTTGGGATTTTTGGCTAAATTCCAAGATTACTCAAGTAAAAGAAGAGAAAAAACATTAGTTTTGCAAATATTTTTTAAATAAAAAAAGGACTTGTGTGCAATTTTGTAAAATTCATCTTGACAATAGTCATTTTATCATCTTGCATGTAGGTTATTGGTTTTATCATAATGTAATTAAGTTATATTTTGTTTATTTAAACTAGCTAATATCTTCTTTATTTGGAAAGGGTGCAACATTTTGTTCTATTCCTCGAAAAGTTTAAAACTTGACATTGTTAGATGAAAACTAACCGGCTAAGGGTACGAATTAGTGAAGTTTTTTTTTTGATTCAATACGAATTAGTGAAGTTGGTAAATAAAAAAACTATCGGGGTTAGAGCACAAAATGTCAAATGTTAAATTCTGGTACAAATTGTATAGATGCAAATTCTTCGTAAATTTATATAGATGTACAAAACATATAGGATGAATTAAATATTATACTAAAAACATTACCAAAAAAAATTGTAATAAAAATTGTTATAATTTGTCGATCCACGGGGGAAAATAAAAAAAAAAAGGCATCCCATGTTCACAATGCTAATTAGAAGTACTAAAATAAAACCAGATAATTAAAGTAACATGGCATGATATTATCAAATAATCTCGTAATTTACCAAAAAAAAAAAAAAAAAAAAATCAAATAATCTCGTATGGATCCAATTTGGAATTTGAATAGGACATCTTCATTAATTTAACCGGCCAACGTGCATTCCATCACTACTACTACTAGAGCATCACTCTAAACAACATTTTCTCCTATTTCTATATATACCTATTCAAAACTCCCCTAATCAACCCCCATCCTCCCTCGATCACCAACTTAATATATTGATCGAAAGCAGCTGCTTAGCTTCCACGTTCACCCTCATGGCTCGTTTGCACCTCCTCGTCGCCTTATTGATGGTGGGCGCCTGCGCTACCTCCGCCATAAAACCCAACTTCTACAAGACCACCACCTGCCCTAATGCCGAAAAGATCGTAAGGAAGGCCGTTGAGAAGAAGTTCAAGCAAACCTTCGTGACCATCCCCGCCGTCCTACGTCTCTTCTTCCATGACTGTGCCGTCAATGTACGTGCGGATCGGATTCGCTGCTCATTACTTACTCTCATATATATCCTTTCATCTAAACTAGACTCTGTAGCTAATATATATGTATGTCTGACTTCTCACCAGGGGTGTGACGCGTCGGTTATGATTGCATCAACACCGAGCAACAAGGCTGAGAGGGACCACCCCGACAATCTCTCGTTGGCAGGAGACGGGTTCGACACCGTCATCAAGGCTAAGGAGGCCCTCGAGAGTACTCCCGGTTGCAAGCGCAAGGTTTCCTGCGCTGACATCCTCGCCATCGCTGCCCGCGATGTTGTCAACTTGGTAATTATTTAAATCAGTGAAAGCTTATATATAGGATGGGATATATAGCCAAATTCTAGAAAACCACCCTTTAAATATACCTTTTACACAAAACCACCCCTTAAATTGAAAATTTTAGGAAACTGCCCTTAAAAAGATGAATGCTAAAAACCACCCATCTTAGCTTTTTCGATAAGATTGCTTTTAAATGTGTGCAATTACCATTTTGCCTTTCTATTTTCAATATATTTGAAGGATAAAAGCAAAAGCTTTTATTTTCTATTTGAGGAGGGGATCGAGAAGTACAGGATGAACACTTAGGAGAACCTCGAACCAACTAAATCAAGGATAACCAACTTCGAATCGAAGTAACTAAATCAAGGATAAACACTTGGGAATTGCCAAGAGATGAAGTAGGATATAGATGATGAAGGGGAAAATTAGTAATTTTTTACTTTTAGCATCAAACATAATATAAAGGGGGAATGGACGGTCTTTTGCAAACATCTAGCTTTTAAAGGGCAGTTTCCTGGAATTTTCAATCTAAGGGGTGGTTTTATGAAAAATGGTATATTTAAGGGGTGTTTTTTTTGGAATTTGGCCATGTATGCTAAAACTGATGCACAACGTCCTACATGACATGTTGTGCTTGATTTTAGGGAAAAAATTATTGGGAAATATGTTTTTGTAATTTATATAAAGTTATCATAAAAGACAATCTATTTATATATTTTTTTAGCTAATTGATTAAAAAAAATATAAATCAAAACTATTTCATAACAATACTTATCAAAAATAATAATATATAGTAAATATTTAATAAGTATTATTTTATTTATATATAGTTTCTTTTTTGGTGAATATAATATTTATATAAAAATTAGTTATTTCATAGTTTTTAGTTTATTTATATCTACATTATTTTTTGGGAGAATATATTATTTATATTTAGATTAATTTGAATTTTATATTTTCAAACATTTTCATTGTTATTAGTTTAATTCTCACATTGTGATTCATATCTATTTATTTCTTGTCATATTATAATAAGATTCTTTTATAGATAATAAAAATAATTTTAAAATATTATGTTAACATATTCCCATACACGAAACGGAATATATACGAGTGGTTGATAAATTGAACCATGCAGGCTGGTGGGCCCTTCTATCAAGTTGAGTTGGGTAGGCTTGATGGGCTGGTCTCCAAGGCTTCCCTGGTCCACCTCCCGGCCCCAAACATGAACTTGGACCAGCAGCTCGCCGTTTACAAGAAGTTGGGCCTTAGCTTGTTTGACTTGGTTGCTCTTGCAGGTAATTTCTTTTATATAATCATGTTTTACATTTTATAACATTACAAAAAAAAAAAAAAAAAAAAAAAACTCATTATAAGAATTTTATTTTATCAATGATATAGGTGGGCACACCCTTGGATTTGCGCACTGCTCTAAGTTCTCGAACAGGTTGTACAACTTCAGCGCGAAGCAAAAGCAGGACCCGACTCTAAACCCGGCCTATGCCAGTGACCTCAAGAAGCAGTGCCCTAAGAATGTGGACCCGCGCATTGCCATCGAGATGGACCCAATGACCCCTAAGAAGTTCGACAATGTCTATTACAAGAACCTCGTCAACGGAATGGGTCTCTTCACGTCCGACCAGGTGTTGTTCGAGGACAAGAGGTCGAGGCCCCTTGTCGTCGACTGGGCCAACAACGCTAAGAACTCCAACGATGCCTTTGTCAAGGCCATGACCAATTTGGGCCGCGTTGGAGTCAAGACCGGAAAAAACGGTAACATCCGTCTCAAGTGTGACGCCTTCAACTAATTCTCAAGCCATGTCTGGGAGATGATCACTTACTTTACTGCATGGGAAAATTAAATAATTAAAAAAAATTCGCGCCTTTTTTCCTTTCTTGATTTTTTGTTCTTTTGAGTTTCAGTTGGTTGGTTGTGATGACTTAAATTGAATTGGATCAGTAGATCCTCTATGATCATGGAATTTGGAATTTTCTTTCCATTGGAAAATTGTGACCTTAATTTATTATATTAAATGGAAGTTTATATATTTATTAAATATTGTTGATTAGTTGAATTTTTTTTCTACCAAAAAAAATGGAGTTCACCTATAATATGTACAAACACAGAGAATTATATTTTTCCCATCAAATTCCACCTATTTGTGGGTTGTGAATCCCATTAAATTAAGCATTTATTTCAATTTATGATTTCTTTCATTTCTATTAATTGTCCACCCAAACACTAAATTTATTTTTCTTTTTTTTTTAAATCTCTTCAAATCTCATCTTCCAAACAGGGTGTTGGCTAAAAATTCACACCGTGTAATTATCAAATCGAATATTCTTTTAAAAAATATAAATGTTGTATTTTAGATATTATTATTTTAATTTTATAAAATTATAATTTTTAGTTGATTGTTCATTATAGGTTTTTAAAAATAAAAAAATGGAGTAAAAATAATGTAATGATTATGTATTTTAGGAAAAAAAAAGACCCAAAATAATATCATGTTTTAACCGAAAATAATATGCCCTTTAGTTTTGACTAATTTATATATGAACTGTCTATATTAACCAAAAACATTGGTTCAATTTGTGGCCAAATTCGACACTTGTTATGTCAGAGACCCACCTGTAAATTTCTGGCAAAAATAGTATAGGTGACAATTTTGTCTACACGTAGATCTACGGCATAACAAATATCGAATTTGGCCGAAATTTTAACCAGAATTTAGAACCATATATTTTTTTTGGTTAATATAGATATCTTTCGTATATCATTTGTCAAAACTAAAATTTTATTATGTTTGATTAAAAAGGGGTGTTTTGTTAAGTGTCCTTACATTTTTTCCAATTTTGCCCTGGCTATTATAATTCATTCTTCCTCTCATTGAACAATATATTTACAAGCCGGATCCCAATTTGGATCGATCGATTTCGCTTCCATGGCTTCTCCTCGATCGATCCCCAATTTGTTCGCCCTTCTCGGATTTGCCTCCAAGATCCTCTTCCCTCTCCCTCCAAATAGGGTCCTCTCCGTTGCTCCCTCTCGCCCTCCCGCGTCGCTCACTGGTTTCCGCCATTGAAGGCTCCTCCGAGCTCCCCTCCGAGCATCCAAGGCGCTGAACGAGACCGATCAGAGGCAGCTGGAAGAAGATGGTGCCGATAGGGATTGCCGGCGACGGAGAGCCCATGGACGTGGCCACTGCTTGAGATCTGAAATTCTCCGATTGGGGGAAGAGGAGATCGAGGATGTGCGAGGGGCTAAGATTTACTCTCTACTGGATCCGAATCCAAAATCCAGGCTAACTATCGAAGAAATCACGAAGGATTCGTGGTTCAAGACCAGTCAATTCGGCCGTCGTTGCTTCCGCCTCCGACCGCCCGATTCGAACATGGCTGCCCGCCTCGCTCCTCCGACATCCGCCGCCACCGATGCTCGGGCTGAGTCTTCGCCCAAATCTCCGATCCTGTTAATTAATTCAATGCAACTTTTGGGAAAAAGCGAGAGAGAAGAAATTGTATTTGCTTAAATGTGAAGATGATGAAAGAGGAATATATCATGACATTTTATTTTCTTTTGCAGGTTTAACTTGTATTTCCATGCCACCTCAATTTGCTTTTGCAGGTGAATACATTATTAAACTATACTAAGGCACGGGTATGAATATTTTTTTTTTTTTTGATAATTATCAATGTAAAGTTATATGGAGTAAGAATGTCTAAAACATTTCATATCCTATCTCTACGCTATATTTCTCTCCCTTTAAAATGAAAAGGGTCAAATATTTATTGAAGGTTGAACCCAATAGTGAGAACATTTTATACAATATTATAAATAAAAAACGAATAGAAAATGTCAAAAAATTGGATGAGAAGAAAACAACGCAATTAGTAAAATTGTTAACCATCACAAGAAAATGATCATTGGAATAGAATAGGAATATAGGATCAAAATGTTGTATATTACATAATACATCCTTAAACATTCTGAAAAACTTTTTTAAACTAAATTAGTGATAGTAGATGCAGCATTACCTTTATTGTCAGAAATTAAGACTTTCAATCCAGTTCTGCTAGTAATTTTAGACACAACTATATATAATTGTCATGGGTGAGACTGGATAGGACTCGGTAGGAAAAAACTGGCTTGTCAAAGCGATTGTCCCTAACTTTTATGGATGGTTATAGCAAATGAAACCATGGGGAATTATGGATTTATCATATATCAGATTATACATTTGTCAAATTAAAAAGTTGAACAATATCGATCTACCACCTCATATCGCAAGTACACATTCCAAGAATCCAAAACTCCATGGTAGAAAAATCGAACTGCTAGTAAAACAAAAATAGTAGTCATAAATAAAATCTGGGAACACCGTGTATGCAATATCCAATATTTAAGTAGAATCTAGGACATTAAAAAGTTCAAAAGACAAATGACAAAACTAATGACAAACTTAGAATAAAGACCTTGGACATCCAATATATGTTAAAAAAAACCTTCTTATCCATATAACTTTTTTTTTTTTTTTTGATACAGGCGAGAATTTGGGGGTGTCAACTACGGTTGTACCACCACCCAAGAGCGTCCCTACGGACGAGAGATTGGAACTCTAAATCTGAAACCCAGGACGACGAGGCGGACTCAAAAGCCATACGAGTAAGTCGGTCAGCCGCCTTGTTCGCCTCCCTGAAAATGTGGGTCACAGAAAATGTCTCGAACAAGCTAAGCAGACGAAGAGACCCCGACATAAGGATTTCGATCTCCCATGGTGTCAACCACGCACCATTGATCGCATTCACAATCGCGAGACAATCACCCTCCACCGCAACTCTTCGGACTCCTAGCCTTCGAGCTTCCACCAAGCCGAGCTGAAGACCCACAGCCTCAGCCTGAATCGCAGAAATTGCCCCGCATCTTCTGGCATCGCAAGCAAGCACCCTGCCATCATCATCTCTGATAACAAACCCTGCAGAAGCAGAACCAGAAAGAGATTTTGCGCCATCAAAATTAAGTTTAAAGACACCATTCTCAGGCTTACGCCATCTAATGGCATTCCTTTTGCGAGGGTTGCCTCTAGGTTTGATTCTCGTTGTTTTTCCATCTTCTTCATCTGAATCGTCTTGTTTAGTTCTTTTCCAGTTTTTCATGTGATATTTGATTATGGCTACCAATTCGTCTATTGTTCGTAAGTTCTGGTTGTCGAATATAATCTTGTTTCTTTTCGTCCAAATGCACCACCAGGAGAAAGCCAAGATAGCCTTTTGCTCTTGGTTCAGCTGTTGAAATATTTCGTTGGTTATAGTCTTTATACTTTTGTTACTTTTATCAAAACTTACTATTTTTCGTTCAATATCTCTATTCAGAGCTCCAATTGTTCTCAGAGTTGTCGGACACTCCGTGAGAAGATGGATAGCGTCTTCCTCCCTAGAGTTACAGAAAATACAATCCATGGGCGTGTGTATCCCCTTGTTTTGGAGCTTAGATTTAGTAGGTAATCCATCCAATCCTACTTTCCATAGGAAATTCTTTATCTTTGGTGGGCATTCAACTTTCCATATTCCAGAGAATAATTCAATCTCATTGTCATTTGATTTCGTGATTAAATTCAAGGCACTTGATGTTGAGAACCAACCATCGGTGCTAGTTTTCCAATATAGTCTATCTTCAATTTCCTGCGAAGGGAGGGGGATACATGTAATTGTCTCTACAAGGTCCGAAGGTAGAATTTCTCGAATCTTTTGTACATTCCATGTCTTATTTGGTAGGATATAGTTTTCAACTCTTTCTTGATCATCAATCTGGTGGATTAGTCTGTGGTCCTTAATATTTTTATCATCATTTAGCCATTTATCCTTCCAGAATTTAATCGTCTTTCCATTTCCAATTTGCCAGATGAGTCCATCACAGAATTCATCTTTTAGGTTAATTAACTTGGCCCATTGCCAAGACAAGTTTTTCTTCCTTTTATATTCCCAAATTTGGTCTTCCTTTAAATATTTTTCTCGGATTATTCTGACCCATTGGTTGTGGGGTTCCGCCAAGATTTTCCATAATAATTTCATTTGTAAGGCTTTGTTCATGTCTTTAGTTCTGCTAATTCCCAAACCTCCTTGTCTTTTTTATTTGCAAATTTTGTCCCAACTTAACAATGCTTTATAATTTTGATCTTTATTCCAGAAGAAACATCTATTTATTCTATCTAATTCATTGTGCACACTTGTCGGAAGCATAAAGTTTTGCATAACGTAATTTGGTTTAGCCTTAAGATTCGCTTTTATTAGAACGGCCCTTCCTTGCTGGGAGAGGGAGCTCGCTTTCCATTTTGTCAACTGCATTTTCGATTTTTCAATAACATCTTCAAAGGTTTCTTTGTTCACCTTGCCGTTTATTATGGGGCATCCTAGATATTTGTCCAAGGCTACTTGGTTCATTATACGGAGAGTGCTTTGGATTTGGAGTTTTTGGTTTGCAGAAACACCTTTTGTTACTTGGAACGCTGATTTGTGGAAATTCACTTTTTGACCCGATATTTGACAGTATTCGTCAATTATATTTTTCACCTTAGCACACGATTCCTGAGATGCTTTCGCAAAGATCATGATATCATCCGCAAAGGAAAGGAATGGAATCCGTGATCCATTTGGGGTCATTTTAAAACCAATCGCGTCTGTTGATTCATGACATTCTTGTTGTAATTTTCTGGCAAGGATTTCCGCACCTATGATAAACAAGTAGGGGGAAATGGGGTCACCCTGTCGGATCCCTCTTTGTGGGCGAAAAGTCTCGGTTGGTTCATCATTCACTAAGACTGAGAAAGAAACAGTCTGAATACACTCACTAATCCACCCCACGAATCTAGGAGAGAAGCCAAATTTCTCCAAGACCGCAAGGAGAAACCTCCAATCGACTCTATCGTAGACTTTCTCCATGTCAAGTTTTATTGCAATCCATCCTTGTTTTCCTTTTCTTGTTCGGAAAGAGTGAAAAATTTCGTGAGCTATAAGCACATTATCCTGAATAGCTCGATCAGCCACGAAGGCTCCTTGAAGTGGGTGGATAATTTCCCGAAGAACTTTTTTCATTTTTTCTGCAAGAATTTTGGCAATTGCTTTGTAAATCGTTGAACACAGGCTAATTGGTCTATAGTTGCTCGTTGTGAATGAGTTTTCGCATTTTGGTATTAGGGTGATAAATGTCTGGTTTATTTGGCGCAACATCTTCCCCGAAGAGAAGAAGCTTTTGATGGCCTTGGTTATCGATGGTCCAACAATATCCCAATATTTTCTATAGAACTCTGCTGTCATCCCATCAGGTCCCGGGGATTTGTCTTTACCAATGGAGAAAAAAGCGGATTTTATTTCATAATTGGATACTGATTTGGTTAGTTCTTTGTTATCGTCCGTAGTTATCTCTTTGTCTATCAGTGTTAAACAGTTCTGTAAAAGTCGTTCATTGATACTTTCTTTCCTGAATCTTTTTTCGAAATCGCCTTTTATTTCTCTTTTAATATTATCTTCCCCAATTACTTATGTGCCCTCTTGCGTTCTAATTTGTCTTATAATCTTTCTGTTTCGTCTGCCTGAGGCTACTCTATGGTGGTAACCGGTGTTTGAGTCCGAAAGTTTTAAATGTTTCGTTTTCGCTCGTTGACTCCAGTATTGCTTATGATACTGCAGAAGTTGATCCTTTTTCTTTATTAATTGTATTTGAAGTTTGGCATTGTCTTGTTGCTGGCCTTGATTGCTATTCATTTGTAGTTCGAGTAATTTTTCTTCTGTTTCTCGTAATTGCCTAAAGATATTTCCAAAGGTTCTTTTATTCCACTCTTTCGTTAGTCGTTTTAGAAGTTGTGTCTTTTTCATAACGTTAAACATGTGAGATCCTTGGTATTGTGTTCTCCACGCTTGAGTCACTAAGTTCCTGTAATCTCTCCTCGTCAGCCACATTTTTTCAAATTTGAAAGGTCGCGCCTTTCTTCTCTCGTCTACTTCTAGTTGTACAGAGATTGGGCAGTGGTCCGATGTCGAGAAAGCATGGTTTCTTGTTGCGATGTCTGGAAACCATTGGATTATTTGGTCTTGGACAAGGGTTCTGTCAAGTTTCTCATAAATGTTATTCACATCAGTTTTGTTTTTCCTCCAAGTAAATTTGTTACCAACGGTTGGAATGTCAAGTAGGTTGCATTGATCTTTGAATATTAGTAATCGCTCAAATCGGGAGGGGTGTGGATCGTTGCCACCACTTTTTTCACTTGTACTTTGGATCTCATTAAGATCGCCCAACAAAATGACAGGAATTGTCAGAGTTTGGATATGGGTAGTTAAAAACTGCCAGAAAACTGCCTTAGATGCCACCTGGGGAGGAGCATAAACAAAACAAACTGCAAAAGTTGTTCCTTTTCCAATATTTTCAATTTTTAAGGTGATGAATCGCTCCTCTTTAGTCAAAACAGAGACTAAACAATCTCGCATAATGTAGTTTTTCCATAGCACGCAGATCCCCCCAGCTCTACCAGAAGCCGGGCTGAAACATATAGCGTCGAACCCAGCACCTTTCCATAGAGCATCTGGGGGTTGGGTCTCCGATTTGGTTTCCATTAGCGCTAAGATTTGAATGTTCTCTATTTTACATAATGTTTCAATTTCTGTCCATTTGTTTCGGTTTCCAATCCCACAACAATTCCAAGAACAAATTTTCATTTTAGACATAGATAAAAGATATTTATTTGGTTCGATCGTTTCCTATTTTCTAAGGTCTTTCCTTTTTGTTTGATATACCATTCGAATATTTTAAACTTTGTCCATGCTTTCGGATTGCGTTTAGTGTAATCATTACTTTCTTTTTTGCTTGTTTTCCTGAATTCTCTTGTTCTGCTCTTATTTTTTATGTTTTTGTTATTCTTTTGCCTTTTATGGTTTTGGCTTGTATGTTGTTCTTGTTCTTGTAATCTATATATAAGGAGGAGCAGAGGTAGCTTGCGTTCCTGCTTTGTGATTTCTATTTGCTTCACCCATTTGTCGATATTTAGGTCATAAACCTTTTTCCTCCCTCCTAGTTTCTTCTTCTTATGATCCATTGGTTTCTTATGATGTTTTCTTAACGAGCAGAGAGTATGTTTTATTGAGTTCTTTTCTTTCTCTAAAAGAAGAGAAAAATTGTAGAGTGCAAAGTAGGAAGGGTTCACAGAGTTTCTATGTTTGGTCATGTGCTCAAAAGCACAGTTTGGTTCGGTCATGTACTCAAAAGCACAGTTTGGTTCTTTTATCGAGTTCAAAATGCATATAAGCAACCAAGGATAGATCAACAGCAAGGCCAAGGAACTATAGACGAAAACAATAAAGAATGAAGCACACCTGGGTTCAAGGGGAACGTTACGCCTGCCATCTATCTTCCCTTTCGTCTTTCCAACTGCTCTTTGTATCTTTGACATGGTTTCATCCAGTTTCTGTCCCTGGTTTGTGGCGTCGAAAGGAGAGCTGATAGGTTTTAGTTTTAGCCAGCTAGTTATTTTCCTCTTGTTTGTTCTGCCAATGGATTCCTCAGTTTCTTGTTCAATTTTCATTTGTTCATTGGTGATCTTCATGCAATGAAATTCTTTTCTTCGAGGGGTCTTCGCCAAGGGGTTCTCCTGACTCCACTGGATCCTCTTCGATCTGCTAAATTCAAAGTTCCAATGTTCATTTGGGTTATGTAATATTTCAAACCAAAGACAGAGCATAGCGGGGGTCTGAAACAAACCAAAGGCATCATTCAAAATCTGAATTTTTTGTTCAAAGCCATCAGATTTAGCAGTACCTTTTTTTCTTGGTTCAAGAGTGATCTTCTTAGATCCGAGAGTCAGAAGGTTTTGCTTTTCATTTCGGTCTGGATTTCGATTTTGATCATTTTCACTTGTTTTTCCAAAACACCACACATGCTTGGGGATCAAAGGCAAAAATCACAACTTCAAGTACAGAGAACATTTTTCACTTAGCCAAATCATAGAGAGGTGATGTTTTATCCGACATTCGATAAGGTTTTCTATGCATTCAATTTTCACCAAAAAATTCCAAACAGATAGTATCACAGGGAGACAAACAGACCTCCAACAGAGTGAAATTAAATCAACAACATCCAACCTTTTCTTGGATTCACAGACATTATCAGTGGAGAGCAATAGGTTTTGCTCGGTTAATACGCATTTCCTGGAAGTAAATTACAGGACTATCATATGGCCCCATCAATCACCAATTCACCATCCTAGTTGCAATTTGTTGCAATTAAAATGGTTGACAACATTTTTATATGAATATCGTACAATGGGGTATTTATAAATTATCTTTCGGTATTCTATTATGCCTCCTAATAATTTACTCAGTAGTATTGTTCAGGCAACAGTGATGCAAGTCATACTTCTTCAGTTCTGACCCAGAAAGAAAAGGTTCTTCATCGAAAGGAAGTAGCATCTAGGAAGCAACATGTGATCTATAGCACTCCTGATGTGCTCGGGAACTCTCCGAGCCGCCAGGTGTTGGAGGGTAAAATTTCATGAATTTTTTTTTTAATTCATGATTTTATATCATCACATTTATTATACATTAAAAAGTGTGGTTGATTTATTCTTTTAAGCATAAAGCTTGAAAATTTAAAATTGGATTATGTGAATTTGGTGGAAGGCCCAATTTTTGCCAAACCAAAAGCCCAAACATATGCTCAAATCTCAGCAGAAGTTAACTGCTAATTTTGATTGCAGTTGAAATAAAACAGCTAAAGAAAAAGAAAAAGAAAAAGAACATAAAAAGGGCTGTGTAACTGGCAGTACGTGGAAGTTTACACATTAAATAGGTAACTGCTTCAACTGCATCCTATAAAAGCTACGGCTGGTTTTCTTCTGTGGGGCTTCTTCTTCTTTTGGCTGATTCAACTACAAAGCACAAGAAAGCTGGTTTCTTCCTCCTGGCTCTTCCCTTCCTGTCTTTTCCTCCTACTGAGCAGTTAACTGCATACAACACAACACAAACAAAATTCAGTAGCAGCAGGAGAAACATCAAACAAGGTAGATTTCATGGCTCTTGAAATCCCCCCTTGCAAAGCATTGAGATTTAGTAAGGGTTTGGGTTTTGGAATCATAAATTTGCCTAGAAGAGCCCAATTGCTGCAGGAAGTCGGTCCTCGGAACCCCCTCTTACAAAGCATGGGCTTTAAGTAAGAGTTTGGGTTCCGGGATCAGTAAATTGCTCTAAAAGAGGGCAAAATGCTGCCCAATTGTCCTAAATCAAGGCAAAACTCTGGCAAATTTTCATCTGAATTGGTTCCCTACGAAAGTGCTAATTCAATTGAACAAGTGGGAGGCCTGTTAATCAGGCTCGGCAAGAACTAGAAAGGCACTAAACTGTGAACAAAAAAAAACAGAAGGTTGCTTTCTATATTCCCAAATGAGCACAACATCAAACAAACAAAAGATCAGGTGCTCATAAAAAAAAATCATCAAGAGTCTGCAACTCATTCAAGTCAAACTACGATGAGCACCAAATCAGTCCAAAATTAAACTGGGTAAACAAACCTTAAGAAATAAAAAAGGTGAAATCAATTCAAAGGAAAAAATGCTGAATTGAGCATACCCGTTCAGAAGGGCCAGAGTTGCAGCGGTGCTCCCGGGTTCCATCTGGATACTTAAAGTTGGGATTCTTCTACCTCTCCTTAAACTTTGCAAACACCAGCCCTCCTACTCGTTCATTCAATTGCCCTAATTTGAAAACGCCCAAAATCGCGGTTTCTAAAATCAGTCAAATTTAGAAATTAGACATTTGATTGAAGGTAAAAAAAAAGGGATTCGGATTTTGGAGCACAAATCACCCAAACGATGAGCCAAATATCGAATTAGAGATTGTCGGGAAAGATTGAGCATACCTAATTAACTGGAGTTGCATCCTCTTCCCGTATCTCCCTACAGCAGCGACATCCTTGAAGGCGCGCTAACGTGTCTGCCGCCCTCTCTTCCGATCGTCCAAGCGGGAGCTCATCGGGGTGTCGTCAACCCGGGAACGTTTGCCCGACTGGTGTTCCACTGTCGGTGTGAATTACATTGAAAGAGCTTTATACTTGAAGCCTAAGTGTACAATTAGGGCTCGACTGATTTATGGCTCCGTCAAATTGGAGTGGGCGTGGCCAATATTAAAAAAAAAAGAATTGGGCTCACTTGTTGATAAAGAAAAAACAAACAGGTCCAATAGCAATATACATGTATAATATGTATACGGCTTGAAACCTTTCAAATATATATTTAATTACGAAATCGACCCACTAAAATATAAGAATTATAATTAGCATAAATTAAGAATTCGAGTTTTATTAAAACATAAAATTAAACTCGTCAAATATTCTTTGCCAATTAATTCTAGTGGGTCAATTTCAAACCGACTTCAATAAAAACGGAGTCAAAATCTCAAATCGAGTTTCACCAAATGTAAACTCGGTTCCATTAAGAACTACGTACAGACTTGACGCCTCATTCCGGCTACGTAGGTAACCCGATATTAAATTCTAAAAATATATCGGGTACAGTCGTCCGCCTCTAAATTCTCTTTAAATGAATATGAGGTCAAAACCAAACAAATTAAGTTGGTTCGTTAACGAACTACGAGTGATCTGATTCTCTTTTAAGAGATACGTAGGAAACCCAATATAAAGCTACGAGCTCGTCGAGTTCAATCACGATCCTCAAACGATCAAACTTTTAAAACCAAATCAAACGGTTTCAAAAAAAAAAAACTACGTAAAGACTTGACGCCGTAAAAACGGCTACGTAGGTAACCCGATATTAAATCTCAAAATATGTCGGGTACAGTCGCTAATCCCTAAATTCACTTTTAAAATGAAAATGGGGTTAAAATTAAATACACATGATTTTCCGTGTAAGTGATAGCCGTTGAGTTGGGAAACCCTTCCGAGAAGGTGTGCTCAATTTATTCGGGTGATACACGAGAAAATCTCATGCATATGATAGTGTGATTTATGTTAGGGCTACCCTTCCGAGAAGGTGGGTCTTAATACGATCCAATGATGCATGGAAACCTTAAGGGTGATAAAACACACAAACCCAACCACTCTGAACTACGTGAGGCTTGATTCTCTTCCAAGAGATACGTAGGCAACCCGTTAAAATTCGGGTGCAGCCCAAATCACCAAAACCACACAAATCTTGGTATCGATACGACTTCGAATCAAGAGGATAACCAAAAGGGGTCGAACTCAAATATTAAAAATCAAATAAAATGTGTTGTATGATTATTGCGCATTTTTGTTCAACATATTTTTGGCACGCCCAGTGGGACATT
This sequence comes from Persicaria tinctoria, assembly GCA_037127255.1. Lineage (NCBI taxonomy): Eukaryota > Viridiplantae > Streptophyta > Magnoliopsida > Caryophyllales > Polygonaceae > Persicaria > Persicaria tinctoria. The sequence goes on along the minus strand of JBANSL010000004.1, from coordinate 39,530,153 downwards.
TTTTGCCTTTTCATCTCTTAGTTTTATTTGATACTAATGTTTGCCTATTTATTTTGGTTGCAAGGAAAATGGCACCAAAAGCGATTGTCAATTTCAACGAGCTTCCAGCTACCTTCATCATCAAAGGGGGTCGTTGGATCAAGAAACGATCATTTGAAGCTCACTGTGACATCACCCGGGACTCGATGTCTTCAACGATCCCGGTCAACAACATCTTTGGGGCTCTTCAAGCTCTAGAAAACAAGACTGTCATCAAGTGGGTGTCGAAGTCTCCTGCAACGCTCTCAAGGGATGGGGGCATGAAGCCTGAAGCCCTTCCAAGGCATGGGGGCAGGAAGCTCAAGATCACCCGACTCGACGACAACAAGTTCAACAACCAACCTATCTGCAACAAGCTCAAAGTGCAGGAGGGTGGTAACAATGGCATGAAGCTCACTATTGAAGTCACTCAGAGGCCTATCGTTCATGTCATAAAAACGAATGAGGTGGCAATTACGACTTCCGCACCACTCGTCTCTATCGCCAAGAATGCAAACAAATCCACGAAGAGAAGGGGACACAAGTGTGGATCTCAACGCGGCAAGCAAAGACCTCTTCTTGTGCTAGCTCATTCATTACATTTAGAGCGAGCCAGTACAACCCTTGCAAAGGATCTTCTTAGATCGCAGGGGGTAGAAGAAATTCCACAAGTGGCTTCTCTAAGTCGGATCCTCGTTGGGTCTATGTTCATTTATCCGAGAGAGGTTATACAAGTCAACATGGCCTCATATTCGGAAGACATGGAACCCATGGCCATAAAGGTTAAGCCTTCAAGAGCCAAGAAGGACAAGGAGGTTCAACAAATATGTCAAGTCTTCAAAGAGGATGCAAGAGATGAAGACCGATTGAAGTTAACAAGTTCAAATACTTCAATGGTTGAATCTCAAGCAAAAATCTCACAATACGGACCAGATGTGATGCCGGTATTGACTACCAGCACATTAAGTGTCGAAGAGCAACTTCAAGAGTTACAAAGAAATCTCAATGAAAAAGATGCTCAAATTGCATCACTCCTCGCTCAGATCAATCTTCAAGCTCAAGCAAATAGACAAGAGCATTCAAGGCCAAATGGTGAAGGTTCAAGTGGTAGCACACCGATCTCTCCACAAGAAATCAAAAAGATGATCGCTCAAGGGATAAAAGAAGCATATGCATCGCAAAATCCGATAGTGCTCGGGTATAGAAAGCCATATCCAGCACACTATGATTCGATGCCATTTCCCCCAGGCTACCAAAGACCGAGCTTTGAGAAGTTCGATGGCCTTCACGGTTCACCCCACGAGCACCTAGCTCATTTTTATTCTGCTTGTGGTGAAACTGCCTTAAACGATGCCTTATTAATTAGGCGATTCGTTCAATCTTTAAAGGGATCGACATTTACTTGGTACACTCAACTTCAACCAGGGTCGATTCAAACATGGGACGATCTACAAAGAGAGTTCTTAGCTCAGTTTGTGAGCTCGAAAGCAAGAGTTTCCATTCTGGATCTGGCAAACACCTATCAAAGGCCTAACGAGTTCGCCAACGACTTCATCGCCAGGTGGAGGAGTATAAGACTCCAATTCCATGAAAAATTAAGTGAACAAGCATGCGTTCAAATATGCACCAACAACCTATTGCCGAAATTAGCGGTTCATGTTGGAAGTGTCGAACCTCGTTCATTTAATGAGTTGGTATCTAAAACGTGCAATGTTGAAAAACAACTAGCACGAGGATCCAACATGCTTCAAGATAGTGAGGCTAACAAAAATGATGGCGATGAGGTACAAAATGAAGATGAGTCCATGGCGACTTTCGTCAAGCATGATCGAGAACTTGTTGACAAGAATGGTTCCAAAGCTCAAATAAAAGAGAAAGCCAAGGAGCCAGACAATAGACTCGCCCTTCATGAAAGAAGGCAAAAAAAAAATCCCTTTGATGATGATGATGCACAAGGGATATTTGATGAATTGGTGAGTGCTAATCTTTTAGCACTCCCGGAGCCAAAAAGGCCAAAAGAAGTTGGCAAGACGAGTGATCCAAAATATTGCTCGTACCATCAGCTCGTTAGTCATCCAGTCAAGGATTGCTACGTCTTCAAAGACATCGTAGAGGAGATGATTAATAAAGGAGAAATTGAAATCGAGGGGGTAACAGCATCAACTCAAGCAGCTTCATCAAATACCATTTCAGTGGTAGACGTTGCAGAGTCCATTTCCTCACTCCAAGTGTCTTCTCAAACAGAAAAAACATCTGCTATGGCTATTGAAGCTGGGGGCAGCCCCACGGTTTCATTACCTCTTAAAGCATTGATGAAAGATGACACTTCAAAAGAAGAGTCCTTGAATGAAAAAGACATCGCTCAATGTTGTATGGTCTCATGGACCAATGACATGAACGAAAATGAACCAGGAGTTAAAGAGATTACTCTTCACTCCAAGAAGCAAATTCTCTCTTCAAAATCAAGAGAGAAATCAAAGGGAAAGAAATCAAGCTTCGGTGAAGCTTCAAAAATGCACAAGAAGCACAAGGTTCAAGTGCAAAAGCTAAAACCCTCTTTCAAGGGTAAAGCTCCACAAAAACTTGTCGAGGAGGCTTGTGTCAAAAATTTCCAAATCTCATACGAAGAGGGTGTTCTAACTGCAAGTGTGATAGAGCCTAGAGTGTCCGCATTTGAAAGGCTCGACACGGCTTTATGCGGAACTCCTAAATCTTCGGTATTTAAAAGACTTGATCTAGCCTCTACATGTGAAGCACCGAAATCTTCAGTATTCGAAAGACTCAAACTAGCCTCAACAGATGAAGGATCCAAATCTTCAGTATTTCAAAGGCTTGATATGGTTTTGATAAGTGAAGAATCCAAACCTTCGGTGTTTCAAAGGCTTAATTCAGCCTCGACAAGTGCAGAATCTAAAGCTCCAATATTTGAAAGGCTCGGAAAAGTTGATGAGTCTAAAAGCAAGAAAGTCCAAATGAAAAGGACTAAAGGCTTTGGAGGAGGCAGTCAGAAGTTCTCATCCACAAGCTCAAGCAAATCAAGGACACCTAAAGCCAAGTAAGGGTGTCAAAATAATCAAGTACCTTCCTAGGCGGAAAAACAAATAGTTCTGCCTAGAACTACGTGAAGACTTGATCCCCATCAAGGGGTACGTAGGAAATTTGACATAGAAAAAATAATATGTCAGATTCAGTCTCACAATAAAAAAAAAGAGAAAAGATTTTCGGGTTCGCATATGATAGTCAGGTTATTTGGGAAACCCTTCCTAGAAGGTGTGCTCAAGTAACTCGAATGATGCATATAAAAAAAAGAGGACTTGAAATTAGTCCGAAAATCAAACAACCCGGAAGCCTACATGAAAAAGGGTTCACAAAGAACTACGAGCGGCTTGATCCCTCACAAATGGGGTACGTAGGCAGTCTAGCTAGTCAAGATGCTAGGTGCAGCCACAAAAACAAACAAAACATCTTCTTTCCTCAACAAAGAAGAAAACGAAGTCAAATCCTCTGTTTTTGTAGTTAAATGAGCATTGCCTCAACTATAAGGAGAAAAATCAAGTATGGTCTAAAGACTTGCACGTTTTGCGCCTATACTGAAAATGAGGCAAATGGAAAGGCGGGAGAGAAAAATTTTGTCTTTCAAAGACATTCTCATAAAAAGAGATAAAGAAAAGGCTTATGCCTAAATTTTCCCGACTTTGATTATCACGTCCAAATGTGATAGTAAATTCAAGTCCTATAAATCAAAATTTCCTTCCAAGGAACCCTAAACCAAAAGTTGCTTTAAAAGTTGACTAATCAAATGGTCAATGTTTTCCGCTCTCTCAAAAGCCAAAATGCCTAAGCCTCCCAAAACCCTTCAAACCCTCCCGAACAAAAATTGGCCTACATTATCTGTATATGTATGGTCATTCAAAGCTCCCAAAAACTCAAAGAAAAAGCCATCAAATGCCTTGGCTTCAAATGGTATTGGTATCATATTTCAAAATCGTCTCATGTGAGATTTTGATCACAAAGCTTCAACCACAAAAGGTTACAAAAGCTCGAACATACGACACCAAGTCGTCAAAGCCAAATTCTTGTCCCTCACAAGAAAACCTTCAAATCCAAATTCAAGCTTAAAGTCAAAATCTTCGACCAAAAGCCAAAAGATCAAATCGGTAAAAAGTCAAGACCAAAACTGACTCAAATCCAAAAATCCAATCAGTTTGAAAGCTCAAAAGCCAAACTGGATGAAAAGCCACAAAGGCAAAAATCAAATTTTGAGGTGAAAATTTTTGGATTACCTCTCATTGGTGGAAATTTTGACTCAAATCCAGAAATTTTGAGGTGGAAATTTTTTCCAACTCTCACGTACTCATACCAGATTACCTCTCATTGGTCATAAGCAAGTTCTAAGTAGGATTGCTTTTCTTTGTGATCAATCTTCGTCGGAACGGCAATGAAAATTCCAAATTTTCTTCGGACTTCAAGTCAAGCAAAAAATGCCTACCTGAGCAAATGTCCGTTTGAAACACAAATGGTGCATAAATAGCACATTGTTCGAACTTTGAACGCGTTCAATATTTCACGCGCACAAAGTTCGGGGGGCAACTGTTGGAGGGTAAAATTTCATGAATTTTTTTTTTAATTCATGATTTTATATCATCACATTTATTATACATTAAAAAGTGTGGTTGATTTATTCTTTTAAGCATAAAGCTTGAAAATTTAAAATTGGATTTGGTGGAAGGCCCAATTTTTGCCAAACCAAAAGCCCAAACATATGCTCAAATCTCAGCAGAAGTTAACTGCTAATTTTGATTGCAGTTGAAATAAAACAGCTAAAGAAAAAGAAAAAGAAAAAAAACATAAAAAGGGCTGTGTAACTGGCAGTACGTGGAAGTTTACACATTAAATAGGTAACTGCTTCAACTGCATCCTATAAAAGCTACAGCTGGTTTTCTTCTGTGGGGCTTCTTCTTCTTTTGGCTGATTCAACTACAAAGCACAAGAAAGCTGGTTTCTTCCTCCTGGCTCTTCCCTTCCTGTCTTTTCCTCCTACTGAGCAGTTAACTGCATACAACACAACACAAACAAAATTCAGTAGCAGCAGGAGAAACATCAAACAAGGTAGATTCCATGGCTCTCGAAATCCCCCCTTGCAAAGCATTGAGCTTTAGTAAGGGTTTGGGTTTTGGAATCATAAATTTGCCTAGAAGAGCCCAATTGCTGCAGGAAGTCGGTCCTCGGAACCCCCTCTTACAAAGCATGGGCTTTAAGTAAGAGTTTGGGTTCCGGGATCAGTAAATTGCTCTAAAAGAGGGCGAAATGCTGCCCAATTGTCCTAAATCAAGGCAAAACTCTGGCAAATTTTCATCTGAATTGGTTCGCTACGAAAGTGCTAATTCAATTGAACAAGTGGGAGGCCTGTTAATCAGGCTCGGCAAGAACTAGAAAGGCACTAAACTGTGAACAAAAAAAAAACAGAAGGTTGCTTTCTATATTCCCAAATGAGCACAACATCAAACAAACAAAAGATCAGGTGCTCGTAAAAAAAAAATCATCAAGAGTCTGCAACTCATTCAAGTCAAACTACGATGGGCACCAAATCAGTCCAAAATTAAACTGGGTAAACAAACCTTAAGAAATAAAAAAGGTGAAATCAATTCAAAGGAAAAAATGCTGAATTGAGCATACCCGTTCAGAAGGGCCAGAGTTGCAGCGGTGCTCCCGGGTTCCATCTGGCTACTTAAAGTTGGGATTCTTCTACCTCTCCTTAAACTTTGCAAACACCAGCCCTCCTACTCGTTCATTCAATTGCCCTAATTTGAAAACGCCCAAAATCGCGGTTTCTAAAATCAGTCAAATTTAGAAATTAGGCATTTGATTGAAGGTAAAAAAAAAGGGATTCGGATTTTGGAGCACAAATCACCCAAACGATGAGCCAAATATCGAATTAGAGATTGTCGGGAAAGATTGAGCATACCTAATTAACTGGAGTTGCATCCTCTTCCCGTATCTCCCTGCAGCAGCGACATCCTTGAAGGCGCGCTAACGTGTCTGCCGCCCTCTCTTCCGATCGTCCAAGCGGGAGCTCATCGGGGTGTCGTCAACCCGGGAACGTTTGCCCGACTGGTGTTCCACTGTCGGTGTGAATTACATTGAAGAGCTTTACACTTGAAGCCTAAGTGTACAATTAGGGCTCGACTGATTTATGGCTCCGTCAAATTGGAGTGGGCGTGGCCAATATTAAAAAAAAAAGAATTGGGCTCACTTGTTGATAAAGAAAAAACAAACAGGTCCAATAGCAATATACATGTATAATATGTATACGGCTTGAAACCTTTCAAATATATATTTAATTACGAAATCGACCCACTAAAATATAAGAATTATAATTAGCATAAATTAAGAATTCGAGTTTTATTAAAACATAAAATTAAACTCGTCAAATATTCTTTGCCAATTAATTCTAGTGGGTCAATTTCAAACCGACTTCAATAAAAACGGAGTCAAAATCTCAAATCGAGTTTCACCAAATGTAAACTCGGTTCCATTAAGAACTACGTACAGACTTGACGCCTCATTCCGGCTACGTAGGTAACCCGATATTAAATTCTAAAAATATATCGGGTACAGTCGTCCGCCTCTAAATTCTCTTTAAATGAATATGAGGTCAAAACCAAACAAATTAAGTTGGTTCGTTAACGAACTACGAGTGATCTGATTCTCTTTTAAGAGATACGTAGGAAACCCAATATAAAGCTACGAGCTCGTCGAGTTCAATCACGATCCTCAAACGATCAAACTTTTAAAACCAAATCAAACGGTTTCAAAAGAAAAGAACTACGTAAAGACTTGACGCCGTAAAAACGGCTACGTAGGTAACCCGATATTAAATCTCAAAATATGTCGGGTACAGTCGCTAATCCCTAAATTCACTTTTAAAATGAAAATGGGGTTAAAATTAAATACACATGATTTTCCGTGTAAGTGATAGCCGTTGAGTTGGGAAACCCTTCCGAGAAGGTGTGCTCAATTTATTCGGGTGATACACAAGAAAATCTCATGCATATGATAGTGTGATTTATGTTAGGGCTACCCTTCCGAGAAGGTGGGTCTTAATACGATCCAATGATGCATGAAAACCTTAAGGGTGATAAAACACACAAACCCAACCACTCTGAATTACGTGAGGCTTGATTCTCTTCCAAGAGATACGTAGGCAACCCGTTAAAATTCGGGTGCAGCCCAAATCACCAAAACCACACAAATCTTGGTATCGATACGACTTCGAATCAAGAGGATAACCAAAAGGGGTCGAACTCAAATATTAAAAATCAAATAAAATGTGTTGTATGATTATTGCGCATTTTTGTTCAACATCAGGATCGACGACGAGGTTCCTCCTTTATTTGAAGGGATAAACCTTCTACTAGTAACCGGATATGTATGGCAAAATTCGCAGGCCTCTCACCCTTGAACCTCCCACACTCGATCTCAATCCTCTCGGAATCGCACTCTGAGGATCTCGATGTAACGGCCCAGAATTATGATTTCCGGGTTACGTTTCAAGGGATGAAAACCCTTGTTCGGATCTTGCAATCCAGGTACGGGTCGAGGTTTCAAACTCATTTCAAAGGTCAGTAATAAAGAGGGATTTCAAACCCTAAAGTATCGTAGGGCCGTTGGGTACCCCTAACCTGTCATGGGGACTAACTCGCAAAATTCATTTCACACGGAAGCAAGACGGAAGCAAAATAAGGATACAAGTGCCACGGCAGAGCCGGGTCAAAACGGAGTCGAAAGTATTAATCCAAAACAATATAATCAGAGTCTGGTGAAGTTTATAACTCCAGCGCTCACTCTCCGCCGACAAAATGACCCGCGCAATAAGCACACAGCACCGATAGGATGAACATAAATAATTCCTAAAAAAATTGATTTGGAGCGGGATCAGATCGATGCCCACTTAACTCTGCATCCCAACCATAAGCACACATATACGCTATACCTAATAAAGATGCTCTAATGCAGTACGAAATTCAAACACACTAGCATGCTCCTAGTTCATAATAATGTGCAGAAATACTGTAAAGGGCCCAAGACAATGCCAAGTGGCATATCCCTCTCCTACCTCCACCCCTTCCGACGGGCGGAGACTGGCCAGCTCGTGAATGCATTCATTCATAATAGGGCGGCACGCATGCCTAACCCGCTCCACAATAAAGCCCGCAGGCATATCATAATATAAGGAAGTACTCGATTGACTCAGGGTACCCGATGAGGCTGGGCTACCCTATGACCCTAGCAAAGACTCTAGGACTATCACAGATAACGGCCGTTCTGTTTACATACACATAGAGAAATAGAATGCTCAACGATCAATGCAACCTAGCATGGTACTACATGGCATGCTGATCATGAATGCAACACCTAGTATATCATGCACCTATAGCAGGGAATAGCTCTATTCAATCTGAGTAAGCTCCGAAGAGACTTACCTGAAGATGCAGAACAGCAATATAACACAAACAAGGGCCCAAATGCAAGTCCAAAGCAATCCAAAAGCGATACACACCTATCATTAAGTCACTTCCGTAGGCTACAAGACCAACATTCACGCACACGAAACCCAAGTTCTCAACATCTTTAAAACCACTCGACGGTAAAACCATTTTCCAAAACCTTTTCGACATGATTGACATCAACCAACCCATCTAGTCAAAACCATCGATAAATCTCACGAAATATTTCTCACTCTCTTAAATCCCAAATTAAGTCAACTCATATTCAAAATAATTCCTCGAATCATGCTTGTCCAAATTCGGACAATTATCATTTAAATCCTTAAAAATTCCCAAAATCATATTATTAACACAATCCCGGCATTTTTATTTTCAAAATCATTACATAAATAAATTCCGACATTTAGTCACAAAATAATCCTATTTCCACAACCATTTTTATAAATCACAACTCATATAATATCTCAAATCTTATCTCTTTAACTTTCCCTTTAATTCAACTCATTTTAAAACAATTTCTCAATCGTATAAAATTCGTCTTATAATAACATACTACACATAACCTTACTTTTAGATAATTTATAATATATAATAATTTCAGAAAATATATACTTATCACAAAAATAATAAGGATAATAACCATATCTATCAATACTTAACCTATAACATAACAATAAAAAAGTTAATATAACAACAACAATACCCACAGCCCAAAGAATAGAGCCCACGAGCCCAACCCGAAATATGAAGGAAGGGGAGGCAGATCCGGCCCGCAAAAGTGAAAGAAAGGAAGGGATCCGGATCTGAGACCCGAACTGAAAGAAAGGGGAAAATGAAGACCCGGATCCGGAAGGAAATAGGCCCAGAAAATAGGCCCAGAACCGAGAGAAAGAAAGAAGAGGGATCTGCCTCTCCTTCAATTCAAGACGCAGCTCTGGAATCGACGGTGGACAAAACGGAGGAGAAAGGAAGGCGAAATCAGACCTCCAACGACTCCTCTCAACCCGAAACCGCTCCCATCCCGACCGAATTGGAATTCCGACCACACACGCACAGATAGCGCGAGTAAGAAGGAGAAGAGAAATTTACCGAGCGGGAAGGAGAACTTCGGCGACGAAGCTCCGAGCGGCATCCGGCTGCAACGACGGAGAGGAGAGGTGTATCTGAGCCTAGGGAGGAGGGAGAACGATTAAAAGCGGGATTTGCAAGATTTTTGAAGTGAAGCGACGAGAACCGAAAGGAGTTACCGATTACAACCGAAACAAAGGGGTTGGCGGCTCCCGGCGTCGCTGGTGTCCCTGGCGGCGGCGGCGGTCTTCCGGTTGCGTCCTCGGTGGCTTCGGCTGTGGTGGCGGCGGCGTCGGACGTCGGGGGAGGGGAGGAGAAGGCCCCGGAGACGTTGTTACGGCTGGGTTCGACGGAAGGGAGCGGGAGGAAGAGCTGGGTTTCCTCGGCTATTGAGCAGCAAGAACAGGGCAACAGTGGAGGCTCGACTCGGCTGTGGAAGTAAGGGACGAGGGCGGCGGGGCTGGAGACGCCTTGGTGGTGCTCGGAGGTGCTGTGAACCGCATAGATGAAGAGAGTGAGAGTATGAGGGGTTGTGTGGGTTTGAGTCAAGGAAACAACAGGGGCTGGGTATTTGTTTTCAATTGAACAATTAGGGTGTTGGGCTAGTCTGCAATTGCAATAGAGGAGGGGGTAGGGGCTGCGTTTGAGCTGGTCAAAGCAGAGGAACAAGATAAGGGGGGGTTTACAGTTGGCGTGGGAGTTGCAGGCAAGGGGACAAAAGGGTGAGCTTGGGAAGGGAAAAACAATACAATTTAAGATAGTCCCAAAACTCCAAACGTCAAATACCGGAATATAATCTGAAATCCGCTCACTCGACCTTATCCCGACGCGTTTAAAATACTTCTTAATTTTCCAATTCCGAATTTAATATAAGACTCCAAATATTATTTTCAAATTTTCGGTATATAAAAGCATAGTATAACGTAATTTAAATTTCCAATTAAATAATGCCGGAACTCGTTTTAAGGATTTCAATTTCGATTTAGGAAATTAAGGACGAGTTTTTCTTGAAATATCCGAATTTTTATTTTATTTTATCTTATTATTTTTTCGACTTAAATCCATTTATATTATTTATTGAAATTTATTATTTAAAAATACGGGCCTTTACATCATCCACCTCTAAAAACAAGTCTCGTCCCCGAGACTAAAACCAAAATAAAGTAGGGGATGAAGTTTGAAATTGATGAGTCCAAGGACCATGTCCAGAATCTTGTAATCATCTCGGTTGCGTCTTCCGGAATTCTCACAACATCCTAGTCACGGTCGTGACATCTCCATTTGGCCTTGACAAGTATGCGATAAGCGCCCCTATCACATCCTCGCTTCGACTTTTCGGAAGTGCCACAACTCTAAAAGTTCTACAATGTCATCACTAGGTCTTAGCAAGCACCCTACAAGCGCCCTCATAAAATGCTTGTATCCACTTCGTGAAGTATCATAGAGTTGCCTGGGTTTGAAAGGTTTCAAAGGCGATTTCGCAATTGAAAAAGATTGGCCTCAAAATCGTTGAAATTCTCGGTAACGTTTATTCTTTAAAATTTTCAAGTAATTCCTTTTCAAACCGCTCAAATCTTCAAATAAGACGTTTAACCAAACAACTTTACACCAAAACAAATAAAATCCTTTCGATCAAAATTTCGTCAAAATCTTCCAAAGCCAAATCAGTTTCCCGCATAACAATCAATCAATTTCAGAGGCTCGAAGGTGGAATCATCCACCTCTAAGGGCTAATCCCATATTCTCTTCCTAGTTTCCAGATCATGCAACATCATTCACAACTCAACAAGTACCATAGAAACAACAAGCCTCAACATACTACGAATCATAAGGTATGTCTATATCATACTAAATGCATCATAATTGCATAATCGAATGCTCATCACTCATCACGAAAGCACACATGTCAAGGGATCAATGGGTTAGGTGTCATGGAGTTAGTACGTCAGTACACACCAAGTCTTACGATCGCATATCAATATCGCAATACAAGTAGAACCAATCATAACGGAATTTTATCATATAAGGACCACAAACTAAAACTGATTGACAACACATTAACAAAACCAAGGTCATGCTATCAAGATTCAGAAAAAGGACAGATCCAACCATATATCAAGCATCACATGTTAACATACTCACAAAATATCATTTCACTCCTTACAATACCATATAACGATAATTTTGTCATCAGGCACTATTATCTCATATATACAGATCTTATTCATCATTTACATCTTTATAATCATGCTTCTCAACCATATAATACAACATCATGATTACCACCACATACACATTATTATCTCATGTATCATATCACGACACATCCTATCATGCTTCTAAAATAATATAACAGGATAGCAAGCATCAATATATCATGATAACACTTGCCACTATCAATTATATTTCAACATGTAGTGTCATTCCATATCAGGTTTTATCATGTTCGCTATCTAACATCATGCCAGCAGATATAAATAAATCACATAATAAAGAAACCCTCACATCATACCAGTCAAAATAAACTCAATCCCCACTCGCCCATCTCCACACTCAAGCCAAGATTAATATTCTTCTAGACTCAACAACACTAACTCCGACAAAATCCCCTGAAGAAATCCCAATTCATTTCGATACTCCAATCTCACCCCTCATTCCATCAAGCACTCACACACACCATCCACCTCTAAGAACCCAACTCCTATCTCTAACTTCACACCCGAGAACCCTCTCATACTATATCCTTGATACTAATAAAGGTCATTTCTTACATTTCCCTCACTCCCCAAAATGTTACAACATCATGCCTTTCTAGTCACACCTCTTTTATAAGAATTCCTCGATCACCACTTAGCCGACATATTCCTAACCATTCTCGCTCAAGATTCACCTAGAAACACATCGGAACCACCAAGCATTGCCTCTTATATATCCCAGCACTCACTTGGCCTTACCTAAGCCAACATCCTTCTCACCCCACTTACCTCATAAAACCACCGACCATCCTAATCGCTTAAATTCTTTCACCACTCTCCAACCACGCTACCAAATGACCTCCCCCACATGTTGAAGGAAGAAGCAATCATGAAAATCATCAAACATAAGGTCTATATCATATCAACTAGCATTCATAAGCATAATATCATGGGTTCAACAAGTCTCAATTTATCATCATGCTCAATAATCATTGCAAACATCATATATGATCATACTAAAGTCAAGCTAACATGTTGCATTATAACCTTATCAGATACAACTCAGGTCTCTTAGCATATGTAGTTCACATTTTACAGGCAAAGGAATTCAAATCATGCTTAGCAACTCAGAGTATCAACACATCCAAGCATCATGGTTCATGACACATTATAACTATAAGGCGCAAAATCATACCATCATAGACAATAGACAATCAGACAACTATAAGGCACAAAATCATACCAAGTCAGCACATCAACACGTAAATCTCATCGTGAGGTCAGTGCAATATCATCACCAACAAATTCAGAAGAATTAACAATTCGAACAAAGGACACTCTCGCTTCCAAGTCATATCTCACTCAGTAACCGTAATCCTCGATGCGTGCCCGTTCCGCCGACATCATAGATCCCGAGGCCCGTGGGTTATGGGCCCACGCTTCTGCTGCACTGCTCTATCGCTATGCGACTTTTCGTTCTCTCTTCCAAGTGGTCGCTCGCCCAACGTATCGCGCATGAGTCCAAGTTAGCGGAGATAGGGGAGTGACAAGAGAAGGCAACCCAAATTCCTTTCGGGGACAAACACGGACCACAACTAAAGACGACAACTAGAGACGAAACTCCGACCCGAGAATAGCAACGACGCCCTTATGAAAGTCTATTAGGTTGCAATTGTGACAATCAGATACAATTCATCATGGGGCATATCAATCATATTAATCCACACTAACATGTACCTATCTCAAAGAGAAAGACATGCATATTCATTCCAAAAGGCACAATCAAGTCCTACACTGATGCATGTGAGACAAGCTAGCAGTCTATTATTTAATGGAACCAGATATGCCTAGCAACTTCAAGCAGGATATGTGGAACCAGTAATTATCATACAAGATTCGAAGTCATGCGGGATTTAATGAAGATAACAGGCATCATGAGTATGAACAAACGTACAAGAATGGTACATGCAGCACAAGATGAGGTCAAATATAGCATGGCGATGTACATCATACCGATCAAACTAAGCACCATACGAAAATACATAAGGCGGCATAGTAATCATCACAACTAATAACAAGAATCATATTGTAGGTTCAGAATGGCATGTAATCATACAATGAGATTCACTTAGGAAGCATAGGTTCTATACGATGCTAGCGATACATGACAAGGCATGAGCATAGACAAGAACGATTAAATGAGTTCAATATGATGTACGTGAAAGCAAAAGGATCACCACAGAGTAAACAAGATAACATCACGGGCGATAGGTTATAATCGTGATAAGAACGAACCATCATAGAGCATGTATATGGTACAATAGTCATCACATCATAGAACAAGTACAACACGTGATCATCTAGCGAGTCATATTGGGAATCACAATCCCTACATGACTCTACCAGAACATATCGGACATGAATGCAATCAAGATAATGCGATTAGATTCATCCTAACATTCAGGTGTCATGTGTGTGCAAAATCATAAACTAACATGGTGTGTGATCATGCGAGGTGTCAAGTCATACGCTCATGCAAATACGAGAAGATGTCATATAGTAATAGAGGAATACCACCGAGTGAGATCATGTAAGAATGCTAGGGCCTACCATTGCAGAAAGCAAGTCGGTCATCGAATTTAACATCATCTAGCCAGGATAAGTAAGACATGTTATGGTAATAGGAAGAGGGAAGAACCGCACTATCAGGAACCTAGCTCGAGAGAGAATCAGCATTATTGCAAGCAAGATATAATTCACACGAGTCACAACCAAGGATCCTACATGATACTAAAGGTTATACTTGGCATACGACACATGCATTCAACTAATCATGGCGACACGTAAGAATCAATTCAATCACATTCCAACAACATAGAAACGTGAGGAAGGTGTTTACGATGAATAACACGAGTCCAAGTATTGAGCAATATGACTAGAATACGAGAGCATGAGTTCAAATCAACACATAACATGATAAGGCATGCATTCATCAAGACTCAATTAAACCACATATTCTCCATCCAACGCAAGTAATCCCACAACAATTCAAATTGCAAAGCAACCATCGTTAATTAATCTGACGAATACAGAACATATGGGCATACTATAGATTCTTGTCACAAAAGGATAATAAACATCAAGGCGTCATCAGCTAGCATGCTGAAGAGAAAATTTACAGGCATTCATACGAAGAAGAGTTTATCACACTATCATGGACCTAACCAAGGAGAAAACACTATGATGTAGGTTCATATCATATGGTCCATGCTTCAAATCAATCATACAGGCAATACAATAGGCCAAGCGGACATGCTATGACAACATATAATCACGATGGAAAACAAGGCATAACATGAGTAGCCTTATACTAATATGATCATTTGCGAGGCACACACGGAAGATTACAGAACCAAGTCATGCAATTCAGAGAGAGTCACCATTACAACCGGACAGAGATCCCTAAGGGCAACCATTGACTTTTCCCAACCGACTTATCACCCCTCTTTCCCGTGTGACTCTGGTACGACTCTTTATGGCAAGGACACTCTAGTTGATTGTCATAAGGATTGAGAAGGACAATCTCACAAACACCTTACTCTTGACTCAAAATGACATCAAGAACTTCCAATACTCACTCAGACAACCTTAATATCCAACCATGATTCCCGACACAATGTGTTTACCAATCCGATTTCCCGTGAAAGACACTGACAACCAGGAGAAAGATTTGGTAGAACCGGAAAAGGTTTAACATAGTGGAAGAGGCCGTTCCACACAAGTTGGGCTTGACCATATAGAAATAAAGTTACTCCCGCTATCCCGTTTGCACAGACAAGTCAGTACACATTTAATTGTTAGGCATACAAAATCAGATCTCTAGCATGGTAAGCATTCAACACAGAATCAGTTAATAACACTCATAATGATCTCATTTGATTCTCCCAACCCATCTATAAAGAACAAGCTGATATTTGTCTACCCATTCCCAACTACATCCAATAGGGATGGTCTAACGCCTTTCTACCCACTCGGTCCCTCTTTAGTCGGTTTTTCTCTTTTATTACAAGTCGAGTTCATTACTTAGCCCAATTTAGGTTAGGCATCTTAAATTCATTTTGCCCTTCTTAAAATCCTTTTAAATCCTTTGAAATTCATGGGCGATTTTCTAAAACATACACTCGACCCTTGCGTACCCGAATTGCACAACCTCAGCTCTGATACCATCTTTGTAACGGCCCAGAATTATGATTTCCGGGTTACGTTTCAAGGGATGAAAACCCTTGTTCGGATCTTGCAATCCAGGTACGGGTCGAGGTTTCAAACTCATTTCAAAGGTCAGTAATAAAGAGGGATTTCAAACCCTAAAGTATCGTAGGGCCGTTGGGTACCCTTAACCTGTCCTGGGGACTAACTCGCAAAATTCATTTCACACGGAAGCAAGACGGAAGGAAAATAAGGATACAAGTGTCACGGCAGAGCCGGGTCAAAACGGAGTTGAAAGTATTAATCCAAAACAATATAATCAGAGTCTGGTGAAGTTTATAACTCCAGCGCTCACTCTCCGCCGACAAAATGACCCGCGCAATAAGCACACAGCACCGATAGGATGAACATAAATAATTCCTAAAAAAATTGATTTGGAGCGGGATCAGATCGATGCCCACTTAACTCTGCATCCCAACCATAAGCACACATATACGCTATACCTAATAAAGATGCTCTAATGCAGTACGAAATTCAAACACACTAGCATGCTCCTAGTTCATAATAATGTGCAGAAATACTGTAAAGGGCCCAAGACAATGCCAAGTGGCATATCCCTCTCCTACCTCCACCCCTTCCGACAGGCGGAGACTGGTCAGCTCGTGAATGCATTCATTCATAATAGGGCGGCACGCATGCCTAACCCGCTCCACAATAAAGCCCGCAGGCATATCATAATATAAGGAAGTACTCGATTGACTCAGGGTACCCGATGAGGCTGGGCTACCCTTTGACCCTAGCAAAGACTCTAGGACTATCACAGATAACGGCCGTTCTGTTTACATACACATAGAGAAATAGAATGCTCAACGATCAATGCAACCTAGCATGGTACTACATGGCATGCTGATCATGAATGCAACACCTAGTATATCATGCACCTATAGCAGGGAATAGCTCTATTCAATCTGAGTAAGCTCCGAAGAGACTTACCTGAAGATGCAGAACAGCAATATAACACAAACAAGGGCCCAAATGCAAGTCCAAAGCAATCCAAAAGCGATACACACCTATCATTAAGTCACTTCCGTAAGCTACCAGACCAACATTCACGCACACGAAACCCAAGTTCTCAACATCTTTAAAACCACTCGACGGTAAAACCATTTTCCAAAACCTTTTCGACATGATTGACATCAACCAACCCATCTAGTCAAAACCATCGATAAATCTCACGAAATATTTCTCACTCTCTTAAATCCCAAATTAAGTCAACTCATATTCAAAATAATTCCTCGAATCATGCTTGGCCAAATTCGGACAATTATCATTTAAATCCTTAAAAATTCCCAAAATCATATTATTAACACAATCCCGGCATGTTTATTTTCAAAATCATTACATAAATAAATTCCAACATTTAGTCACAAAATAATCCTATTTCCACAACCATTTTTATAAATCACAACTCATATAATATTTCAAATCTTATCTCTTTAACTTTCCCTTTAATTCAACTCATTTTAAAACAATTTCTCAATCGTATAAAATTCGTCTTATAATAACATACTACACATAACCTTACTTTTAGATAATTTATAATATATAATAATTTCAGAAAATATATACTTATCACAAAAATAATAAGGATAATAACCATATCTATCAATACTTAACCTATAACATAACAATAAAACAGTTAATATAACAACAACAATACCCACAGCCCAAAGAATAGAGCCCACGAGCCCAACCCGAAATATGAAGGAAGGGGAGGCAGATCCGGCCCGCAAAAGTGAAAGAAAGGAAGGGATCCGGATCTGAGACCCGAACTGAAAGAAAGGGGAAAATGAAGACCCGGATCCGGAAGGAAATAGGCCCAGAAAATAGGCCCAGAACCGAGAGAAAGAAAGAAGAGTGATCTGCCTCTCCTTCAATTCAAGACGCAGCTCTGGAATCGACGGTGGACAAAACGGAGGAGAAAGGAAGGCGAAATCAGACCTCCGACGACTCCTCTCAACCCGAAACCACTCCCATCCCGACCGAATTGGAATTCCGACCACACACACACAGATAGCGCGAGTAAGAAGGAGAAGAGAAATTTACCGAGCGGGAAGGAGAACTCCGGCGAGGAAGCTCCGAGCGGCATCCGGCTGCAACGACGGAGAGGAGAGGTGTATCTGAGCCTAGGGAGGAGGGAGAACGATTAAAAGCGGGATTTGCAAGATTTTTGAAGTGAAGCGACGAGAACCGAAAGGAGTTACCGATTACAACCGAAACAAAGGGGTTGGCGGCTCCCGACGTCGCTAGTGTCCCTGGCGGCGGCGGCGGTCTTCCGGTTGCGTCCTGGGTGGCTTCGGCTGTGGTGGCGGCGGCGTCGGACGTCGGGGGAGGGGAGGAGAAGGCCCCGGAGACGTTGCTACGGCTGGGTTCGACGGAAGGGAGCGGGAGGAAGAGTTGGGTTTCCTCGGCTATTGAGCACCAAGAACAGGGCAACAGTGGAGGCTCGACTCGGCAGTGGAAGTAAGGGACGAGGGCGGCGGGGCTGGAGACGCCTTGGTGGTGCTCGGAGGTGCTGTAAACCGCATAGATGAAGAGAGTGAGAGTATGAGGGGTTGTGTGGGTTTGAGTCAAGGAAACAACAGGGGCTGGGTATTTGTTTTAAATTGAACAATTAGGGTGTTGGGCTAGTCTGCAATTGCAATAGAGGAGGGGGTAGGGGCTGCGTTTGAGCTGGTCAAAGCAGAGGTACAAGATAAGGGGGGGGTTTACAGTTGGCGTGGGAGTTGCATGCAAGGGGACAAAAGGGTGAGTGAGCTTGGGAAGGGAAAAACAATACAATTTAAGATAGTCCCAAAACTCCAAACGTCAAATACCGGAATATAATCTGAAATCCGCTCACTCGACCTTATCCCGACGCGTTTAAAATACTTCTTAATTTTCCAATTCCGAATTTAATATAAGACTCCAAATATTATTTTCAAATTTTCGGTATACAAAAGCATAGTATAACGTAATTTAAATTTCCAATTAAATAATGTCGGAACTCGTTTTAAGGATTTCAATTTCGATTTAGGAAATTAAGGACGAGTTTTTCTTGAAATATCCGAATTTTTATTTTATTTTATCTTATTATTTTTTCGACTTAAATCCATTTATATTATTTATTGAAATTTATTATTTAAAAATACGGGCCTTTACACTCGACCCTTCGACACCTTCGCCTCTCACTAGGGTGTCTCCCTCGGCATCTCACCAAAGGGTTTTGTTTTTAGCATCTCACCAAAAACATGATCCTTAACCCGGAATCAAAGGAAGCAAATGTGCTCAACTTTTCACTCAAAAATTCAACTTGTATTAAAAATGAGAAATATTACACAATATATAGGAGAAACTCTAGCCTCCTATGTGTTTACAAGCGATGTGGGATACTTTTTAAATAGAAAAATATAAGAAAAATCTATAAGTCTAGATCACATCATCCTCCCCTCCTTTGAAAAAGATTCGTCCTCGAATCTTGCATTGGCCTTCTGAAAAATACGATACGCCCCTGTACGTTGGATCTGCGTAAGGTATCGATGGTCGGTCCCGCAAAAGCTCTCGAATCCATAAGGCCCTTCCAAATGGTACATTACGCCCCTGTAAGTTGGATCTGCGTAATGCACTTCAATGGTTGGTCCACCACAAAACTCCAACGGATGGTTGTGGATGCTTGTGACAACAACACAAAAAGATTAAGGAACCCTAGCCGGAAGCTCTGATACCACTTGATGTGCTCGGGAACTCTCCGAGCCGCCAGGATCGACGACGAGGTTCCTCGTTTATTTGAAGGGATAAACCTTCTACTAGTAACCGGATATGTATGGCAAAATTCGCAGGCCTCTCACCCTTGAATCTCCCACACTCGATCTCAATCCTCTCGGAATCGCACTCTGAGGATCTCGACCCTTAGACACCTTCGCCTCTCACTAGGGTGTCTCCCTCGGCATCTCACCAAAGGGTTTTGTTTTTAGCATCTCACCAAAAACATGATCCTTAACCCGGAATCAAAGGAAGCAAATGTGCTTAACTTTTCACTAAAAAATTCAACTTGTATTAAAAATGAGAAATATTACACAATATATAGGAGAAACTCTAGCCTCCTATGTGTTTACAAGCGATGTGGGATACTTTTTAAATAGAAAAATATAAGAAAAATCTATAAGTCTAGATCACATCAACTCCATAATGGGCCTCATTGGACTAGGAAACAACGCTGTAAGGGGATGCATCCTCGTGTAACAAATTCTGGTTCCTCGCAGTCTCACACTCTTACTGACAGATATGTAGAGCATGTGCTTTTTCTGCTATTCCACTATCTTGATCGGGAGCACTAGGAGGGTCATCTTACTCATCTAGACAATCTTTGCAACTGGGAGAAACTCTGTAAGGAAGTAACACCGTAAATGTGGAGCCAAAACGCACTTCGCTAGTGGTGAGATAACCTCCCATGAGTTCATTCTGTTCAGTGTATAGAAATATAGTATAATATTTTTTGGATATTTATAGATCTCATGATTCATGATAGAAATATGTTATTAGAATCTTGATTAAAAAATTTAAACTGAAATCAGCATAGAGAAAGGAAAGATCAAGTCACCAATTGTTTGCAGAATGCTAAGCCAACTCCAGTTCCACGCATAATTCCTTGGATGATCAGCGCTAACTTGGCCTCCTCATCCTGCAACGTCGAAACTTTGCAACCGAGTAATACACAACTTAGTGGATTCGAAATGGCCTTCTGCAATCTGCAGAAAGTTATTTGGAATTCAATCATTACAATAGTCAAATTTGGAATTCAGTCATAACAATCGGCGAATTTATACTGAAGAAGATGAATGGCCAAAACAAATAAGATAAACATTGTCCATTTAGGTAAGATAGCCTGAATGCAAGAAAATTTTGTTAAAGACCTTGAACTTCATTTATTTGCTGATATAGTTTGATAAAAACAATACTGTTAAAGAGAGAGTTTGATACAAACCTCTTCAAGGGTCGGTTTTTTAGAATATTGAGTCCACTCTGATGGAAAGATTTTTCTGACTCGGCCTGCAAGTTGTTTCATCCAAAATAGACATTCATTACAAAGAACCCCGGGTATGAACAAAATGATCGGCTAAAAGGAATCATGAAATTTCTTTCATGGCTCACAATCTCTATAATATAAGATGATGACGTCGTTAGTTCAAAACTAAATAAAAATTCAATGAGACACCCTTTATTTTGATCCTTTTCGTATTACTGTTTTGGACAATTTCATCTACCAGAGATGAGGGAAAAACCATTTGAAAGGCAACCCTTAATATGATCAGAGATCATTAGATAGGACAGAGAATTCAAACTGAATCTGTTGGAAAATCGGTTCTTCATCTATTGAAATTACTGTATCAAACCAATCTGCTGGAAGGCAAACACTTGGAACTTTGAAGGCATTAAAACAAACACTTGGAAGGCAAACCAATTTGAAAAATCAACTCTCGGTGACATTTAAAGATAAACAAACACTTGGAAGTTAAAAATAATTACAAAATTAAAATCCAAGCAAATGGAAGAACAAATTAAAAAATATATAAAAATTGTTGCAAAGAATAAGCTGTTGCCAGAACAATTCCTCAACCCAACATTGATTCGGGAAAACACATTGTACACACAGTTGGTTCTTATGCATATAAAAGGCAGTAAAAAATCTGAAATCAAGCAAGCAAAACCAATATCTATTCGAAATAAGTGGATACGAGGGTACCGGGCGAATAATGGAGGAATAGCTAGATCCGGAGGAGTATAAGGAAAATTGCCCAATTAGGGAAATGCATTTGTGTGAATCGTGTCAACATCAATTGCTGAGATTGATAGCTAGATTGAGCAAAGATACTACAAAGCCTACCTGAACTAATTCATGTGTTATTATACATATTAAATGGAGGCATTCACTAAGCTAAAAATTCTTGATGTTCTCCACATGAGTTCATTGTAATTGAAAGATAGTAGATTTGCTGATTTACCTCTCTTCATCTGCAGAGCTTAACAGCAAGCTAGAAGGGTCATGGCTAACTGCTTCTGTTGTCTTGCTTTGGAACTAAACAGAACAAAAGCAATCAATATCAGCAAGACAAACAACTAAGTTGGTTCATCGCTAAAATTATAAAAAAAAAACCCGCACCTTTGATGAAGAACAAATAAAAGTGCATAATTATTATATAGTGAGTTGGGCCGGTTGGCGTTCTCCCTTGCGCCCTTCAAAGTTCAGATTGTGGGAGAGAGAGCTTTAGA
The DNA here is from genome assembly GCA_037127255.1 of Persicaria tinctoria. Taxonomy (NCBI): domain Eukaryota; kingdom Viridiplantae; phylum Streptophyta; class Magnoliopsida; order Caryophyllales; family Polygonaceae; genus Persicaria; species Persicaria tinctoria. The sequence goes on along the minus strand of JBANSL010000004.1, from coordinate 39,507,850 downwards.
AATAAAGAAGATCAGAAGGGCAAAAAAAGAAAGAAAGAAATCGCAAACACACATGGATAGTTTTAGAGTCTTGGAAAGGGTAGAACTTTAAGTTCTATTGAGATACCATGAAACCAGCAAATCACATCTTTTATTTTGGATTGATATTTAAAATTTAAAACTAAAATTATTTATAATTCAATTTTGTTTCACCTAAACGGCTAAACTCTGATTTCGGTGTAAAAAAGAGTTAAAACAATACTATCAATCTAGCAGTGCTTGGTCATGGAATAGAATTTGATTAAATCTGATCCATTCAAAATACCATGAGCAAAGGCAAGCAAGAATCAGAGCAATAAGTACACAAACAAACAGCAATCATAATGCATCCTCTATTGAAGAAACATTCATCTAATGCAACAACAAAAAAAACAGATTCATATACAAGGATGCATAATCAGAGATCTTCCTATCAATGGAGCTACCATTGTTGTTAGTTTCAGAATTCAAAGAAGCTAAAACATTTATTTTCATCTATTAAACTCCTCTCATTGTTGATCTCCCAATAAATGGAGCAAATGCAGGCCGGAAAATATAGGGCAAGATGAAGCAACTACCATAGACAGTTGCAAGAGAAGGTAAAACATTTCGAAATGGTCAATTTGGGCAAAGAAGGAACAATTAATCAATGTAGAGTTTGGAGGACGAAGAACTTACAGGCCAAATACGCAGCGAGCGAGTCACCTAGTTGCCCTTGTCAATGCACTTCTCAGGGTTTTCGTTCTTATTCTTGCACTGCATTATCTCCACGTTCTCGTCATGGCATCACTCTCCGATGTGCCTCCATGTCTTCCTTGGTTGGCTCCCTTCGTTCTCAAACTCTCCTGCATTTTAGTTTAAAGTACAGCAATGTCAAATTGGCATTTATTGAAAAATATGGATAGATACTAATGTGAAAAATAAGTCCTTACACGTTTACATAGCAGACTCAAGATCTTGGCAGTGCAATCAGAATTGACCCTTGGAACCTTTCAAAGTTGGGGACAATTTGATATCACCGTATACTTTGCCTTGATCTTTCGGTTCCTCCTGCCTGCATACTTCATCTTATTTTAGCCACTTAGTCAGTTGACTTGTATGCTTCCAGAAGACAGATTATTATATGTTTAATTTAGTATTTTTATTGCTTTGTGAGTTGGTTGAGTGAAGGATGGAGTGGGATGAGAAGGGAGTTAAGGGCAGGAGAGGAAATCATAGGGTAATCATAGGAAGATTACCATTCAATGAGTTTCACCTGAAGCCACCTGAACGGAGCTAATAAGGTTTGAGACCTGAAGACCACCAGAGATTGGAGAGGGAGACAAATAAAACCCGCACCTTAAAATAAGTGCAACCTGAAGAACAAATAAAAGCCAAGGAAATATGCGATACGACGAGGACGAGAGTTTATACCAGATCTTGAAAACCCAACACAGTGAAATTCAGGTAGGAATTCACTGGTGGTAAACTGAGATTTGAATAGGTTCCACTACTCACTTGAACATGTGGTTGATTCTTGGCATCGGGATATGCTTCAGGTGGTTTAGTTAATGACTTTGTGATGACATATTTCTCAAGTGCCACTTCTCCCTTTCACATATCTTCTTGTATCTGTCGAGAATTCAAATTCATTTTAAGCGTCTAGAAGTAACTTTGCCATAGATAGAATGCAATCAAACTCGGTTTTATTAGAGCTAATAACTGTCCAAATACTCTTTTAGAGCTAAAGGGAGTAATACCCTCCAGATAAAATTTGACTCATGCAGAAATCTCCCATTTCCTTGGATAGCAAGCTCTTGTCACGTCGAACCATATCAAGACCCTTTCGTTCAATTACCTGCACAGACAAACAAATTATCAGAAATCAAGACATTCCATCTTCAAACTATCCTCTCTTTTCATCTTTGAAAAGGATAAAAGAAAGAAAATAGCATATATTAAGCCTACATGAAGCAAAGGTTACTGCTTTCACCCACTTGATGTTGTATTATTACATTTTTCCTACCTCAAAACATTTAATTAGGATAATAAAATATATTAGTTTCTACAGAAAACTCCTGTAATTTACCTCAACCATAATATCTGCAGAGATTGGTCCAAAAATGAGCAGGTGAGAATGCAGCAACAACCTCCTCTTTCCCTTCTGTTTCAGGAGGTTAGGAAAGAATCTACAATGCAACCCTTATTTCTGCCCGTCAACAAAAGATCTTGCTTCTGAATATTCTCTAGAATGACTCCGTATCTGCAGAATAAGATAATGAGTCCGTTTTGAGTTTTCCGAACTATACAATTAGAAATTGACCAGAGTTCTATACAGAATTATAGAAAAGGTGATCAACATATATATTACAAACAAAATGACAATTGAGATTTAAAAGTTGATGGAGGGAGAAAACCTTATAGATGACAGCAAAGGGATCAAATATCGGGGATTAAATTGCATCTCATCACCGTTGGTTTCTTGAGCTGACAGGAAAATCACTGCTTTGAACATCTGAACAACTATCCTCTCTTTTAGAATTATTAAGCCTAAGCCCCGGATTTATTCAACTACATCAAGAAAATGATCACAATCCTCGCATAAGATCTGCAGAGATTGGTCGAAAATGAACAGGTGAGAATTTCTAAATCCATGGATTTACTTTCAAGTTAAAATAGCCTTCAAGTCCAATCCTTCAAATGTAAATAAAAATCACCACCATTAAGAGTCATTTTTCTTCACTTGTAAGATATTTGAGACTTTTATTGAATTATTGTACGCTTTAGCTTTGCTTGATTCTCTTTCGCAAATGTCATATGCTGAAGAAACATATCTCTATCAGCATTTTTCCATTCATATTGAGATTTTCCACCACAATAGGGGAAATTTTCATATGGATGCCAATCTTAACATCCAAGCTTGCACCCTGCTGAGAACAATAGGATCAATGAGACATGGAACTTCTCAGTTGGATGAATATAGCTATGTGAACTCTGTTTGATGGTTAGGGAAAATGTCTTTTGCTGGTGCTGAGTGGAGACAAACCTGTATTACAACAAAACCTCCAGTAAGTTAAGCGATTCTCTCTGAGAGCTTCTTACGTTAAGCATTATCTCCATCATAATCAATCACATTAAGACATGACCCAAATCACCTATCTGTTATCCAGGGCCTAAAACCAAAATGAAAATCTGTATATGAGAGAGCGAGAGCTAGAGAGGTTGCCCTGGTCTGAGAGAGAGCGACAACATTTTCCCTACGATTCGTCGTTCATGGTGGTGGAGACGTCAGAGACAGCGATGCACTTCTTCAATTTCCCTTGTATACGAGATTATTTGCGAGATCCTCCACCATCCTAATCGGAGAGTTGAACAACAGTCAGAAATTTCGGATCCAGGAGCAGAGAAGAAGAAGAATAAAACCTGGAATCAGTGAGTTGAAGTCGTGTGAAGGAGAGGAGAGCACTGGAAGTAGCTGCAAGGAGGAGTTGTGAAAGGCACATAGCGAAAACCTCCGGTTGCAGACTGGACAACCGTCCATCCCCAAGGTTGTGAAACTGCCAGTTTAACCGGGCTACAACCGGCCACAACCTCCAATGGCGGGATCCACAACCGGCGAGCAAGTAAGGAGGCATAGCGATTGTCAGATTTTTTTCCACCTCCATAACTGGCGACAATCTGCAAGCGAACATAGCCGACAACAGGACTTTTTAACACGATCGCCCCAATCTCCACCGGACTAACCCTGATTTGATGGACTAAACCCTAACGCAGGCGAGTTTAACACGATCGAGCAGATCCCTCTTCTGAATCGATCGACAATTTCAACCCGATGTCGTCCCATTCGGCAACTCCTCAGTCAGAAAATACTACAGATCTGGAAGGAGTTGGGGACTGAGAGTGGGCGTGCAGTTGAGACTTTGGAGGAAGGAGTGGAGAACGTAGGAAACTCCGAAACTGTCAATCAAACCATGCCATGTAGTTGCCACATAGATGCCACATAAGGATGGAGAAGGGAATAACGTTTCTCCTCTTGACATTTGGAATGGAGAAAAAGGGTGAAGCCACGTAGGAGCCTTTTGCTTCTGCTTTTAGGTTTGTATAGATTTCCAAGCCACTTCTCAAGTCTCAAAGTCTCACCTACCAACCTCATTTTGCTTTTGCAGGTTTAACTTGACAAATTGTATTTGAATTCCAATGTTGCAAGTAGTTATTGGTTTATGCTAGTAGGGTGAATATATCATTAAAAGTGTCGATTGGGATTACAAATGTAACTACCGTTGTCACCACTATAAAAATAAAGTTATAGATACTGTCATCACTGTAAAATTTGGTCATAGACAATGTAATCAAAAGAAAATCATATAATAAGGAAAGCACAAACCCTAAAGGGGGCTAATGAGAAGCCAAAATAAATGTGGTGATAGTTCTCCTCTAATATATGAATGAGTAAGAGGGTCATAAACGCTGTAAGCAAAATAAAAATAAGGTCATAGACATTATCACCACAATTAAAACAGGGTCATAGACACTGTAATCAAAAGGAAAACCCTATAGACGTTGTAACAAAAATAAAAACAGCTTTATAGACACTGTCACCACTATAAAAAAATGTTCATAGACACTATAATCAAATGAAAACCCTAGAAAAAGGAAAGCGCAAACCCTATAGGGGATAACGAGAAGCCGATATTCATGTGGTGATTGTTCTCCTCTAATATATGAATGGGTAAGAGAGCCATAGACGCTGTAATCAAAATCAAAACAAAGTCGTAGACACTGTAACCAAAGGAAAACCCTAGAATGAGGGAGCACAAACCCTATAGAGGCTAATAAGAAGTCAAAATATAAAAGGTGACAGTTCTTCTCTAATATATGAATGGGTAAGAGCTTAAGAGGGTCATAGACGATGTAACCAAAATAAAATCAAGGTCATAGACACTGTCAATACTATGAAAAAGGATCATAGACACTGTAATTAAAGGAAAACCCTAGTAAATGGGAAGCAAAAACCCTATAGGGGCTATTGAGAAGTCAAAATAAATGTGATGCCAAATCTTCTCTAATTTCTAATTTCTAGTTTTCTATATTTTTTTAAAGTAGTGTCACCACAATTAAAAAAATTAAAAATGTAACTACTATTGTAACCACTATAAAAAAAATAAAGTCATAGATACTGTCACCACTATAAAAACATGGTCATAGACACTGTAATCAAAGGAAAATCTTATCATAAAGGAAGAACAAACCCTGTAAGGGCTAAAGAGAAGCCAAAATAAATGTGATGACAGTTCTCCTCTAATACATGAATGGGTAAGAGGGTTGTAGACACTGTAATCAAAATAAAAACAATGTCATAGCCACTGTCACCACTATAAAAACAAAGCCATAGACACTGTAATCAAAAGGAAACCCCTATAGACACTGTATCAAAAATAAAAGCAGCTTTATAAACACTGTGGCTACTATAAAAAAAGGTTCATAGACACTGTAATCAAAGGAAACCCCTAGGAAAAGGGAAGCATAAACCCTAAAGGGGCTAATGAGAAGCCAAAAGAACATGTGATGTACAGTATGGTTTATGGTTTAGGGTTAAGTCTTTAGGGTTTAGGGTCAAGGCCCTAAACCCTAAACCCTAAAATGTTAAGTACAGTACGTCGTTAAGAGATGATTGTTGTCACCAAATGGAAAACCCTAGGACAAGGTAAGCACAAACCCCAAAAGGGCTAATGAGAAGCCAAAAGACATTAGGTGGACAGTTCTCCTTCAATATATGAATGGGTAAGAGAGTCATAGACATTGTCATCACTATAAAAATAAGGTCATAGACACTGTAATCAAAGGTCATAGACACTTTCACTCAAAATACATGTGGTTTCAATGTCATAGACATTGTCACCACTATGAAAAAAGGGGCGTAGGCACTGTCACCACTATGAAAAAAAGATCATAGACACTGTAATCAAAGGAAACCCTATAGACGTTGTAACCAAAATAAAAACAGGGCTATAGACACTGTCACCACTATGAAAAAAGGGTCAAAGACACTATAATCAAAGGAAAACCCTACGACACGGGAGACAAAAACCCTATAGGGTCTAATGAGAAGCCAAAATACATGTGGGGACAAAGACACTGTAATCAAAGGAAAACCTTACGACACGGGAGGCATAAACCCTATAGGGGCTAATGAGAAGCCAAAATACATGTGGGGACGGTTCTCCTCTAATATATGAACGGGTAAGAGAGTCATAGACGCTATAACCAAAATAAAAACATGGTCATAGACATTGTCACCACTATAAAAACAAGGTCATAAGACATTGTAACCACTATAAAAACAGAGTCATAGACACTTTAACCAAAATAAAAACAGGGTCATAGACACTATAACCAAACTAGGACAATTTGCATCACTCAAACTAAATGTCTAAAATACCTTAGATGATCACTACCATTGTCATCTTTATTAAATAGGTGTAACCAAACTAATTAACTAAACTCCTAATTTATATCTGCCAACAAGGCTCCACTATTATTTTTTCTTAAGCACAATAGGCTCCACTATTATATCCCCAACAATAGGCATTACGCCATGACCTGATCAAGAGCACAAACAAAGAAATCAAGACACATGTCACTCATTTAATGTATATACAAATACGAATATACGATGAATTACATACTGCATGACAGTGATTTTGAAGATTGATTTTGAATTCAAACAATACTGCGTACAATATTAATTAAAATTGAGATTCAAAATTGAGATTCGATTTTGCAGATCTGATCGATTCCGGCTGTGCAGAGAGTGGACATGATCACGGACTTGTGGAGGTCGACGATGTGGAGATGGCGCCGACGATGTGGTGGGAGATCTCCCAACGGAGGGTACCGGAGGAGTAGAAGAGGTTAGTGACGCTGAAGAAGATGCAAACAGAGATGAGCGGTGACGGAGCCGATGAAGCCGACGGCGAAGCTACAAAGCCTGCGGAGAGGATGACGGAGGAGAAGAGGGAGAGGGAAGCCGCCCACCGCCATGAGTAAGCGCTTCTCTGGAATAACGGGGAAAGCAAAGAGAGATGGAGGTCAGACGGGAAAAGGGTTTTAATTAAATCAGGGGTAGTGTTGGTATTATGAAAATTTTTTAACCATATACTAGCAAAGAAAATTTTTTAGGGCATTTAGTGGCCTTTGGACCAAATTACTTCGATTAAAAATTAATACTAGTATTGTTTAAATTTTTCCTTCATTTTATACTGTAAGAAAAAGTAGGATAGCATACAACTAATAAAGTTTGGATGGCCATAAATTGCTCCCAATGGACAGGGCACCTAAACGCAAATGGATGAGTCAGCTTAGCACCATTGTCTTTATTTTATATTAAATTCCTAGTCAATTTTGCGGAGAATTGTCCTCCTTGTTTCCAACTAGTTTGGGGTCCGATAGATAATGCGCGCATTCTCCTCTTTCTCTGATCCTTTTTATTCATCTTTCCAGACGTGGAGAATTGTAGACGAGGGAGCGTTTTTATTAGGGGTGGCCACGGGTTACGGGTCGACCCGTGACCCGACGGGTCCGGGTTAACGGGTCAATGGGTGGGGGCGGGTTGCGGGTTAGGGTTAGGGTCAAGGGTTTTGAACCCGATGACCCGGCGGGTCGACCCGCTGGGTCAACCCGCCATCCCAATTTTTTTTTTTTTGAAAAAAATAATTTTTTTATGTTTATAATAATTATTATGTATATTATTCTTAGAATAATTCATAATATATAAACATATACTAGTTTGCAATGTGCAATGTGGGTCAAAAGCACTATCACCCTTCCCTTTTTATAGATTTGGAAGACATCTCCTATTCTCTCAACTTTCAATGTGGGACAAGACTCTTGTCCCACATTGAAAGTTGAGAGTTAGAATGAGAAGGGATGGATGTATATATATGTGTACTCCATCCTCCCTTAACCCCTACTCTTTACTTTAAGCTTTATTTCTTATATTGAAATGAAGTAAATTAAAGTTTGAGAAGTTTTATATCCTTACATTTATGTTGTAATGGATAAAGGAAGTTTTATAGAAATATAAAATTTCTCATGTTTTTTTCCACTTCATATTCAAATGAAATGGATATAAAAAGTGATATGTTCTATCATTTTTTTAAAAAAAAATTTAGTCAAAAATATTAAAAAAAATAATTTTTTTTTTTAAATTGGGGAATCCGCCGGGTCAACGGGTCGACCCGAACCCGCCAACCCGTGAAATTCCCGGGTTAGGGTTCGGGTTGCCCTTCCCCGACCCTTGACCCGGCGGGTCGAACCCGTCGACCCGCCGGGTCTGACCCGTGGCCACGCCTAGTTTTTATTAACCCCTCCTCTTTTCTTCTTCTTTTTTTTCTCCTTTAATTTCCTTTTTATCTTAAATAATAAATCTAATTTATTTATTCAAAGAATAAAAATATCAGCACCAACTACCTAATGTTATTAAGGCAGTGTTTGACATTAGATTTCGTAGATTAATGGGATTTGTATAGATATTAAGAGATTGGGATTATTTTTGTAGATTAATGAGATTTTGTAAATTGATATTTTTTTGTCAAAAATCTCTGAAAGGTATTTGATGGGTATAAGATTGTGATGTATTTTGAAGGTTGAAAATTACCATTGTACCCCTACAATTAGTACCCCTCCTACCCGGGTTCTGCCCCCATTGTCTTCCTCCTCATTCAATCCCGAAAAGTTAACACAGGTGAGCAGCGAGGCGATTCTCACGACCGGAGCTACAAGTTCCTCGAAGGCGGTCGCCTACAATCACCCCGAATTGACCACCCCGGCATCTCCGAGCACTTGGGTCGCAGTGACAACACCAGCAAATTTATGTCGACATCTTCAAAATTATCAACCTCCGCGGGTGAACGACGGTGCACACACCATGTGTGTACCTTTGTCTCGCCCTCAATTCGCCATTGTTAGGGTTTGATACTTCCAATTTGGGGAACCCTTATGGAGTGTTGTGTGTATATAGAGTGTAAGGTGGTTAGTGAGCTCGGGTTAGCCTAGTTAGCTACTTTAGTCAGCTATTGGTAACCTTAGTTAGGAGATTGGTTAGCACTATAAATAGGGACTTGATGTACACATTTCGGTTGGTTAATTGATAACAGAAAACCCCCAACAAACTCTCTCTTGATCAACTCCATGGAAGAGGAAACCTAGATCTGGTTTTCCTCTTCGATTCAAGGTTCTATGAACCTTCATATGGTATCAGAGCGCTAGACTGCGTTCGATCGTTGTCATTGTTGCATTCTGAATTTCAGCTTCACGGACGACATGGAAAACGGCGAAGGAGATAGCAATGGCGTCGGCAATGGCGATGGGATTCCAGATCTCGGCAATGGTGATCGAGTTCCAGGAAGCTCATCTACTGGCCATGGAAGCAGGAATCTGGGAGCGAATCAAGCGGATCCGCTCTTCCTGTCCAATTCTGACCATCCAGGGATGGTTTTGGTGTCAGCTCCGCTCAATGGAAGGAACTTTCATAGCTGGTGTCCTGCAGTTCGTATGACGCTAGGTGCAAAGATGAAACTCGGTTTCATCAATGGAAGGTATGAGAGGACAAGTGAGATCGATGAGGACTATGATCGGTGGCTAAGATGCGATTACATGGTCACCAGCTGGATCATCAATTGGATGAGGCCAGATCTGGCAGAAAACTTCATGTTTGTGCACTCAGCCAAGGAACTCTGGGAAGAGATACAGGAGAGATTCGCTGAATCTAATGCACCTTTGATCTATCAGCTTAAGAAATAGATTAGCGAGATCAAACAAGGAAATTCTAGAGTTGCTGAGTATTACAATAAGAGGAAGAAGGCCTGGGATGAGCTCTTGGAGTTGGAACCTATGCCAGTATGCAAGTGTGGAGGTTTGAAAGCTTGTTCATGTGCAATCTTGAAGCAATTGCTGGACAGGGAAGCAGTTACTAAACTGATGCAATTCCTCATGGGATTGTTTGACGCTTATAAAGGCATTCGAAGCAACATCCTAGCTATGGATCCGCTCCCTTATGTGAATAGAGCCTTTCATATGGTGATGCAAATTGAGCGTCAGAAAGGCATCATAGGTGGCTCTTCTGTGAGTCATGAGGTTCTAGCAGCTCGCTCTTTTGGTTCAAGTGGATCTGGAGGTGCATGAACCTCAAGATCAGGTAGTAAAGGTGCACAAGGAGCTTTTGGATCTGGATCTATTACTGGCGCCTCTAGATCCTCCTCAAACAATTGGAAATCTAAGGAGGAATTGAAGAAGGAACACCAGAAGGCCAAAATGGACCTTGTTTGCAACTATTGCAAGGAGCAAGGTCATGTGAAGGATACTTGCTTCAAGTTAGTTAGCTTTCCGGATTGGTATACATGTCCTAAGAAAGGTCAGGACGAGAAAATCGTTGCTCGTGTTCAGGATTTGATTGAGGAGGACACTCCTCTAGATGTGAACAAAGGATCCAAATCTAGTGATGCTGATCAAGACATGAAGCTTGTCAATGCTGTGGTTGCTGAAGTGATTCGAGCAATTAAAGGGAAGGCACCAGCAAACCTTTCAAACTCTGGTGGTCATGGAACTGGTTACATGAATTTCTCAGGTATGGTTTCTTGCTCAGTTTCTCAACAGGATCAGTAGTTACCAATCACTTAGATTGTCGACTTAGGAGCTTCAGATCACATATCTTGTAGCAAGGAGATGTTCACAGACTTGCATCTTCTTGCTCGGCCAGTTGTGATTGGGTTTCCTAATGGCATCACATAAGCTGTGAGGTACTCTGGGAGCATCAGATTGAGCAAGAATGTTCTTCTCAAGGATGTGCTCTTCATGCCTAGTTTCAAATATAACCTGATGTCTGTCTCAAAATTGCTTGACAATGAGGACTTCCTCTTTGTGTTTTCCAAATGGAAATGTTGGTTGCAGGTCCTTTCAACTAGTGAGGTCGTTGCAATTGGAGTCCGAGATGGTGGAATTTACAAGTTTTCAGGGTTTGATTGCATCCCTGGGCACTCTCCTGGCATCAAGAGATTGAATAAAAGTCAATTCAATAACACTGTGAGTGGCTTTGTTGCCTTATCCAGTGACAGTAGCTCTATAGTTTTAAATCATGGTCGATTAGGACATGTGTCTATGTCAAAGATGAAGCAATTTGATTGGGCTGAAGGCCACAACATTGATACTTTTGATTGTGATGTGTGTCATCTGGCTAAGATGCACAAATTGTCTTTTGAAAGAAGTTCATCCTTAGCTGTTCAGAATTTTGATTTGTTGCATCTGGATGTGTGGGGGCCGTATAAAATTGCCTCTTTGTGTGGTGCAAAGTACTTCTTGACCATGGTGGATGACCATTCACGAGCCACTTGGACCTTTCTTATGAGGGATAAAAGTCAGGTAGGATCATTGATCACTAGATTTCTGGCTTATGTGGAAAACCAGTTTGGTACCACTGTCAAATGTCTAAGGACTGACAATGGATCAGAGTTCGTCAACGAACTTTTTACTTCCCTTCTAGCCTCTAAAAGCATTGTTCACCAACGTGATGTGCCTTATGTTCATGAACAAAATGGGAGGGTGGAGCGGAAACATAGGCACATAGTTGAGACGGCCAGGGCTATTAGGATCAAAGCAGGGCTACCATTGAGGTTTTGAGGCGAGTGTGTTCTCAGTGCTACATACATCATTAACCTGCTCCCTTCCTCGGTGTTGCACTGGAAAACACCACATGAGATTTTGTTTCATCGGGCTCCAGATTACACCTTGAGAGTAGTGGGGTGCCTTTGTTTTGCTCACATACTCAGGGTTCACATGTCAAAAATGGAAGCCGCAGAAAGACGTTGTGTCTTCATTGGTTATCCATCAAGTCATAAAGCCTATAAGCTCTATGATTTGGAGACACACAAGATATTTGTTAGTCGTGATGTAGTGTTTAGAGAAGATGTGTTTCCTTTCAAGGAGGTTCAAGATGGGGGTGACAGTGATGTGATCACTTCTACTGTAACTCTTCCTCGTGTTTTGTTTGGAGAAGCTGATGTCTGAAGAGGTAAATATATAGATGAAGTGGTGAAAACCACCAAGTACAAAAGGCCAAGACCATACAAACGGGTCTTGTGTAAAAAAAGAGTAAGCTATACCATCATAGCCCCCTATGCCCACCAAAAAACAACGAGACCCTACAAAAGTTCAACCCTACTCATGTACCCACCACTACTACTGTACGCTACGTGTCTCCCAATCCAATCTAACCAATATCAAACCAATATCTATCTACGCCCTCGATCCAACCTATCCACAAGTGCTTTGCCTTTGCACTTTATGGACAGCCTAGATCGACAACACGAGATAATACGGGCAGCACAAGCATCTATCTCAAACGGTTCATTACAAAATATGCTCTTATTTCGAGCATCCCAAGTGTAGTAGATGGTAGCTTGAAAAACAAGAAGTTTAGCCTGAAATATAATGGTTTTTTTGACCTTCATTGGCTCTCGAGCAAACCATTGAAGCCACTCCCCAATGTTGGTAAACCGGCATGTAACACCAACCCAACTAAAAACGATGCGCCGGACAGCTTCCACCTTTGGGCAAGCGAACCACAAGTGATCCTCACACTCCACTCCCCAATGTTGGAGAAGCTGATGTTGGTAAACCCATTTCTCCTATTCAGAGCTCTTCCACTCCACCCATTGTCCAATCCTCCTCTCCTATACATAGCAGCCTTGAAACATCTGATTTGGTGGTGTTTGATTCAGTGGAGAATTCTCATACTCCTATATCAGATTCATCATCACAATTAGCTGGCCTTGGTGTTGATTCTCAGTCTCCAGCAAGGATTGTTGATCAGCTACCTCCTAGAAGGATAGTCCGACCAACCAAATTCCAAGATTATGTATGCAAAGATTTGCCTACTCGCAACCATCAGCCAGAAAGCTCAGGTTTTCCTATGTTTTCTGTGGTAAGGCCTGATAAGTTGCTTGAGTACTCATAGGACCATGTTCACTCCTTGTTCAGTATCCTACATGTCACTGAACCTTCTTCATTTTCTCAAGCTAACAAGTCCCCAAAATGGAGAGAAGCAATGCATAAAGAAATTGTTGCTCTTGAAAGTAACAACACATGGTCTGTCACCAGTTTGCCCCCAGGGGAAAGTGCCATAGGGTGTAAGTGGGTATTTAAAGTGAAATTCTGAGCAAATGGAGAGGTTGAATGCTTTAAAGTGAGGTTGGTTGCAAAGGGCTTTAACCAAGTGAAAGATAGGGACTATAAGGAAATGTTTTCCCCTATTGCTAAACTAGCAACAGTTCGGATTTGGCTTGCAGTTGCAGCTGTTAGGAAATGGAATTTACACCAACTTGATGTGAATAACGCATTTTTGCACGGATTTCTTGATGAGGAGGTTTACATGTTGCCTCCTCCAGGGTATGATAAAGCTGATATTGGAAAGGTATGCAAGCTCAATCGATCCATTTACGGCCTTAAACAAGCAAGTCGTCAGTGGAATGTGGAATTAACTAAGCATCTGTGTCAATTTGGCTTCAAGCAATCTCGTCATGACTATTCCTTGTTTGTGCTTGCATCTGGGTCCAGTTTTACAGTAGCTTTAGTCTACGTTGACGACGTGCTCATCACTGGTAATGATGAGAGGATGATTGCTCGTCTCAAGCACTTCCTTGATCAAGCTTTCACAATCAAAGACCTGGGGTTTGCCAGATATTTCCTAGGCATGGACGTGTCTCGATCCGAGTCTGGGATTCTGTTGAATCAACGAAAATATATTGTGGATATGTTGTCGAATGCTTCAATGCTCAATTGCAAACCTGCCAAGTTTCCAATGCAGCGTAATTTGCATTTGAGAATTCATGAAGGTGAAGTTCTAGATGACCCTGAATGTTATCGTCGCCTCGTTGGGAAACTCATGTACCTCACTCTGACGAGACCAGACATTGCATATACGGTGCAGCAGCTCACCCAATTCGTGGCGGCACCAAGAGCGCCTCACCTCCGAGCAGCTTTATTCCTGCTCTGATATCTTAAGGGGACGGTAAATTGCTCCCTGTTCTATCCCAGTGCTAGCAGCCTCAACATTCGTGCGTATTCCGACGCTGATTGGGGAACATGTCGTGATAAAAGTCGGTCTTTAACTGGATATGGTGTTTTTCTGGGCGATTGCTTGGTATCCTGGAAGACGAAGAAGCAGAAGATGGTTTCTCGTTCCTCAGCAGAGAGTGAGTACCGCAGCATGTCTCATGCTGGAACCGAGATTGTATGGATTAATGGTGTTAAGGGATTTACAGATTGAATTTTCTAAGCCAGTTCCTCTGTGTGGGGATAACAAGGCTGCATTACAATTGGCGGCTAACCCAGTTTATCATGAGCGCACTAAACACCTCCGAATGGATTGTCACTTCATTAGAGATCTTATGCAAGAAGGTCTCATTACCATGGTGTTTGTCCCATCTCATTTGCAGCTAGCTGATCTATTCACTAAACCTTTAGGTTCCCAACAACATTTTGTGTTGGCTTGCAAGCTTGGCCTTGTATTTAATCACACACGTCCACCTTGAGGGGGGGATATGGAGTGTTGTGTGTATATAGAGTGTAAGGTGGTTAGTGAGCTCGGGTAAGTGAGCTCGGGTTAGCCTAGTTACCTACTTTAGTCAGCTATTGGTAACCTTAGTTAGGAGATCGGTTACCACTATAAATAGGGACTTGATGTACACATTTCGGTTGGTTAATTGATAACAGAAAATCCCCAACAAACTCTCTCTTGATCAACTCCATGGAAGAGGAAACCTAGAACTGGTTTTCCTCTTCGATTCAAGGTTCTCTGAACGTTCATAACCCTAACCCGACAGCGACTCCCCTTCCATGGTTGGCGGCGGCCCTCAAACTCCGACCCACTTACTGACGCTGGGAGAGGAGAGGACAGGAGAGGAGCCTACCTTGACGATGGAAGACGATGGTGTTGCAACTCGACTCGTTCTTGAGGTCTGCTTTCTAGATGTGAAACGCGTGTGGAGACACGGACAAGAATGAGAAAGGTAGATAATTCCCATCTCAAAATCTTCATAACCTTGGGGGCAGGGGATTTCACTTTGCTATCCCCATCTACAAATCTATTCACATCCCTGGCAAACACCAACCCGTGCAGATCCTATATATATATTTTTTTAAATCTACTTAATCTAATACAATCCCGCACCAAACAAACACTAAGAAATTGGAGTAGGGGTGGGCACAAATCCCGCAAATCCCGATCCCGTCCCGGTCCCGTCCCGATCCCGTCCCGATCCCGGTGGGATTTAGGACAAAATAGCGAATCCCGTCCCGATCCCGTCCCGCAAAAATTATGCGGGACGAAACGCGGGACGATCCCGGTGGGATCCCGCAAATCCCGTCCCGTCCCGCATATAATAATAATAATAATAATAATAATAATAATAATAATAATATAATATTATAGAATAATAATAATATATTATTAGTATTATTATTTTGAGCAAATATTATTTATAACTATAATAATAATTTTCAATTTATAATAATAATAATAATAATAATATATAATATTATAATTTAATTTAATAATAATATTAATTTATAATAAAATTATTATTATTATATTATTATTATATCATATTATATTTTTTTTCTTGTAAAGTATAATTATTTTATAATAATAACAATAAAAATAAGTAATATTATTTTATTTTATTTTTAATTATAACGTGGGATTATTATTATTATTATTATTATTATTATTATTATTATTATTATTATTATTATTTATTATTATTATTATTATTATTATTATTATTATTATTATTATTATAATAAAAACATATTACAAGAAATTAGTGGGCAACCGAGATACTATCTGGGCACCCACTCCTTTAGCGATAGCAAAGCCAAGTCTAGTAAAAATATAACGTGCAGCACGAGCCCCATCATCCTGAGATACCGATAATTTCTAAATCCGCTTCAACAATGCAACCGCATCTGTATCCAACTCCCCCAATGAAGAGAATGAGAAGCGTAGGAAACCATAACCAGCCGCCGTACACAAATCTTGATACTTGACACACTTACGTCGAGCAGCATCAACAACAACACGACCAGGCATAAAGTCAGAAATTACAGACTGAGTCAATGGAGAGGATCCCATCAGATCGACACACACATCCCGCCCATTTAGAGTTACAAGAGGCAAATAGCTAATTAAATACGGTATTCTTCCTAACTATCAATCGATAATTAGACAATATTGGTAAATCTCGTCTCAATTCCTTTCCGTCCTGATCTAGTAAGATAATGTAGCCAAATATGTTGAACATTATAATTAATTATACAATCATTGTGTGAATTAATAATAGTATTATAATATTAATATTAATATTAATATTATTGAATAATATAGTTGAGAATAATACCGTATTCAACATATTATACTAAATAATGAATTATGAAAGCATTTTTCACTTTGCAAATTTATATAATATTTTATTATTTTTATATGCGGGACAAGGCCGTCCCGTCCCGATCCCGTCCCGTCCAGACACCATCCCGTCCCGATCTCGTCCCGAAAAAAGTTCGCGGGACGAGTCCCGTCCCGGCCCAATCCCGTCCCGTCCCGTCCCGTGCCCACTCCTAAATTGGAGTATAGTTTATGATTATTACGATTTACAATTAATGGTATTCCCTCTATGGGTTTGGTCGGACGGGATCCACTGTCACAAAGGGGACAGCCCCCTGCTGTCCCCTCCCCTCCCCCGGATATTAGGAAAAAAAAAGGAAAATTAATTAAAAAAGAAAAAAGAAAAAAAGAATATAGAAAATGGGGTTTATGTGAGGAGGACATGGGAACAGTGGGGAATTGGGACAGTCGATCTTCACCCGGGTTTGGTTTGGTCATATTTCTCCATGTGGGTCCCTTGGTGTTGTGGCGCCCAGTCATCCCCGTACCACTCCCTTGGCAAGCAAGCCCTTGTGGTGCCCAACTACCAAACTGACCCCTTATTTTTATTTCTTGATTAAGGGTTCGTTTGGACGGAGTTAATAAACTGACTAAAATTATTAATAAGTTAAATTTTATAAACGGTTAGTAAAAGTAGTTAAAGATTTAAACAACAAGATAATCTTCGCATGAGGCGAAAAACAGTTTATTTGTAAAAAGTGGAGTTTATTTGGTTGTTATTATTTAGGGGTACTGTGTTACTTTCAAACCAAATAAGATAAAAGAGAAGATGTAAAATATTGCTTGTACAAAATAAACAACCAAATAATCTCCATTCTGTAGCTTTTTTTTAACATGCTCTTTTGTTTATTTTGGTAATCCAAACAACAATCAAAAAAATTGTTTAAAAAATAATCACCTACAAGTGATTAATTTTTAACGGCCTATTCGAATAACC
This sequence comes from Persicaria tinctoria, assembly GCA_037127255.1. Taxonomy (NCBI): domain Eukaryota; kingdom Viridiplantae; phylum Streptophyta; class Magnoliopsida; order Caryophyllales; family Polygonaceae; genus Persicaria; species Persicaria tinctoria. The sequence continues at coordinate 39,490,421 of JBANSL010000004.1, read as the reverse complement.
ATACACACCTAAGTACGCCCTTGTTAATTTGATTAATTACTTAACTACTAATACGGAGTCTGGAGTACTCCCTATATTATCTATGTGTGACACTCACATTATATTTATATAATATTAATATAATTGCTTTTATCTTTTAATTGATCAGATAAATAATTAAAAGCAATCCTAATACATTCCTATATTGTTCGATGAATATGAGATTGTATTTCTAGGAATGATCCTATTGTTTGCCATTACAGCTAGCCTCTATATTTTAAAGAAATCATTCATGAGATGAAAAACTACATAAGAGGCTGAGCAACTATGGGTTTTGCTCACGTTAAGGTTCCTAAAAGATTAACTCATTTTTGTGTGTTTTGTCTTAAGATAAGAGAATGGAAGAGGTTACCTTGGTAGAGAGAGATAACCTCTTCTCTTTTATAATTTTCTTTTTCTTTTTTTTTAAGCAAAAAGTAAATGGAAAGATATAAGGTAAAAAAAGGGAAAGAAAAAGTGAAAATAAATTTGAAAAGGGGTAAGAGACAAGAGGTTTCTCATAGTTGTAGAACAAAACTTTTAAGATAAGGTAAAAAAAAAAGTGAAAATAAATTTAAACAAAAAAGAAATAAATGAGGTGTAAAATTAGGATAGAAAGAGAGAAAAGAAAATGGATAAGATCACCCGCATTCATGAATCCCTTTCTACTTTCTAGACTCATAACTCACTTTTTAAATGCCACGTACATCAGTTTAAGAACCCCACTTCAGATTATTATTTTTTCACCCCCCATTCATGAATCCGACCTCGGAATCATAACTTACTTTTTTTTATTAAATCAAATCTCTATATATTAAACTCATATTATAATCCACCCTCATTAGGTTTATTAAATATTCTTAATAATTTAATTATTCATGGTTATTTATTATTATCATTCAATACGAGAATAATATAGGGACATTTTTTTACGTTTTTTTGCCAAAAAAACATATGCAAAATGGGTGTCTATGGGTAGATAAAATTAATTCACACTTGAAAATATTTTTTTTAAAAAAATATTTACAAAAAATGCCTGAAAATTAATTTCATTTTTTCTTCACACTTTTATTTCCAACTGTTTACTCTTTGAGCTCGTAGGCTCACTGATGCGGCTCTAAGAGGTCTTTCCATAGTTGTTGATGATCTCATATATGCTACGTCTTTCTAGTTTTCGGTCCACTTGATGAATAATTTATCTTTTTTCACAAGAAAAGCAAGAAAATCGGCATTTGCTCACTTATATCTATATCTATACTACACCTAAAAGCGGAAGCAAACCTCTCCTACGTGGCTTCACCGTATTTCTCCGTTCCAGATGTCAAAAGGAGGAACGTTTCTCCCCTTCTTCATCTATATGTGGCAACTATGTGGATTCTATATGGCAGCGGTTGTTTTACACTTTGAATTCCCCACGTTCTCCACTTCTTCCTCTCTAGAGACTCAACCGCACGTAGACTCTCAACCACCCAACTCCTTCAACGTTTCTTTTCCATCTTTATTGTCTTTGGATCGGTATTGTTTTGTGCCGGAGGAGATGCCAAAGGGGGCAACATGGTGCTTAAATTCGTCGTTGCTCAGACCCCCTTCTCTGAATCTCAGCTTGGATTGTAGATTCGATTTCAATTTTTGTTTCTACATAGGCCGGTATTGTTTTGCCCTCTCAATTTCAATTTCAATTTCAAATTCACCGTTCTAGGGTTGCGTCGACGGCTGCGAGAGGGCCACCACCGCTAGGGTTCAGGGGAGGAGATTGTGGTGGCTCGTGCTGACGCTCGCCATCTTCCTCAAGTACTACGGGTACGTCGACGGCGGAGAAAGGGGCACCATCGCTAGGGTTCAGGGGGAGGAGAGTGTGGGGAATTGGCCTCCGTTCAAGGTTCAGGTTTGATTGGAGAAAAGAAGGCTCCGGCTTCGACTCAAGTATAAAATGATTCCAATATGAAAGTTCTTATTCGGAAGTATGACAACCTGAAGGTTTGTTTTTCCTCCCTTGACCCTTGTCCGTTCAAGGCTCCGGTTCACCTAAGAATCTGGCCTCGACATCCAAGGCTCCGACTTCAGTTCAGGTGAGTTTGTATTTTGGATGTGTTGCGGGTTGAAATTCACAAAGAAATTTGTTCAATTTGGAACTATATATGTTTTTATTCTCGCTGAGATTAAAATTGCAACCTTCTTTTGCCTTTCCATCTCTTTATGCTTCTCTTTCCTTAATTTCAACATCTCTGCTTCAAGGAGAAGAGGACCCTCAAGAATCTGAATTAGGAAAGTTCAATTCCACAATTAGCCAGGTCTTTAAGGGAATAATTGAAAGAAGACTAAGGTGATCATCAAACAAAACCTTGCTTACCTCTATGCATAAATAAGTTCCAAAATTCTTTAGAAAGACAATCTTATACAGTAGCTTCTTTTATAAAAGGATATTTCACAAAGACATTCAGAAATAAGAAGCTGGTGATAGCTACTAGAAATTACTATGATCAGCCAACAATTGTCCTTTAACTTATTAAATGCAACTTTAGTATTGTCAGGATATTTCATTTGAGGAGTCTAATTATTATAATGGTGAAAATGACACCTAGATCTGAAGTTGTTGTCTTCCCCGTGTAAAAGGTGGCTTGAATATTTTCTTTTATACATATCTGAATTAGGTGGTGTCAAGCCCAGCTGCAAAACTTATATTGCTTTGGTTTAATCACATGAGAGGGCAATCCTTGGGAAAAAAGGGTTGGCATGTCTTTAATCCAATGACAGGCCAGTGCACAAATTCAGCTTTATAATTGACATTTTACAATTGCTAATGTTTGATGAGCAAAAGAAAAATTAACTTTCAATTCGTGGCTATAACAAGCTTATAGTGATATAGGAAGATCATGTGAATACTAGCACTCCCATTGTGTCACATGAGAATTTTATAGAAGTGCATTTCATTGTGCAATCAGCACAACGTGTATTGGTAAAGAGAAAAAAATGGACCAAAAACAAGTACAATGGAAGAATTCTAAAATTATAGAACAAATCATCCATATTTAATCACCTTTCAATTTATCCAGATTTAATCATCCAGAACAAATTATAGAACAAACAAGTATGGCTTCTTCTCTTTTGTAACTGCGAGATTCTACTAAATACCCTACACTTATGTTTTATAGTCTTCAAATTATCTAATGGACTTTCACTTTTTGTATAGCCAAAATCCATGGGAGGGGCACGAGTCTAAAAATATTCAAAATCATAGAATATCATGTGAAATTTTTGTTGATTTTATTCATAACTTTTTTAAAAAACTAGATCAACAATTTATTTTATTTTAAAAAATATATAATACTCTTGACATTAATGTATTGTGTGTGTATCTTTTCTGCATCGCAATCTTTTTTGTCGTGTCATTCAAATTTGGACGTAGTCTCTTGACACAAGGCAAAGAGGCAAAAAGATGGACCTTCAGTGCTCCAATGCAGATCCCCTTGGGGATTCTAAACAAAAAGGAGCTGGTTTTCTTACAGTTTGCAGAGGAAAGGTAAACAGTTATTAAATTATGACACCTGCCTTTTTTCTCATCTTCTTACTGTTTGTTATACGATTCATAATCCATATTCATTCTACATTGTCAATTTGCTTGACTGCCCAAAATGACCAATTGTAGTTTTCTATATGCGGGTTGAATGCCCGCATAAAGAATAATATTCTAACAAGTTATTGTTGGGATAACCATATTTCTTTAATAGCTTTCCTAGAAACTAAAGTATGGAAGAGAAATATAACAGATGTGAAGATGACGCTGATGAATGGCTGGGAATATATAGAGAATAGCAGTTGTTGCAATGATAAAGGAAGAATATGGCTTACATGGAACCCTTCTGTTTTTGATGTGAAAATTCTGGCTACAGAAGCACATCTAATCCATTGTTTTGTGGAATCTAGAGACCGTTGCTTTGGCATGGAAATTACATTTGTGTATGCAGAGAGTTATAAAAGGGACAGAGCAGAATTATGGGAGAGCCTTCTAAGGATATCAAATCAGATTCAAGCTCCCTGGGCAGTCCTTGGTGATTTTAACTGTATCTATGAGGTAGAGGACAAATGGCCAACTATAGCTGCTCGACATGATGATTTTCAGGAAATCACCTCGCTTATGACAGACTGTAAGCTATCAGATATGGAGTATGTGGGTGCTCGACATACTTGGCATAATAGACAACCTGGTGACGAGAAAATCGAAAGGAAAATTGACCGGGTACTGATTAATGATTGCTGGAGGGATAATTACATGGACACAAAAACGCTGTTTGATGTCCCAGGCTGTTCTGATCATTCACCTGCAGTGGTAACTCTCAGAAGTAGAAGAAATGGGCGGCGTTACCCATTTAAATTCAAAAATTTCTGGAGCTCTGAAGATTCTTATCAGTCAATTATAAAGGCTGCCTGGCAAATGGAGGTCACTGGATCAAAACAATATATCTATGCTCAGAAACTCAAGAATGTGAAGGAGGCGCTAAAATCTTGGGACCGAGCAGTCTTCCCTGACTTACAAAGTCAAATAAAATTACAGAAGGAATGCCTCCAGGAAATCCAGATTAGGATGCTGAATGAAAAGAATAATATAAATCTACATCTGAGAGCAAAGGAAGCTGAAACTGAGCTGAGGTTAAGCGTTGGCAGACTGATCAGTTTGACAGAACAGAAGGCAAAAATGCACTGGATAACCATGGGAGAGGGGACGTCCTCGATGTTCTTCCGTAGTTTAAAGGAGAGAAGGGCCATTAATGCTATCCTGATGATGAGAGATGACAAAGATGACTGGATAGAGGAGGAACAGGACATCAGAGCACATATTGTCAAATACTTTCAATGGTTGTTTGCCACTAGACCTGAAGAGAACAGCATGCCTGAGATTCAGAGTGGGGCAGTTGTGCATACTGATGAACTCCCAGGTCTGATTGTAACTCCGACTGAGAAGGAGATCAAAAGTGTGCTTTGGGCTATTGGGATTAACAAATCTCCAGGGCCAGACGGTTTTGGTAGCCACTTCTTTAAGACCTGTTGGGGTATTCTGGGCAGGGATTTCACTAGAGCTGTTACAGAAATGTTCGAGAGTGGAAGTATTCTTAAACAACTGAATGCTACCTTTGTGTCCCTTATCCCCAAGGTCAAAAATCCTACGTATGTAAAGGATCTACGCCCGATCTCTTGTTGTAATACAATCATGAAAGTGATGAGCAAGGTGTTAGTGAACAGAATTAAACCGATGCTCCCAGGGCTGATAGGTGATACACAAGGCGCTTTCATTCCGGGCAGATCGCTAGCTCATAACTGTGCAGTGGCCCTTGAAATCGTCAATGGGTATGGTACAAAAAGGGTTTCACCTAGGTGTACTCTGAAAGTGGATTTACATAAAGCTTATGATTTTGTGAGATGGGATTTTGTTAAGTTTGCTCTTGAACAGCTCCAGTTCCCAGAGAAGCTGATCTTGGTCATCATGGAATGCGTTTCTTCTACTTCTTTCTCAATTCTGATAAATGGGGCTCCAGAGGGCCATTTTGCAGCAAGGAGAGGGTTGAGGCAGGGCGACCCCCTCTCTCCATACTTATTTGTGATTTGTATGGAAATACTTAACCGTATGCTCAAGGAAGCTGTTAAATCTCCTGATTTCAACTTTCATCCGAAATGTGAGGAGTTGGAAATCACAAATCTAGTATTCGCGGATGATCTCCTTTTGTTCTGCAGGGCTGATTTAGAGTCAGTAAGCATTATACAGAACTGCCTGGACAGGTTTTTCTCGGCATCTGGACTGCGGATAAATGTACAGAAAAGCACCTACTATCTTGCTGGGCTAAAGGATGCAGAAAGAGATAATGTTGCTCAGCAGCTCGGTTATGCAGTTGGTTCTTTCCCAGTTACCTATCTTGGTATGCCACTGAATTCCAGACGAATTAAGATAGATGGGTACTCGGCTTTGTATGAGAAAGTGGATGCCAGGCTGCATACTTGGGCTGCAAAAACCTTGTCGTATGCTGGACGTTTGCAGTTGATTAAAGCGGTTTTGGAAAGCATTTTCTCCTTCTGGAGTCAGACTTTTATCCTTCCTCGAGCTGTCATACACCATCTCGAATCTCGATGCAGGTGTTTCTTGTGGAATGGGAATCTGAATGGACGAAATAATGTGGTAGCATGGGATGTGGTTACCAAACCGGTTGAGGAAGGGGGTTTGGGGCTCAAACAATTGGGAGCCAACAACAGAAGTGTCTTGTCTGCGCTGATTGGTGACATTGTACAGGGCAGAGAGTCCATCTGGACTCAATGGACAAGGACAACCCACTTGAAGAACCGAAGCATCTGGGAAGTGCATAAGAAGACTTATGACACATGGGTATGGAAAGGAATACTAGACGTCCGAGATGAGCTAACTTCAGCAGCCATTCTGGGTGAGGGATTGGATATTAGTCCCTATCTAAACGCTAAGGGTGCGTTAGCTGCTGGGAAGGTCTATGATGTAATCCGTACTCGAAGTCCCTTGGTTGACTGGGGTGGTATGTTGTGGAGGGGTCCTCAGTCGAAGAAGTGGGCGTTTGTGACATGGGTTGCGCTTAATAAACGTCTTAAAACAGGGAGAATAGTGAAGCATTGGATGGGCAGTGATGCTGCAGTTTGCCCGCTGTGCAAGAAATATGAAGAATCCGAGCTCCACCTTTGGTTTGAATGTGAGAAAATCTGTGAGGTGCGAGAGATTGTATGGCAGTGGATACAGTTACCTAACAGGGGTGGAGGGATTGCAGACTGGCTGCATTGGTTTGCTGAAGAGGATGCATCGAAGAGGAAGACCCCCATGTTCAAGGCAAAGCTGCTGGTTTTTGTTGGCTTTATTTATCATACATGGCTTGGAAGAAATGCAGTTGTATTTAAAGGGGAGAAATGTGAGCCTAAGCAATGGGCAAGTAGGGTCTTTGAATCTTGTAAAAACCGGATTTCCTTGAGGTGTAAGTTTAAATCGCCTAAGGAAAGACGGTGGGTTTCTAAGTTACTTAGGAAAATTGGGGATACTTAGACTAGAAAGATACTGGATGATAGAGAGTTTGGAGGGCATGGGGTATATTGGGAGCGTAGGAGGGGGTTCACACCCTTGTATTTTTTTGTTGGAACACACACTGACTGTTTGGAGGTGTGTTATGACCGCGGGTCACTTTGCTTGACAAGCTTTAATGGCTTGTCCCTTTTGTAATTACTTACAACCATCTATAAATTTACAACTTCAAAAAAAAAAAAAAAAAGATGAACGATACCTATTGCATTAATGATCTACCTTTTCACAAGGATGCATATTACATATTCTGATTATTATCATCCTTGATCATTTGGAAAGTCTTGGTCTTTAAGTTGATTACAATTTTATTTTGCCTGTGAATATTTGCAATATTTCAATAACTAATAATCTGTAATTGTTTCCAATATATCCAAAAGTTTTGGCGCTACTGGTGTGGTCAAGCAGTTTAATGAAAATGCAAGTTAAATAAAATAGGGATGATCATTGGTTTTTAATGCATATTAAGAGCAGACAAATAATATGATAAATCAAATGGTCCCCTTAATGATAAAATTTTCATTTTTATTGCCCTTCTTTGTGCTATATCAAGCAGAAAGTAAAAAACATAGTACATTGCTCTTAAGAAGAAGTGAGATAAAGGAGGAAGGATGTGAGTTATTTGAGTTGAACCTTTGACAAGGCGGTATTAATTTTGAGGTTCAATTAGTTTGATCATGTGGATCTATTGTTTCAAAGAAAATCTCCTGTTGTAATGCTATATGAGAATAGGATGTATCATATACTATGCTTGGTGTACTGTTTTATATGAACTAAACTGCTGCCTCATTTTCAAGGATGCAGTGAATGATTGTTTTGAATCGTTAGTGTGGAACATTAATGCCTTGCTACATTGATATATTCAGATATACAGTATTTTTTACAGCAAACTTCTCTACAATGAATTGTTCTTATATAAATTCCTAGCTTGCTTTCTGATAACCTTTCTGCAATGTGTATTTGACTGTCAACTTACTTCTTATTCAGCACCAGTCAACTTCCTTAATACTGATAATCATTTTCTCTTTTTATGGAATTTTTGTTGTTGCCTACAGGTTTCAGAAGGAATTGACTTATCTGATGACTATGCACGGGTTGTTGTATCCTTAGGGTTTTTTTTTAAAAAAAAAACTATAAGAATGGTTTCTAACTCCTGCTTGATTTTAATTGTTCGAAATAAGATGAATAAAAATATCATTGCATATGTGCTTGGCATTTGACTGCTATAACACTCCAGTTGTGTTTCTTGACAAATCCAGATACTGATTGGGGTTCCCTTTCCAAATATGTAACTCTTTTTGACATGTTCTTATTTCATGTACTATATGAACCAGTGGCTGAATTATGAGATGCATTCTATAATGTGTTTCTAGATATGATATTCACGTTTCTAAGAAGAAATATAATGACACATACAAACAATGTAAGCATCTCGAGACTGGGGTGTAGGGTACTGTCACCAAGCCTTTTGGGCACTCAATCCAGCTGCAGGTATGCTATTTCATTTCATCAAACCTTATCAACATTGAAATGTCTTCTTGCCACTATTTGATGTTTAGGTGATCATAATTGGAACTCATTGGCCTGACACTTGGATGGCTGATGGAAGAATTAAAAAAAATATAGAACAAATCATCCAAATTTAATCACCTTTCACTGCAACGTACGACTTCTTCTCTTTTGTAAGTGAGAGATTCTGTAAAGGCTCGGATTTTTAAATACTAATTTAATAGTGGAATTTAACGGAAAACTCGTCAACTCGGATTTTATAACTCTTAAAGCGAATAGTTTTATAAGTTTCACAAATTATATGAATTCCTCATCTTCCTTCTATACTATATTCAAAAGCCCCTTATTTAATACAATTGTAATTTCCACCCATTAAAATATATGTAAATTTCAAAAACTAAATTGTTAGACACTTTGGGGAATTGTAGAGATAAAGATCGTAGGGTGAGTTGATGTTGGGGTTATTTGGGGAAAGATATTTGACCACCCAATAGAACCCCTCTTCCCTTCAAAATCAACAGCTCTTAACCCCTCTGAATTTGCCAAAGATCTCTGCAAGGCTTACTTTTCCTCTTACAAAATCAGAAGGGAGTCTCATTCCCCCACATTTCCCATTTCCATTTCAAAAAGAAAAGAAGTCACCCTTTTATTCCCTTGGGTTTGACCGAGAGCAAGAGCTCTTTTCATCCCCCATTTCAGCCACCACCAGTCGCTCACCTCCACCTCTGCCTTCTCTCCTGGGAACGCCGGCCACCACCACACACCCTTCCTTGTTCTTCCCTTGGCCGTGAGCCACCATCGCTAACCACCTCCTCCTCCTCCCGCCTAAGCAGCGCCATCCCTCAACCTCTTCACCATCTCCACCCCAGAAAGGCACCAGCAACCTCGACACCTCCTAAAGCCACCAGAAGCCGCCAGAAACCGCCGGAGCGCCGCCACCGTCCTCCTTTGCGCTATGTTTGCCCGATTCGCTCGGTAAGGCTCGATTCCTCTCGTCCTCTCCTCTTTCACCCTTTATCAGCCCAAAGGCTCCGCCTTTAACCCCCTCCCCCCCCCCCCCCCCCACGCATCTCTCCCAGGTCTCCTCGGTCGAAAAGCCATCTCCGACGTGTCTCCCCTAGCTTCCGGCGAGACGAAATCGATCGATTATCCGGTGAAGACGATGACCTCGGTAGGCCTCTTCCTTCTTCCTTTTCTTTTCCCTTCTTTGCTGGGTGTGTGTCTGTGTCATCGGAATAGGTGATGCCGGCATCACCTATTCCGAACGCAGTAGCTGGGAGAAGAGAGGGGACAGTGCTCGGTCCGGTTTTGTTCATTTCTTTTAGTAGTGGTCCGGTTCAGCATAATTGTTTTAATTAAACCGGTTCAACTTAAATGGCTAGGTTTTGGGTTGTGGCTGGATCCGAAATTTTAAGACAAAGAATTTGGGTCTGACACTTTAGGCCTATCTTCCTTGTGGGCCGGAACTGACTTTTTAAAACAAAGAGGGAGATTGGGCCTAAATTTTCAGAAAACAAATCCACATGATTTGGGTCCTATTCTATACCAATGAACTCGGTTTTGGCATTTATAAAATGAAGAGGGGGTCGGTTTTAAGTTTTACAAAATAAGGGGTTGGTTTTGGTAATTCAATAAAAGAATGAATTTCTTAAATGAAAATGGTTGGGATTTTAAACGATTTAGAAATATTTTATGAAAATGTTTAAAAGAAAATGGTAATTGAAATATTATGTAAAATTATTGCGATTAAAATATAAAATGTTAGTATTAAGATTTAAAGATATAATATCATAGTGATTTAAGACAAATAAAATATTATGACTTGGAGATTTAAAAAGGCATGATCGGGATTTAAATCGAAAAAGGAATTTATTGAGCATTTTCAAAAGGATGGAATTTCTAACTAGTTGATTCGGATTTTGAAGCGGTTCCAGGACTAACTTGGGAATTATGTGATCGATGACTAACTAGCATGTTGGTATGTTTGATTGACTAATAACATGATTTGCGTGGATTAATGGTATGAATGAATGACTAACGTTATGATGAAATGCTAGAAATTCGTACCATTTGACTTATGCCTTGTGAACTATGATTAATATGATGAACTTTTGAGATATGCGGATATGCTATATTATGAGCATATGAATATTGATGAATGTAATGATGAGAATGATATGGTCTTATGGAATGTGATGAAATGATGAATGGTTGATCTTGATGAGATGATGACTGTGATGTGGTTATACTTTATTGAGTGATGTGTACTTGTGTGCTTGGATGATTAGACGTAGACTTATACATATATGTTCTGATGTGTATTTAGGTGATACTTTGTGATTATGAATGATGTATGCCGGATCTTCTATTATGCTGTTCTGCATAGCCAGGTGAGTTCCTATATGAGCTCACTCAGATTCGAAAGGAGATCTCCCTGCTTGTAGCCATGTGCATACTAGGTGCTTGCATTCATAATAAAGCATGTCATGTAGTATCCTGCTAGGATTGCACCCATGATTAAGCATTCGTTTACTCATTGCTTTTGTAAATAGAACGGCCATTATCTGTGAAGTAACTAGAGTCATTGCTAGGGTTATAGGACGACCTAGTCTCATCGGGTCCCGTCCTGAGTCAATCGAGTCATGAACTTCCTTATATTATGAGATGCCTGCGGGCTTTATTGTGGATACAGGTTGGGAATGCGTGCCACCCGATTATATGGAATGCATTCACGAGCTGGCCAGTCTCCGCCCTATCGGAAGGGGGTGGAGGTAGGAGAGGGATATACCACTTGGTATTCGGTGCTAAGGTCTTATTATATTTATGCACTTGATCTTAGGACCATGCTAGTGTGTTAATATTCCGCCTTGCATCTAGAAGCATCTTTATTAGGACTAGCGTGTGTATATGTCTGCTTGTTTGGGATTATATTGCGTAGGGCTTCGATCTGACACCGCCCCACATACATTTTTTTTAGGATTGTTTTGCAGCATGATTATTCCTTGTTTCCGTGATGTGGGAACTCTCTTGGGCGATCTCAGAGAAATGGTTTAACTCCACTAACATTGTATATTAAATTTCGATAAATACGCTTATTGATTTGATTTTGACTCGGCTCGGCCGTGTCACCCTCTTGTATTACACCTTGATTCTACTATTTGCATGACTGTTGGTTTTCCACGCTTAGACTTATGACAGGTACAGGGGACTTCCCTGGGGATTCCAACGATCCCTTCGAATTTTGGGTATGAAATCCCACTTTAAAATGTTAGGATAGAATTTCAAACCTTCAACCTGTACTCGGGGCGCAAGATCCTAACGAGGGGTTTCATCCCTCGAAACGTAACTTGGAAATCATAATCCCGGGCCGTTACAGATTCGACTAAAGACCATACACTTATGTTTTATAGTCTTCTATTCATAATCAATTTATCTAATGGAATTTCACTTTTGTTTAAAGCTAAAATCCATGGGAGGGCCACAAGTGCAATGGTACACTCGATTAGCACCACTCGATTCGCCTGCCTCTGAGCATAAGACCACCGACGAATAGAGAATCCATCGATAATGCGCTGAAGTATGCTCAATTCGGCACAATTAATTGCGTTTTTTTTCTCCTCATCCAAATTTTTTCGACATTTTTTGCTCCATATTTGTTTTCTATTGTTAATATTGTTAGAAGTTTTAGAAGTTAAAAAATATATAAAATCTTGTTTTTTTCACAAGTTAATACTTATTAATAAGATTTTATATAATTTTTAACTCCTAAAAATTACGTGCACAAAAGTCAAACATCGTTTATTTTTTATCGGAGGGAGTATAACACTGTGTTTTAAAAATCGCGCCTAGGCTCTAGGCGGGAGGATATCTATGAATTTTTATGCCTACTCGGGTGTCTAGGTGGAAATTTGTTTATGCATCGCCTAGTCTCGCTTAGGCATTGTCTAGACCATGTATAGCGCCGCCTAGTCCCGTCTAGTCTAACAATTATTCAGTTTTAGTGTCTAGGCAAATGATTAGGTGACGTAGGATTTTTTTATCCCCCAAGTCGTATTTGCTTAATTTTGAGCCAAACTTATAGTTTTGAATTTTAGGAGGTTCAGAGTCGCCAGTCAACAGGCCCGTGCTAATAGGGTGTTCAGGTGGATCGACGGAACAGGGCCCCTAAATTTTTTGGGGCCCAATACCATTTAAGAATTGTTATATAATAATTTTGTTTCAATGTAAAGTCAAATGTTCCGTGGTAGCTTAGTGGTAGAGGATCTCAAAAGCCGCTTAGCTACTTTTTATCCAACGGCCGTGTTCCACTGTTCGATTCCCATTGAAGGTAAAATTGTTTTTGTTTTTATTCCAAGGCGCTTTGCCTCTTCCCTTTGTTTTTTTATAAAAGGGTGAATTACATTTTTGGTCCCTAACCTTTACCACTTGTTTCGTTTTAGTCCTCAACCTTTGAAACGTTTCAAAATAGTCCTTGACCTTTCTATTCCATTTCATTTTAGTCCCTAACCTTTCAAATGTTGTAAAATAGTCTCTAACCTTATATATTTTATTCGTTTTAGTCCCTGATATTAAAATATTATTTGCAATAATTATAAAAAAACCACCCTATAGGGTGGTTTAGAGACTATTTTACAACATTTGAAAGGTTAGGGACTAAAATGAAATGGAATAGAAAGGTCCAATATATTATCCATAAAATATTTTTATTATTTACCAAAGCTCTCATCAAGTTTATAGATCTTGTGATTAACTATGAGAGATTGTGGGATTTTTTATTATTTACCAATACATAGATCCAATATATGTATATTAAATATTAATCCATTAAAATAATGAATTTGAACAATAAAAGAGGTCTTTTAAAAAAAATCATAAAGTTGGATATTTGTTTTATAATTATTCTTTATATGGGTAATTTACTCATTTGTATACATTATGATAACTTTATATGGGTAATTTACTCATTTATATACATTATGATAACTTTAGGGTGATTTTTTTATAATCATTTCAAATAATATTTTAATATCAGGGACTAAAACGAATAACAAATATAAGCTTAGGGACTATTTTACAACCTTTGAAAGGTTAGGGACTAAAATGAAACGAAATAAAAAGGTTAAGGACTATTTTGAAACGTTTCAAAGGTTGGGGACTAAAGTGAAACAAGTGGTAAATGTTAGGGACCAAAAATGTAATTCTGAATTACATTTTTGGTCCCTAACCTTTACCACTTGTTTCGTTTTAGTCCTCAACCTTTGAAACGTTTCAAAATAGTCCTTGACCTTTCTATTCCATTTCATTTTAGTCCCTAACCTTTCAAATGTTGTAAAATAGTCTCTAAACCACCCTATAGGGTGGTTTTTTTATAATTATTGCAAATAATATTTTAATATTAGGGACTAAAACGAATAAAATATATAAGGTTAGAGACTATTTTACAACATTTGAAAGGTTAGGGACTAAAATGAAATGGAATAGAAAGGTCAAGGACTATTTTGAAACGTTTCAAAGGTTGAGGACTAAAACGAAACAAGTGGTAAAGGTTAGGGACCAAAAATGTAATTCACCCTTTATAAAACTATCTTCACTTTGTTAATATTTATACGTCCAGCCCTCTTTTTTCCTTTTATTACAAAGAATCCTTTTAAATATTTTGCTGCTAAAAAGTGTATAAAACTTTAAATTTCCATCGTTTTCTTAAATATTTTAATTACATTAATTTTAAATAAGCTTGAGTTTGGTCAATATAGTTGTTATTTAATGTCTTTTTATATACATTTTAAGCATAAATGGAATCTTTGTCATTTTTTGAAAAAAAATAGTTATTTAATGTCATTTATATACATTTTTAAGTATAAATGTAATCATTATTGGATTTTTTTGGAAGAAAAAACATAATTCAAGATATGTTGTGCTAGTAAGATAGTTTATTTAATGCAATTCTCAATAAGAAAAAACCCGATAATACAAATAGGGTTTTATTATATTTTTAAGCACAGGGCCCCTTAAAATATCGGCACGGCCCTGCCAGTCAGGATGTATATTTTATTTAAGGAAGAGAAGATATCATGTTTTCCTTAAGTGTTTTGATTCTAGACAATTGTGTTTAGAGTTTATATAACCGGCTTAGGTGATGTTGCTAGTTGTCGAGTTGATGTAGAAGAAAATGCATTTTACTACAAGTGAAGTTGAGTTCCAAAAGGGTGTAATAGGTATACTTTCCATCTTTTGTTGGTGTCAACGGTTAGCAGTATAGTAGTGCTACAGTGTGTACCAAAGTGTCTTAAGTTTTCATGAATAAAAGAAGTATACTTATTGAAAATTTTCCAAAGGCAAATAGAAGTGATGGTAAATCACTAATCAACTCCTTAATAAAACGCTCCGAAAAAAACCCTTTTTTGGGTTCAAGAACCACCGCCGCCTGCTACTCCCTCCTCCTTCCATGGCAGTGCACAGGTAAGCACCGACCAATACTTCCGACTCTATCTCTCTTCGGAGAGCCCAAATCTCTCCTCGGAGAGCCTAAATCTCTCTTCGGAGAGCCCAATCTCCTCTCTTCGGAGAGTCTCGGCCTTGGCCGCTCAACTCCGGCTTCGGTCGGCCTCACCCCATCTTCTCCCGTACTATTATACTCAATTCAATTGAATCTACTACCTCCTCCTCCGGGAGGCCCAATCTACTCCGGGAGCCTCGCTTCCTCGGCCCAGGATATCACCGGGCACCACTAGTACAGAATAAACATCTTGCAGGGGTTTTTTTACAAAGCATACGGGAGTTTTCAGCCTCCTGTTATTCGCTTCGCTGAGAAATGTATCTCGGGTGTTTTATAAAAACTCCTGAGAAACGATTCTCGGTCAGGGGTTTTTAAAAAAACCCCCGAGAGATAGTTGAATCGATTAATCGAATATGGTATTTTTACCTTTAACTCTCTCAGGAGTTTTTAAAAAAAACACCCGAGAAATGTTTTAATTTTTTTTAAAAAAAAAAAGCTTCCTGCCCGATTCATTGAACCGGTAGGAAGCCACGGTTTGAACCAAAGCAGAAGAAATTGGAGACTCTACACCAAATACCAAAATAACATCATGACCCTATATTATATACCCTATATTGCAATTCGGCCAAAATATGTCAAATAAAGAGTAGTTCCGCTAATTACATAAAATGTAGCACTTAAAATAATAAAAGCACCTATCAAACAACCACTAATCTAGTAGCTGTTATTGATCACTATAGCAGATGTAACAACTGGTATACAATTTTATTTCACACAAACAAACAGACTATTAAAATTCATCTATCGATATTAAAGCTAAACAATAGTATATAATTTCATGTATGGCTAGAGGTTGGGGAAAGAAAGCATTAGGATGATTTACATGTTTATGATAATCTGCTCGACCACGAACCGAACACGATGACTTGATAAAAAAGATACGGTTCTTGTTGGAGGGGCTCATTGCTATTCATTATTCCACATGCCACACTTTGTTCTCTATATGATATTACACCCTACAAAATTTTAACCATAAAATGTACCATAGCTTAATACTGTATAATATATGTAAATGCACAAAAAAAACATCAGGTCAGAATGGAATAAAGGTAAAGAATTCAAAAGTAGGAAGAATTCAAAAGTAGAGTTGCTTCATTTTTTTTTTGGTCCTATTCAAAGAGAAAGAATTAAAAATCTCCACATAATAGCACTGCTACTAATGGAACATAAGAGAAAGCATGAGAAACAAGGAGCAAGGTAAGTTGATTTGCACAACAACAAGGTCAACCACTGAATCATAATAATTAAAAATGTTGTATGTGTTATACCCTCCTATCTCATACAGAGTATTCAATTAAATTTCAAACAAAGAAATTAAATAAAAATAATAGTAGAAAAAATTAAGAAGATACAAGGAAAAGGAGAGTAGGACCTTATTAGAGTGTCCAACTTCTTGATGAAAATGAAAAATAATCAAGAATCTGGCTCAAAGTAGCTTGATTGACTTTCCCAATGTGAATTTCATGGAAGATGAAATGGGCAAAACTTTGCAATTGCTTGCTCCACTTGTTGAATGGAGTCGTCGGTAGTTTGAACCGAGACATAAGATATCGTCATTTATAGATGCATTAGAGTGAATTATTTAGAAGAGAAGAGTAAATATCATAAATCAAAGAATTCAAAAGTAAATGGATTTAACATATAAAAATGAAAGGAATATGAAAACTACCTCTTGAATGCTTGCTACAATTCCAGCACATCATCTTATAGCATTTGAAGATATACAACAAAGAAGACTGTAAACCGAGATTCCTTACAGAAAAGTTCCTACAACTAAATTGAGAGATTCAATGAGTAGATATCATCCAAATCTCAGCCAGATAAACAATATGTGTACAATTTCAGCTGGAGAAACGACAAAACCGAGTACAATTTCTACAAGATAACCGATCGGAGAAGACAACCTTAATTAGCACGATTGATCAAAGAGGGCAAGAAGAGCGAACAATTATTAGTGAAGCAAGATTCAGAATAGGTAGAATTGATAAAACCTCCTACTTCAACTGGTCTTCTTGGTGCCTTTTGATTGAAAGGCACCAAGAAGAAACAATTCCTCACAACTCTTTTCTCTAATTCCATACTAACTGTAGGTGGATTTCTAGTGCTCAATTAGCATCCATCGTTAAACCTTAGATACAAGTAAACCTGTAACCTATAGGTGCTAAGAGAACCATCCATAAACGCGATGAAACAATCACAACAAAGGGAATTTTCATCAATAAGAGCACCCAATCTCATCCCATATGATACATTTCTTCACCAATGGAAACTAAACATTGATCAAGCACATATCAGTATATCACCATCACAAATTAAGCATAAGAGCAAGAGATACCAGAGTACAATGGGTCAATTTCAGCAAGAAAAAAACGACCTGATAAGACCCTTCACAGAGAGGCCAAACAGAGAAGGTCTGCAACCAAATTGGGGATTAGATTAGACTCTCTTTCATCCAACCGGAGCCAAATACATTTACATAATAAGAGAACACAAACCTGAGAGCGAGAGGAGCGAAGCAGCCAAGTCACTTCACCGGTGTCTCCGTCAACCCTCCTCAGCAGCGAAATTTCTGTCGATTTCGGGTCACCCTATTCCATCAGCAGGAACAGTGATCAAAGAGGGCCAGAGGAGCGAAGAACCAATGCAATTTTTGGCGACCCTCTTCAGTATGTAGTTCAATTCGAGCAAACCTCTTCAGTACAGGAGAGAACGACATCAACAAGATTCATGGAATACAGCGAGAGGAGTGACACTTTCGGTACAGAAGAGAACGACAAACCTGAGAGGAGCGAAGCAGTGTCTCTGTCGACCCTCCTTAGCAGCGAATTCTCTGTAGATTTCGGGTGAGATGTTCGATCAGCACCAAAATTGATCGAAGAGGGCTAGAGGAGAGAAGAACCAATGGAAATTTCTGCGATCCTCTGGAGTCTGGACGTTCTTCGTTTCGAACGAGCAATCGAGATCCATTTCTAGGTTTTGCTTCGGGAAGTATTTTTTTTAAGCAAACGCGGAAGTTTCTCTAAAGATATGAATTTGTAGAAGATATATCCAAATATAACCGACTTTTATTTTTTTTTATAAAAAATATATATCTAACGGGAGTTTTTAGAAAAAACCCCTTGCGAGATTTATCTCTCAGGAGTTTTTTAAAACCCCCGAGAAATTTGTGCCGTAAGAATACCATTCTGTACTAGTGCACACCCATTAACTCACATCTGTATACAAACCTCCCGTCGTCTCCCGTCGGCTTTGCCCTTTTTCTTGCTCCGACCGCCGCTGTTTGGCTCCGACGGTCCAAATTGGGGCTTGTACCCTCCTTTACTCCTGGTGGTGGTACCCCCGATCTCTGGCTTAGGCCTTGGGTACATCCGGCGGCGATTTTGTGCCTCTGCCGACAATACTTCCTTCTCCTTCATCCGCGGCGGCTCGTGTGTACCGGGTGGCCAATTCGGCCATTTCCGCCTCAGTTCTCGAGCTTTCTCCGCTCTTCCATCTATACTCTCCCTCAATCCGGTCTCGTGGGTGGTAGTGTTGGGTTGTCGGGCTCTCAGTCCGCCTCCTTCTCTTTCCTCTTCCTCGGCCGTCGGCGATTCCTGTTCGCCAGGGCGTCGTTTCGATCGGTGGAGTTGGCTGGGCTCTCTCCTGTCCTCCCATCTCTCCCGGTGTTTGGTCTGGCCTTCGCCGCGTTCGTCCGAGTCTGGTGCCGACTGGGCTTCGTTCGGTGGCCGGTTGTTGCCTCCCCCGTCGGAGTTCAGCATGTGCGTCGCTTGCGATCATCCTTGCCTCTCCTTGCTTGGCACGCTTCTCTGAGGCGTAATCCCGATTTACCTGGGTTCTCTCCGGCTTTCTTTGGCCATCGGGCTTGCCTTGGGCCCGATGGTGGCCCGAGCTTGTTGGATTGCCTAATGTCGGGCTGTGCTTTGGGCCCAAGGTTATGCCTTGGGCCCAGGGCAGCCCGATTAGATTGTTAAAAATAAAATAAAATAAAATAAAGTAAAAAATAAAATAACTCGTGTAAATAAATTCCGGTTTATCTTGCGCTCTTCGTCCTCCCGCGGTCGTGCTTCACTTTCTCGAGTTGGTTGGAGTTCTGTCTGTTGGATCCGTGGTTAGTTTCGGTTGAGGAGCAGTTCTGCGGCCCTGGTTGATCGAAGTGATCGTGTTAGTGGTGTTCGTGGTCTCCGAAGATCCTTCATCTAGGTGGAGGGAACGTCGTGTGATCCACACTACCCCAGGAGCCGTCTTCGCCCTTCGGGGATTTCTG
Organism: Persicaria tinctoria; assembly: GCA_037127255.1. NCBI lineage: Eukaryota > Viridiplantae > Streptophyta > Magnoliopsida > Caryophyllales > Polygonaceae > Persicaria > Persicaria tinctoria. The sequence continues at coordinate 39,470,996 of JBANSL010000004.1, read as the reverse complement.
CTTTCCGTCTTTCCGGCGGTGAGACATCGTGTCAGCTAGGCTGTCCCATGCGCTCGCTATCCACTTCTCCTTGCCGGGTCTCCCTCTTCCCGCTGCTGTGTCCGCTGGTGTGCTTAGGGTCTGGGGTTTTCCGGGTTTATTTAGTGTAGTTCTTTTGTTGTATTAGGTGACTGTTTACTATTTCCGTGTTGTATTTCCTTTTGCTATGTTGTATGTTTAGACGGGTTACCGTCTGCCGACTTTGTCGGCCTCTCGAGATCCAGGCCTGTCCGGTCCCGAATTATTTCCTAATCAAAAAAAATATATATATATATATAAAAGACCCAAAAAGGTGGGCTCATGGCAGCTATTCCGAGAGCAAGTGTGATTCTTGTGCATGGCTGCATGCAGCACCCTACGCTGCGTTTTGCATGATGATGGGCAAAAACAATACTCCATATTAATTCGTTTAAAAGTTTTTTTTTTTTTGTATTTTTCCTCCGTAAAAATTAGATATACATTTTTGAGTAAATTACAGAAAACCACCCTTAAATTATAGCGTTTTTCAGAAAACCACCCATAAATTAAAAAATTACAAAAAACCACCCGTAAAAATAAAATCATTTCAATCAACCACCCACCCCCAAAATCTGTTACCTTCCACTTAGTATTTATGTCAAAAGACTAAACTACCCCTATCTCATATAACATGGGAGACGATGATTTGAGATTAGAAAAATAAAAAAATTATATCTCCTCTTTTTCCCTAACCCTTCTACAGTGATCTACTCCTATCCGAGTACCGATCCGACCACCTTGCCTCCGCCGCCTCACACTGATAGTTGATGCCTCTCTCTCCAACCGTCTGGCACTAGAAACCACCATATTTGACATCTCTCCTCCCATATTGCCTCATCCTCGATCTTTATAAAAAAAAAAACCCTGATTTTTGCGTCTCCTCCCATCTACCTCTCATCCTCTTGATTTGTTGGTTCCCTTGTCGATTTTGTGTCACGCAAAACCTTAGAGACTCCCCAATTTCCCTAACTATGATTGTGCAGGAGCCAATCTCAGTAATTTCTTGATCTTCATTTATAGGTTTAGTGCCGATGAAATTTTTAATATAAGGAGAGAGATGTGTGGATTTGGTGAAATGGTTTGAGTGTTTGATGATGGTGAGGGGTTTGGGCATTGCAGATGGTTTGATTGTAGGTCTTTCAACAATATTGGGTGGATTTTGTGGGTTGGGGATGATGGGATTAGAGCTAAGGGAGAGAAAGGGAGAGAGATGCACTAGAAATGGGGATAAGTTCTAGATCTAGTTGTGTTCAGCGGTGCGAGATGACTACACAGTGGGTGGTTGATTGAAAAGTTACAGTGAAGGCCGAGGTTGTGACTAACACAGTGGGTGGTTCTTTGTAATTTCAAATTTTGGGGGTGGTTTTCTGAAAAACGCTATAATTTAAGGGTGGTTTTCTTTAATTTACCCTACATTTTTTTAGAGGGTGTAATTTCATTTTATCTACCCTTACTCGCTTAGACACCCACTTTTGCTATACTCCCTCCGTTCGGGAAAACTTGTCGTTTACTATTCATGCACGCTTTTTTAGAACGATAAAAACTATATAAAATATTCATTTTTTTATAAATTTTTTTAACAAGTTTGTACTTATTAATAATAACTACGAAGTTGTTAAAAAATTTAATAAAAAAACTAGATATTTTATATAGTTTTTATGTCCTAAAAAAGCGTGCATGAATAGTAAAGTGTCAAGTTTTTCCGAACGGAGGTAGTATTTTTAAAAAAAAAAATTAATTAATAATAAAATTTTCGTTGTTAAACTATTTTTTTCTTCCGAATAATACCCGTAAACACCTATTTTACATATGTTTTTTTTTAAATAATGCCAACAATACTCATATACTATTATTTTCACCATATAAAAAGCTAGTTTTTCCACCCATTTTTACCATATAATGATAATGATAATGATAATGACAATACTCATATACTATTATTTTTACCATATAAAAAGCTAGTTTTGCCACCTTTGCCTGTTGATCACCATCCTCTAGTTGCCTCTTCGACTGTTGTTTTGGATATGATTCGAAGTTTTCCACGGGGCACATCATGTGGGAGGGATGGGTTACGTGCCCAGCATCTTTTGGATTGTTTGGGTGGAGCTGCTGTTGCTATTTCCGATGATTTGATCTCCTCTATTACTCGGGTGGTTAATCTTTTCCTAGAAGGTCGCTGTCCGCAGGATCTGGGTGAGTATATTGCTAGTGCTCCGCTCACGCCATTTGTTAAACCAGGTGGAGGCATTCGTCCCATTGCTGTTGGCACTATTTGGAAACGCCTTGTCTCTAAGGTTGGTGCTTGTTTAGTTGGTCCCTCTTTGTCTGGTTATTTTGCTGGTCTTCAGTTTGGAGTCGGGGTTTCCGGTGGCGGAGAGGCTATTCTACATGCCTTGAATCGGCTTGTTGAGGCCCGTGGTAGTGAGGAGGGTCTTTCTATGTTGCTGGTTGACTTTCAGAATGCTTTCAACCTAGTTGATCGTGTGGCCATGTTACAGGAAGTTCGTCGTCACTGCCCGGTTCTATCCCGATGGGTGGAGTTTTGTTACTCTACTCCTGCCCGACTGTATTATGGGGAGCATAGCTTATGGTCTTGCCGGGGGGTTCAGCAAGGGGATCCCTTAGGGCCTCTACTTTTTGCTTTGGTGTTGCATCCTTTGGTGTGCAAGATCAGAGACTCTTTCACCCTGACTTTGCAGGCTTGGTACTTAGATGATGGCACTGTTGTCGGGGACACTTTGGTGGTGGGGAAGGTCTTAGATTTGATTATGGCAAATGGTCCCCGCTTTGGTCTTCATCTTAATGTTGATAAAACCGAGGTTTTTTGGCCTACAGAAGACCGGCTTCTTGGTGTTTTCCCCCCCTCTATTGCTCGGCCTTCACGTGGTGTCAAAGTTCTGGGAGGGCCTGTCAGCACGTGCCCTGTTTTCGGCAGCGACCTTGTGGCGAAGAGAGTGACTAGGACCATAGAGCTTATGGATTCCGTCGCGAAGATTGAGGATCCACAGTGCGAGTTGCTTCTGCTTCGGGCTTGCACGGGTATTTCTAAACTTTACTTTGCTATGCGTACTTGTTCTCCGTGTGTCTTTGGCCCGGCCCAACTCTCCTTCGACGCGGCACTTCGTTCTAGCTTAGAACGTATTGTCACTGCGTCCGGGCCTGGGTTTGGAGATTGGCAGTGGCGGCTTGCCACCTTCCCCTTTCATTTTGGTGGTCTCGGAGTGTATGCTGCTGAGGATGTCTTACATTATGCTTTTTTGGCGTCTCGTTTGCAGTCTGCTGAGATGCAGGCTAAGCTCCTACGCCCTTCTGGTATTACTGTTACTGGTCCTACTTTTGATGATGCTTGTCGTGCTTTTAATGAGACCACAGGTTCTGATTTTCTACGCGATCCTAGTGAAATCGCTGCCCCCAAACTAATGAAGAAATTGGCAGATATATATTTCACGAAGGTTGCTGCTACATCGGAATCTGTTTTCTCTTTGACTCCGCGACAGGTGGTGTTGTGGAAGTCTCAGCAGGGTGCTCACTCCTCCGATTGGTTGCGTGCAGTTCCTATTTCTGGGCTAGGGCAGACTATGAATGGAAGGACTTATCGCAGTGTGCTTAGTTATCGATTGAGCGTTCCATTGTTCACGGTGTCTAGGTCCTGTCCGGCTTGTTCTCGGGTCTTTGATGATGATGTCTATGGAGATCATGCTGTGTCATGTGCTCGTACTGCGGGCATTAAACATCGACATAACCTTGTGCGTGATGCCTTATTGGATATCTGTTACAGGGCTGGGATTTCTGCTGGTAAGGAGGTTGATATCGGTTTGATGGATGGGCTTAATAGGCTGCTTCGTCCGGCAGATTTGCTTCTTTATTCATGGGACAGAGGGCGTGATGTTTGTGTTGATCTGACGGGATCCTCCCCCTTGACTCAGTCAGGGGTGTCTGACTTTATCCCTGGTCGTGTTGTTGTTGCTGCTGCTCAACGTAAGCGTGTCAAGTATCGTGATTTGTGCATGACAGCGGGTTATGGTTTCCTACCCTTCTCTTTCTCTTCGTTGGGAGAGCTGGATACGGATGCTGTTGCCTTGCTAAAGCGGATTCAGAAATTCTCGATATCTCAGGATGCCGGGGCTCGTGTTGCAGCTTATATTTTTACTAGACTTAGTTTCGTTATCGCTAAGGGAGTGGGTGCCCAGATAGTATCTCGGCTACCCACTAATTTCTTGTAAAAATATTTTATCGATAATAATTATAATAATAATAATAATGATAATAATAATAATAATAATAATAATAATAATAATAATAATAATAATAATAGTAGTAGTAGTAATAGTAATAGTAATAATAACTGAGTAATTGAAAATGATAAATGATAAAAAGTGACTTGAGGACCCGATAGTCGGGCTCACGAATGAGAATGCAAATAATAAAAAGTTGGAATCGGATCCTTAAGCCGATGTGGCAGAAAAAAAATAAGTTGGGGGCCCGGATCCGGGCTCACCAATGAGGATGCTCTAAATGATCTTCAAATATAATTAACCATTCGAATGTTTTCTAAACTTTTCTTTAAGAAAATGAAGAAGAATACAAGGAAAACAATCAGAGAGCTGAGAGAGGAAGCAAGTTGGTAACTAGTGTTAGTGTAAAGGCGTAAAGCCAGACAAGCCTAGCGTCATCGGTCACTCCCACTCCCACTCCCACTCCCACTCCCACGAACACCAGTCTCCACTTCCACGTAAATAAATGTCAATTAATTCTCCCACTTGCGCGTTTCTATTTTCTATTCGCCAGGCAGGAAATGTCTTTTTCAATAAAATAAAACTAGTCGTGGCCCGTGCGCAGACGCACGGGATTTTTAAAAACTATATGAAAAAACAAATAATATTTATTGGGTGTGTATTATACATGACACATGAAATTTATACATTATTATTAAACTACATAAACCCATCTTTCCATAGAAAAACCCTAAGTAAACTCATCTTATTTTTCAAATGTTATTATATTAATCAATGCGTTTTAAACGATGTATAAAACATAGTACTGTGTTTTTTGGATGAGTATTCGATTTCCTTTAACTTTCCTTCAATTTATGTCTTTTACTAGCTGTAGATTGAAATTATTGAATCATCATAATTGAAACTTACAAATTCAGAAATTGAATAAGGCTATCAAGTTACTAAGCTACTAGTGTAATACCCGTGCCTTCAAGGCACGGGAGCTTGATCCATTTTAATTTGAACATCATTTTATATATCTATAAAATAGAAAACAAATATTTTAAAATTTCAGCAATAATATTGACCAATAAGAAAATTCAAGTTTAATTGTGAGCGTGACACATCAGCAATATAACCGAAAAGAGATTGCAATCGGGAAGAAAATGGAAACATGTCTCAATATTTACGACAATATAACCGAAAATAAAAAAAAGGGAATGGATTCAAATCATATTTAAAATAGGAAACAAATATTTTAAAGTTTCCATAATAATATTGACCAATAAGAAAATCTCATTTGAATAAAAAATTCAACTTTAATTGTGGGCGTGACACGTCAGCAAAATGCTAGCAGAATTAGTAATATTAATAGATAGATAGATAGATAAATTGCAATCGGAAAAGAAAATAGAAACATGTCTCAATATTTACGGCAATATAACCAAAAATAAAATAAAAAAAAAAGGAATGGATTCAAATCATATTTAAAATAGGAAACAAATATTTTAAAGTTTCCATAATAATATTGACCAATAAGAAAATCTCATTTGAATAAAAAATTCAACTTTAATTGTGGGCGTGACACGTCAGCAAAATGCTAGCAGAATTAGTAATATTAATAGATAGATATATTGCAATCGGAAAAAAAAATGAAAACATGTCTCAATATTTACGGCAATATAACCGAAAATAAAAAAAAGGATTGGATTCAAATCGTATTTAAAATAGGAAACAAATATTTTAAAGTTTCCATAATAATATTGACCAATAAGAAAATCTCATTTGAATAAAAAATTCAACTTTAATTGTGGACGTGACACGTCAGCAAAATGCTAGCAGAATTAGTAATATTAATAGATAGATAATAGATAGATTAATAGATATATTGCAATCGGAAAAAAAAATGGAAACATGTCTCAATATTTACGGCAATATAACCGAAAATAAAAAAAAGAATGGATTCAAATCATATTTAAAATAGGAAACAAATATTTTAAAGTTTCCATAATAATATTGACCAATAAGAAAATCTCATTTGAATAAAAAAATTCAACTTTAATTGTGGGCGTGACACGTCAGCAAAATGCTAGCAGAATTAGTAATATTAATAGATAGATAGATTAATAGATAGATATATTGCAATCGGAAAAAAAAAATGAAAACATGTCTCAATATTTACGGCAATATAACCGAAAATAAAAAAAAGGATTGGATTCAAATCGTATTTAAAATAGGAAACAAATATTTTAAAGTTTCCATAATAATATTGATCAATAAGAAAATCTCATTTGAATAAAAAATTCAACTTTAATTGTGGGCGTGACACGTCAGCAAAATGCTAGTAGAATTAGTAATATTAATAGATTAATAGATAGATATATTGCAATTGGAAAAAAAAATGAAAACATGTCTCAATATTTACGGCAAAATAACCGAAAATAAAAACAGGATTGGATTCAAATCGTATTTAAAATAGGAAACAAATATTTTAAAATTTCCATAATAATATTGATCAATAAGAAAATCTCATTTGAATAAAAAATTCAACTTTAATTGTGGGCGTGATACGTCAGCAAAATGCTAGCAAAATTAGTAATATTAATAGATAGATATATTGCAATCGAAAAAAAAATGAAAACATGTCTCAATATTTATGGCAATATAACCGAAAATAAAAAAAGGATTGGATTCAAATCGTATTTAAAATAGGAAACAAATATTTTAAAGTTTCCATAATAATATTGACCAATAAAAAAATCTCATTTGAATAAAAAATTAAACTTTAATTGTGGGCGTGACACGTTAGCAAAATGCTAGCAGAATTAGTAATATTAATAGATAGATAATAGATATATTGCAATCGGAAAAAGAAATGGAAACATGTCTCAATATTTACGGCAATATAACCGAAAATAAAAAAAAAGGAATGGATTCAAATCCTATTTAAAATAGGAAACAAATATTTTAAAGTTTCCATAATAATATTGATCAATAAGAAAATCTCATTTGAATAAAAAATTCCACTTTAATTGTGGGCGTGACACGTCAGCAAAATGCTAGTAGAATTAGTAATATTAATAGATAGATATATTGCAATCGGAAAAAAAAATGAAAACATGTCTCAATATTTACGGCAATATAACCGAAAATAAAAAAAGGATTGGATTCAAATCGTATTTAAAATAGGAAACAAATATTTTAAAGTTTCCATAATAATATTGATCAATAAGAAAATCTCATTTGAATAAAAAATTCAACTTTAATAGTGGGCGTGACACGTCAGCAAAATGCTAGCAAAATTAGTAATATTAATAGATAATAGATAGATTAATAGATATATTGCAATCGAAAAAAAAAATGGAAACATGTCTCAATATTTACGGCAATATAACCGAAAATAAAAAAAAGAATGGGTTCAAATCATATTTAAAATAGGAAACAAATATTTTAAAGTTTCCATAATAATATTGACCAATAAGAAAATCTCATTTGAATAAAAAATTCAACTTTAATTGTGGGTGTGACACGTCAGCAAAATGCTAGTAGAATTAGTAATATTAATAGATAGATAATAGATAGATTAATAGATATATTGCAATCGGAAAAAAAAATGGAAACATGTCTCAATATTTACGGCAATATAACCGAAAATAAAAAAAAAAAGAATGGATTCAAATCATATTTAAAATAGGAAACAAATATTTTAAAGTTTCCATAATAATATTGACCAATAAGAAAATCTCATTTGAATAAAAAATTCAACTTTAATTTTGGGCGTGACACGTCAGCAAAATGCTAGCAGAATTAGTAATATTAATAGATAGATATATTGCAATCGGAAAAAAAAATGAAAACATGTCTCAATATTTACGGCAATATAACCGAAAATAAAAAAAAGGATTGGATTCAAATCGTATTTAAAATAGGAAACAAATATTTTAAAGTTTCCATAATAATATTGATCAATAAGAAAATCTCATTTGAATAAAAAATTCAACTTTAATTGTGGGCGTGACACGTCAGCAAAATGCTTGCAGAATTAGTAATATTAATAGATAGATAGATATATATATTGCAATCGGAAAAGAAAATGGAAACATGTCTCAATATTTACGGCAATATAACCGAAAATAAAAAAAAGGAATGGATTCAAATCGTATTTAAAATAGGAAACAAATATTTTAAAGTTTCCATAATAATATTGGCCAATAACAAAATCTCATTTGAATAAAAAATTCAACTTTAATTGTGGACGTGACACGTCAGCAAAATGCTAGCAGAATTAGTAATATTAATAGATAGATAGATATATTGCCATCGGAAAAAAAAATGAAAACATGTCTCAATATTTACGGCAATATAACCGAAAATAAAAAAAGGATTGGATTCAAATCGTATTTAAAATAGGAAACAAATATTTTAAAGTTTCCATAATAATATTGACCAATAAAAAAATCTCATTTGAATAAAAAATTCAACTTTAGTTGTGGGTGTGACACGTCAGCAAAATGCTAGCAGAATTAGTAATATTAATAGATTGTAAATGTAATGATTAATTTACTCAAAATTGCATTTCAAAAACTAAATCAATTTCAGAGATCAACCAAAGTCAGCATCCGGTTAGCTCAATCCAAAGTCTGCTATTGCATTGCATTTGATCAATCATCGAGAAAAACAGGAAAAATCAAGCTCGATCTGTACAAAGTCATAAGCAACACTCACTCACAAATCTAGATTTCAAATGGATTTACCCATCCTTAGAATTAATAAAATCACAAATTGTCAGGACAAGTTGTTACAACTTACTGTACTTGGTTAGTTTACAATTGATTAACTACTTTGATAATCCAGTGATCAGAGACAAACCTTCCACGATCAATCAATGACGTCCAGCTAACCGCCTCTAGCCTAACCTTCATGTGCCATTCTCTCAGAGCAAACCAACTTCAGTGCAAATGGCCTTCATATCATCTCTAGAGAACTCATCCTTGGTCATGACGAACTCCTCAAGGTTGACATCTTCCACCAATGTGATCTTGGCTGTGTGAATCTGGCATGTTAACAGTTCCGTCAGTTTTTAGATAGAGAATTCAAATCGCTAACTTTCATGGTTGAAGAAAGCAGAATTCATGACAATGGAGACAGATAATAGAACACACAAAATCATACAAGCTTGGTGGAAACAAAGGGGAACCGAGCCCTTTGGTGAATATTCTATTGTTATCGGCAAATAAAACATTCTCCACGGCAACACAAGGATAAAAAGTCTTCCACATTCAGAGAATACCCAAATACTAACACAAAGCAAATTGAATCGATTCTAGACACTTCGATAATCCCTTTCCAATTTCTAGCCCAACAGGGATACATAAACACAAGCTCAACAATTAATTGAATGCAGTCTTCTTGCAATATTATGAAATAGTGTACCTGAGAAATACGTCTCCGTGTTTTGATATATATGAAGAAGAGGGAATTCACTCTTCCTATAAATACGACCAGGACGAGGTAAAGTAGGGTCCAAGCTTTCAATTTTATTTGTTACAAGGATCACTTTAACGCCTCATCGTGAATCGAAACCATCTAACTGGTTGAGCAGTTCAAGCACGGTTCCCTGAATTTCACACTCACCACCAGAATAAGCATCATACCTGCATAGTTGAGTAATTTAAAACCTTTTATTAAGCAAGTAAAGGTGTCATTTTGTCAAAATTTGCAAATTGGGGGATGGCTTGATGAAAACTAAACTTGTGGTCGGTTTAAGATATCGGATGTTACTTTCTTGCACCATACATAAAGCTTTCACATTTTTGTTCCTCGTAAACTTTTGTCTAGGAGTAGTACAGATGTGGTTGCTTTCTACTTATCACATGCTTCTTAAAGAGAAAATGGTCAGCAATCTCCATTTCAAGAAAGTTCAAAGAGTTTCAACCATAAAACACGAAATCAGGAGAGCTATTGGTGGTATTTTGATCTTCGTCCACAAAGACCAAATCGAAGTATGCTTATTTTTGGTGTTGCTGTCACAGGAAAGAGAGGAAAAATTGATCGGTTTTGATAGAAAAATGCATAACTTCGTCCATAGAGCACCAAATCGAGTCCTGTAAATTCCTACAACTTTTTAAAGAAGTCATCAACCTTTTCCTTCATTAAAACTTGTCCTAGTTATGATTTTTTTTTGCTGCTGTTGTCACATGAAAGCGAGGAAAAATTGATTGGTTTTGATGGAAAAATGCATAACTTCGTTCACAGAGGACCAAATCGAGTTTTGTAATTTTCTATAGCTTTCTAAATATGTCATCAATCTTTTCCTTAATGAATTTGCCCTAAAATGAGTAATGATTTGTTTTTTTGCTGCTGCTGTCAGACGAAAGAGAGGAAAAAGTTATCGGTTTTGATAGAAAAATGCATAATTTCGTCCACAGAGCACCAAATTGAGTTCTGAAAATTCCTACAACTTTCTAAAAAGATCATCAACCTTTTCCTTCCTGAAAATTTGGCCAAAAAAGAGTTATGGTTTTTTTTGGGGGCTGATGTAACACAAAAGAGTGTAAAAAATTGACCGGTTTTGATAGAAAAATGCATAACTTCGTCCAAACAACACCAAATCAAGTTCTGTAAATTTCTACAGCTTTCTAAAGAGATCATCAACCTTTTCCTTCATGAAAATTTGGCCTAAAAAGAGTTATGATTTTTTTGGCTGCTGCTGTAACACGAAAGAGAGGAAAAATTGATTAGTTGTGACAGAAAAACGCATAACTTCATCCACAAAGCACCAAATCGAGTTCTGTAAATTCCTATAGCTTTCTAAAGAGGTTATCAACCTTTTCTTTGATGAAAATTTGGCCTAAAAATAGTTTTTTTTCCTGTTGCTGTCACACGAAAGAGAAGAAAAAATGATCAGTTCTGAAGAAAAATGCATAACTTCGTCCACAGAGCACCAAATCGAGTTCTGTAAATTCCTACAGCTTTCTAAAGAGGTCATCAACTTTTTCCTTAATGAAAATTTGGTCTAAAAAGAGTTATGATTTTTTTTGCTGCTGCTGTCACATGAAAGAGAGGAAAAATTGATCGGTTTTGACATAAAAATGCATAACTTTGTCCACAGAGCAACGAATCGAGTTCTGTAATTTCCTTTATGAAAATTTGGCATAAAAAGAGTTCCCTATTCATATTAATATCATTTAGTGGTAGATTAGAAGAAAAAAACCCGTTCACCTTATAAATGTGAAGTTTATTTATATTTTGAAAGAATCTAAATAAAAAATATTTATATTATACAGTATATAATATGTTGTACTAATTATGTATATCTATATAATTTATTGGTGAAAAATGATTTATATTTACATAATTATTTTATTTATTTATTGGAATCTATCTAAATTACTTTTAATATTGTATTAATGTATTCTATGTGCATGGAACGTAAACTACACTATGCAGAGTAAAATCACATCATTTTTACTCTGCAATGGGAAGAACCTTAAAGCATAGGTTGGATGTTCAATTATTGCTATTTGGATCTAATAATATCTTAAATGAAGTTTGAGCAGGTAAAAAAAAAAGAGGATTAACAAACAAAATCCTACATAATCACCAAGCACCAACAATTAACATGACATTATTAGATCTAAACTAACCCAAATCATACAAATTGCCCTAATTCCTTAAATGCCATTCAGAAGCTTGTGAACAATAATATATGGCCAAAAGAAACAGTTTTACACATAAAGGAACATGCAAATGACATAATGCCTAAACCGGATAAACCTCCTGAACATTTTAATGTGTTTCAGATTACACAAATTCAGAGCAGGTTTTCTATACACAAAACACTGCCAAAAGTTTGAGATCAGACAGAGCAGGCGCATAATAATCTAAATTGAGCTCCAAAAATTTGCAACATGCGGCGCAACAAACCCTCTACACAGTTAAACACCTACTTCAATGCCCTCCTCACCTATCTACAACTAACTTCGATGTTTGGGTAGTTAGTAGTCCCTGCGACATGCTTGATCCTCAAAGGTTTCTTTTGCCTATACCCTTTATTTATCCCTGGAATTTATGGGAGCTCAAGTCAACAACAACAACAACAAAGGGTGAACCTGGATCTATGTAGAGTTCAGGTTCTTCTCGATTGGAATGCATTGCTGATCAAATGTTGGAGGTATTACCGCAATCAGAAGGATCTTTGCTGACATTGTTTGTGGGGATACTGTCAAATAATCAAAGATAGAACAAATAAGATATGATGCCACTTTTTTTTTAGAGGAACCAAGATGCTACACATATTTGACCTAAATAAAGAGGGAAACTTATGTATAATATCAACGCTTTCCTACGCTACAAAATCGCAGTTTGATTGAGGTGTTCTGCTTACCATCTGAATGATAGATATATCCATCAGTTGATCAGAACGATCTTTGCCAACACTGCTGTCATTCTTCAACATTTACTACAATTGTGTAAAGTTTCAGGTTTGGAAGTAAAATATTAAGTAGAGAAATCTATTCAATTGTGTCTAATTTCATCTTCATTTAATTGGATTTGTTGTCCTTTAATGTATTATCTTACCAACAGCGAAGGGCCAAGACATACTCCAGTGATCCGTGATCCACAGTGTTGATGCTGCCTTCGATTTGTCCTCCGTGGTACACTTCGGAGGAGGCACTTCTATGGTCAAGCGCAATGCTGCTTTCACATCTATATCCACAGTTTGACGAACTTTGTGATGACAACCTACAAGATCAGGAAAGAACCTTTTATGTGCAAATAAAATTTTCATGTATGTTAGAGACAAAGAAAAATCTAAAATCAATTAGAAGAAAAGCTGAATTGAGGCGGCATAAAATTGACAAGAAAAAAACACAATTTAGGATAGGTGATCATCTATATGGTGTCTCTCTCATGTATGTTGTGCGGTAAATCTCCAAATGCCTTTTTCCTTTTCTTTTATACATATTCAACATTAAGAGAAACGATCAGGAAAAAAAAATTCTAACAAACTCAAGGTACTATAATCTCCATCAGAAATGTGGTGGTTATTTGGTTTGCCTTGCAATTTCAATTGCCTAAAAAGAGGAATTTGGAGTATCTAGGGGGATTAAATGAGCTTGCATTGTCTTTGGTAGAGCGTATGGGTAGTAATTGATCATTTCTTTTAGCCGCGACTGATACACCAGATTACTTTGATCTATAAGCTACCCAACAATGTGAAATTCAAAGTACACTTAAAAGTCCTACTCAATTCACTTGGAATGAATTTCTAGCACAGAACAAACCTTATTTAAGTGCTCATACTGCCTATTACTAAGGCCAAATACTCAATAGTGGAGATTGTTGAATGACTCACCACCCTTCTCTTTGCTCTGCAACAATCAAGCGTTCTCACAAGTCACAATGAAGGGCTATAACTTAACAGGGTTAAATCTACTGATACGAAATACCACTACCTTGCACTTTTTAGCCCTTTTCTAGTTCATCCTCAAAAGTTAACTGATGGAAATTTGTTCATAGTCACAAAAGAATGGGATAATCATAATTGAGTTGTAAATTAAGATCCCTAAAATAGACCCAATCCAAACAATAAACCAAGTTCTTAGAAGACAATTTTCCATGGACTACATTTTTAGGAGGACAATAGATGAAACACTAAAGACATCATAATAAAATAGAAACATGTGCTTCAGATTTAATATGATACCATTGGGACGGAAAACATATGCTCCAGAGGATGACAACTAAAAAAAATAACTAACATGCAAATAATCTTGAACTAATCCTAATCTATCTCTTTCCCCATAGATTGGAAAAAAACAGATTTCTAAATGAAGCACATTTAAAGGAGAGAGAAAAAATCACATTTAGATCTGAATAGACAACCTAGGGATCTTTATCTGTTCCATCTGAATTATGAAATTCCTGATTTATTTTTTTAATCTGAATTCTAAATTCGGTTGTTTGTCTCTATGTCTGAAATCTAAATACGAATTTTGCTCTCTTAAATCTGAATTCTCTAAAAGAACATCAACCCATTATTTCATAAAATCTTAATTAAGTTGTTTTTATCATAATTCTCTAAAATTTGAATTCAGTTGTTTTTATCATAATTCTCCAAAATATGAATTATGTTTTGAATTCTGTTCTCTTTGTTAAAAGAACATCAGTTCACAATATTTTTTTTCTGGGAAAAAAAAACATCCTGAAGTCATTAGTTTTATCAGTTTATTATTCATTCTATTTTTTTCCACGGCAGTTCTGCCTATATGTTTATTCTTGATTCCTAATGTGAATTCTGAAATTCCTAATTTATTTTTTAATCTGAATTCTAAATTCAGTTGTTTATCGTTAGTTCTGACTTTTGAATTCTAAATAAAAAATTTGTTCTCTTAAATCTGAATTCTCTAAAAGAACGTCACTCCATATATATTTCTATAAAATCGGAAATCTATCTGTTGTTTTGTCATAATTCTCTAAAATCCTAATTTAGTTGTTCTATCATAGTTCTCTAAAATCTAAATTATATTCTTTGTTAAAAGAATATCAGTCCATAATTTTTTTTGAAAAGAAAACATTCTCAATTCATTAGTTTTATCAGTTTATGTTTCATTCTATTTTATTTTCCACACAACTGCCTATATGATAAGATGTCTAAAATCTACCACCCATTTACAAAAGGTTTTGAAGGTGAAAATGCCTTTTAAGTTATGAATGGTTTTACAAAAAAGTTAAATAGATGGGTGCTTAAGTATTAATAGTTAATGCATACAAAGAGATAGCAAACATCCAATTACTTCATTTGTTTTTTTGAAATAAAATAACCATTATTTATATAAGGTTAGAATAGAAGCATCTAGGACCACTAATTACCCGATGCTACAAACAAATCAGATTTAAACTTTTACTAATGACATGGTTACTACTATGCATCTAAGATTACTCTCTACATCAAAAGTTCACCAAAAAAATCAAGGACGTGAAGAAAACATCAGTAGCATAGCATAGCAGAAATCTACTTGTATGACAGAAATCAGAAGCATAGCAAAAGCCCAAAAATTAGCAATCAAATAGCATAACAAAGGACATGTAGTATAGTTGTATGACAGAAATCAGATTTCGCCTTTGACTCCTATACGTTACAGAAATCAGATTTATACTTTCATGCAGATACATGACACAAATCAGATTTCCCTCCTCACTGATATACATGACAGAAATCAAAACCCAAAAATCATATTTCACCAAAAATCAGAAGCACATTACATGAGACAAAAAGAGTAAGGAAAGGATTAAAAAACCAACCTTGTGTATTCTCTAGCAACAAGAGTGATGGTAAGCTGCTTCAATTGATGCAGTAAAATCCCAAATTCGTTGGCGTCGTTAATAGGGCAAATCGGAAGGCGATTGAGGCCTGCCAATGAAGTCGGATGGTGAGAGGCTAGGAAGCCCTCCAACAAAGGACAAGTGGAATCCGAGAGTCTACGACTGTCTGAATCAGGACGATGAGAGTTGAGGGTTGAGAAAATGAGAAACGCCAAGTTGATGACGGTGAGAGTTGAATCTGATAAAGGGCGAGTTGTGCCATGACTTTATGCAGATTTCCAAGAATATACAACTCTATACAATTCTTCTACACATCTTGCAAAATGACCTCCCATACACCCTATCAATTATAAAGAGTATCAATAAAAGCAAAATGTTCGTAAAACCAAATGAGATTGTGAAATGCAAATGCCTAATAAGGATTTTAACTTATATCAGCACCCAATAGTTGCTATAAAGGAACTTAGAAGCTCAAATTTGAGTGGAACAGGTACACATTTGCATAGAGGTTGCTTTTGCTATTATATTGTAGGGAAATGCTGAGATACTAATTTGAGAAAAAGGTCAAAGGAACATCATACAAAAAAATTGTATAAGGAACATTTGAAAACAATAAACCTGTCCAAGAAGCAATTCAGCCATCACACATCCTGTAGACCGTATATCTATTGCTGTAGTATATTCCTTTGCACCAAAAATGAGTTCAGGGGCACTATAATATCTTGAACAGATATATGAAACTTTAGAAGAAACATACAACACTATAAACCATCAGGAAGGTTTTTAAGTAATAAAGCTTATATATGTGAAGGATCAAATTCTCTAACTGATTAGACAGAACAATTATAAAACCAAACATGTCTACAAACGACAAAGCAAATAAAAGGGGGAAAAGTAACACATGTTTCAAATCAGAATATTATGTATAAGAAGAACACACAAATGTTAATCATCATAGAGCATGAAACTGAATGTTAGAATGCACAACAAATGCCTATCTTGTATATTCAAGATAAAATAACATCAGAAAAGTGGACAATAGCATTCAAATGAATAGCACTGGCAAGTAAACGGGCTCTCATGTATTTAAAAATACACCATTTAAAAGGAATTCATGACAAGAAAGTCATGTTGATCACAAAACCAAACCTAACAAAAAGATAGGTATTAGGTCAACTGATATTTAACAAATCAGTTTAGCTCATTAATTTAGAAACAGGCAATAGCAAAACCAATGAAATGCTTTGCTCTTGCTATGAGTCAAAATCACAAGGGTGAAAACAATAAACATTTCACAGCTTTAAACACACACAATCTTCATATTCCAAAAGTATAAAACACGTCCGACAATCAGATATATCAAAAGTTACTCATTCATGTGCTAAGATTAGCTATAAACACAACCTATAAACACCTCTTAACCAATATTTCAAACTTAATAATATATTATTTCATTCATAAAAATAATATAATACAAAAGTTACAAACTTACGGAATGAATGATCCTCACAATAGGTGCATACAAAGTGATCAAGATAATCATTTAATCCAAATAAAAAAAAATGAAGTTGATGCACGAATTAGGTGCTACTGTCAAATTTGCAACTTCAATTAGGTGATTTCCCATGCCTTCTCATCAAAGAGATGAGGAACCATTACAAAAAACCTCAAAGACACATATCCAAAGGCAGAAAACCATATATTGAGACCTCATTCTATAGTTCAACATAAACTCAAAGACATTAGTAATCTTACCTAACACAGATGAAAGACAGAATGAGAGGAATGTACGAAGGATGAAGGATTAGGAATCTGAAATTGAGAATACATAAGAATAGTAACCAAAGGCACAAAACCATATATTGAGACCTCGATTTTCTTTCCTGCTATTTTTCCCTTAGGAGCTGCTCACAATGAAAAATCAGTGGGAAAGATATCAGTAATTCAGTATGGGTGAAGTATAGAACCATAATAATGAGATAATGACAGAAAATTCAATAGTGTGCGTACTTAAGATCCAACATCGACTCCAATTTCATCAACAACTTGTGCTCGAAATTAAGGAAGATCTTGAATTGAGGAAGACAGAGAGGTGCATTTACAAATTCGAAATTATGAACCGATTTGAAGATCTTGAATTTTAAAAACATAATTAAGAAAGACAAAGAAATTAGGGACAAACCTTATTTCTAGGGCATTGATAAAGCAAGGCCTTGCCTCAGAGCAGTCATGAGCCTAGGATACACGAAGGTGCTATTGCCGCATAAATAACGTACTGAACAGCAGCACAGACAACAAAGGTGCTAACCTGAGATAAAATAAGTTAGCGATTTCGGTTAAATAGCGTACTGAATAGCTGCAGACATCAAAGGAGAAGGATGACACCGAAAGACCTGATTTCAAGAGCAATCAATGATATGCAAGCAGCCTAACCTAGCACCCCTTTCAAAATTATCAAGGAACTCGGTTTCATCTTCATCTAACGCTTTTAGGTGGTCCTGCATCCAAAAAAAGTATGTGTTGATTGCCCAGACATTTCCATGAGGAGCTTAACAGAGCATTGAGATATACTAATACCTAGCAAATTTGGTAATGAGAAGAAATGTCTTATAGCACACAGATATTTCGAATCTTTTTAAATGAAGCACGGATGATTGAACATATAGCAAAATATGGTTCAGTAGAAGACCGAAAATTTGATTTCTACATCCTTCTGATTCAAATGCTGAAACTTCAGAGCCAACTTCAATTACTTCTCAAAATTGACCCAGTTTCAGAATCAATAAAAGATGAAAACCATAAAAGAACCCGACTAAAGCAAAACCCCCATCCGTAACCCGAATTTCTACCCTTGTAACAGAAATTTTCAATCCCCAATCAACCACTATGGCACAAGAAGAATTAAAAGCTCCATAAAGCATATTTGCAAAATTCCAAATAGACGTATCTTAGATTCTTTAATAAACCGACGATATCAAACACACTCCCATCATATATCCAGGCGAGAAATAACCAGAAAAGAGGTTAAGAAACAAACCACAAATCCTGACGGGGGCGCGAACAGGGCAGCGATTCCTCAACATCGAGAGGGTGAAGACGGCGAGGAGATTGGCACCAACTTAATCCGACTCCGGCACCGGCGTTTGTTGGTCTTCTCCTCCTACTGCTTCTGATTGAGAGGGAGTTGGAGGGCAGTTTGTTGGGCTTCGAGTATGAGTCATCGGCCAAAATTCATATCAACATCTATCACTCAAAAATCCAACTCCCAAATGCAAAGGCGGCCAAGATTCATATCAACATCTATCACTCAATTCCCGCACCTAATAAGACTAATTCGCACTAATTGAGACAATAAAATACCTTATTGAAAGTGAAAAACATCATCGATGTGTTTGCCAACAATATTATGAGAAACAACCTCTCTCTGAGCCTCGTTGTAGGTCAACACCTCAGGAGCGTTGTTTCGAAGCTCGTCCACAATGAACGGCCTGCAAAGCACAGACATGCGAAATTGAAGTCATCAAGTACCCTAATTACGAATTGCCAACCCTTTAATAAATAGATATCCACCAGGAAATACAAATTAAACCAAGCAGAAAACCGAACCTGGATCGGAGAAGGATCTGAACGTTCACCCGAATCACTGAAATCAGAAAATCTCACTCGTTACTCTTCGATGTCTGAAATTGGAAACCACGGATCCTAACCCTAACAAATAAGGACGAACGATTTTCAAACAATACCTGAAATTCAGTGTTGCGATTTATCAAAATCCTCAAATCTTCATCCGTCTGTCTCTATTCTAGGCTGAATTGGAAATGGAAAGGACAAATTCCGAATAAGAAATTGATTTCATTCAATTAGAACTGGAAAAAAAGGGAAAGATGAGAGAAGGCTCACCTGGAGGATCGTCTTCAATGGCGGAAACCATCGGAGCCTCTCGCTATAGTCGCTGAGCCTTCTTTTATAAATGTCCCCTAAGTCATGTATAAAAGATAGCAAAAAGAGGTTGTTTAATTAGAACAAACCTCAAGCAATCGAGAATCTGGTATTCCATGACAAATGCATTCATTAACAGATGTGCATACACTTTTGGGGAACCCACCATTGCCAAGGGGTGAAGGATATGCTCCATTGTCAATAATCATCTGATGGACAGCTTCATCAATTTCATCAGTTGTGATGCCTGGCTGTGAAGATAAACAGTCCTTTAGGAAGTAGTAAAGCAAAACAAATTGATTATGACATTAAAATGTAAAAAGAAACAAAAGGCACAAGTGTATAGGGGCCCTGAAGAGGAAAAAATAGCACATATCAAAACTTTCATTGCAATCATCTGCAAATTGGAAAGATAAAACGGACAACGACAGATTAGTACAGCCTCCGGACTATCATATACAATTATCCCAGGGACTTGAGGTAGAAGAGTCTGTAATAATATTACCTTGACTAGAGTGCCAACATATTGAAGAACCTGTGCAGCAAGCTTTCCAGAAGCTCTCATGCATTCTATTCCTTGTTCATCATGTAGTTGTGGTCCACTAGCAATCCCAGGTAATTCCCCTGATTTAACATAAGGAGGTCTCTGTATATGAGTAGGAATAGGGCGACAAGGAGATATTTTCCCAGGCTTCAGACGTTTCCGTCTACTATTAGTTTCAGCTAGATTCCTAGAAGGAAAGGGAAATTAGAGCCAATAAATCATTTGCATATAGAAGGGGATGAAAGCAAAGGGGCATGGTAAATCTACCTTCTATTAAACAAAAGATTGGTTAATCCACAAAGTTTTCTTGATAACTGCATAGAAATATGACCTTTTCCTGTTCCTGCATAAACACAAATAACATGTGAACAGAAGGTCTCTTGAATCTTGAATGGGATTTCCATAAGATTTCAGTAATCGATCTAGAATCTGCTACATTTCGACGCCTAATCCATTAGCATTTCGATCGCTTTAAAACCAAAATATAATCATAGTATGGAAGGGCAATAGAAAAAAGGATGAGAATGAAAGGCACGGACGAGTAGAGCAAAGTACCAACAAACTAATTATCTACTGGAGTCCAGATTCTCATCCAGTTTTCCTCTGTAAATACTTGTGTAACAGAGAAAGAAAAGAAAGGAGAACCTGTATGATAACGGAATAGGTGATGAATGTGGCGGGCGACGACCGAGCCTCGCCCTCTCATAACCATCGGAGCTCCTCTCGACGACACCGCTCACGAACCGGGCGCCGGAAGCGAGATAGTGCGGTCGATTGGTTTGACAGACTGGAAATCGTTAGAACATTCATTGATTTGCCATTTCTCCGACGTCCTCCAAGACAACCGAACTCGAACGACGTCCTCCAATCGTCCGCGTCTCCGATGAGCGTGGGTGCCCTAATTCCTCAAACCGGACTTGAAGACAACCCTGACAAAGAGACGATTAGGTCCAGGAACAGGAGGAGAGGAAAGAGAGAGCGGCG
The DNA here is from genome assembly GCA_037127255.1 of Persicaria tinctoria. Lineage (NCBI taxonomy): Eukaryota > Viridiplantae > Streptophyta > Magnoliopsida > Caryophyllales > Polygonaceae > Persicaria > Persicaria tinctoria. The sequence continues at coordinate 39,449,930 of JBANSL010000004.1, read as the reverse complement.
TTGGAGGAGAAAGGAGAGAAAGAGAAACCGTTTGGAACTGTCTGAAAGAAAACTGTGGTAGTAGACCAGTTTATATCAGTTTGGAGAGGAGAAGAAGGAAAGAGAAGGAAAGGACACACCTTATGCATTCCTCTTGCAGACACACCTTATGGAAAACAGGAGATTGATCGAATAACAACCTCGGGGCCATCGTCCACCGGACGCCGCAATGGAAGGAAAGGACGGAAACTTCTCAAAGCAACACAGGGCAGAAAGTCCCGGTTGAGAGAAATCTGGAGAAGATGAGAAGGGAGAGGACGTTGGAGAGAAGACTTTTGCACAAAGAAGGCTTTTGCTTTTATATTTCAGGGGATAATAAAAAGTGAAATTAAATAGATGGACCACATATATATTATGGTTGGCTTAACAATATAGAACTATGAAAAAAACCCTAATGGTACGCTCCTACACGTGCCTATTTTCTCCCCTCTCTCAGCTTCACAACCGCCACCCTGCAAGTCTGATGACCGCTACCGCGGTGTCCCCGTCCCCTCCCTCTGCTACCCCTCTTATGCCTGGTCTTGTCATCCATCAGCCTAGGATTGTTCTCGCCACATTCGTCACCCTCTGTCCCCCCATCTTTGATGGGTTTGGCCATGACCTGGCCGGTTCGGAAAAGGTGTCATCGTCTGATTCGCTCGTCGGTGGGCGGTTTCAATCCACTTGGATGGTAATCTTACCTACTGGCTTCGCTATTATGAGGCGTGGGAGGGTCACTGGGTGCCCGGGACGCAGACGTCCTTTCGCGCGGTGGCGTGGCTGGCTGTTTAGTTCTGATGGTGGTTCGGCGGTCTTGTCATTGAAGCCCGGCTACGTTATCTCTGTAAGTCTCCTGTTCTCTGTCTCCTCCCCCTCTAGGAAGGATTTTGCTCACCAGCATCACAATTATAAATACTGTAACCCAGTATACTTTGGGGATTACACTTCCCACCTTATTTCTCCCGATTTCACATATAAATCCCAAATTCAAGATTCTCTCTCTCTGCTATTCTCGGTTACTGTCATGGCTTCTAAATCCTTCTTGGATGCCCTGAAAGATACTCAATCTCCTGTTACTAGGCCCTCGAAACTTACTCCTGATGCTCCATCTGATGCTCCCGTGTCTGCCTCGGGATGTCGCCCTCCGGTTCCTAAGTTCTCGACGGAGGAAAAGGGCAAGGCTGCCCTGTCTGAAGCTGGCCCGGTGCCCCTAGTGGTGGATTCGGCACTTGCTGAGCAATCTGAATTCTTCAACAAGCTTGTTGAGATGCGTAAGGTTGTCCTTCTTGCTAATCAAAAAACTCTTTTCTACACTATTTATGGGGGTTTCTCTGATCTTAATGAGGTTAAGCTTAAAATTCGAAGTGAGTGGAGGCACTGTGTTGGTTCGGTCGAGATTGTTGACCGGACATCTGGGTGGTTTGAAGCCAGATATGTCCATCTTTTTTATCTCAAAAAGGTTTGGGAGGAGCGCCCTTACCATTTCAATGGCCAGCTTTTTGTCCTCCGTAAGTGGTTCCCCGATTTTGATCCCACCACGACTGGAATTACTCATGTTGATCTGTGGGCTAGAATTCCTAAACTCTTTGTTGAGTTCATTTCTAAGGAAGCCTTAACTGTCATTCTTAATCGGTACAAAGTGGGTACGTTTATCCGTTTTGATAAGCTCTCATATCTGAAAATTAGAGTGGATTTTACTAGATTTTGCCTTAATGTTGCTCTTGAGAAAATTGTTGGGGAGATTTCCATCCCAGACGATGATGCTAATCCATTACCTCTTAGGGTGTATTATGAGGATTTCCCTAAGGGTTGTGGCTTCTGTGGCATGTTTGCTCATGTGTATGATGATTGCCCCGATCGTATTCCTAAACCGAAACCTACTTTGAGCAAGGTTTGCATCTCAGGCCCGGAGGAAGGTGTTGGCTCATCGGATGATCTGGAGTGGACGAAGGTTGGCCCTAAAGGGGTGAAGAACTCAGCGAAAGCAAGCATTAAGCCTTACATGGCTGGCATAAAAGGGATTGTGGTTGAATTTGTTGCCTCTGCTCCTTCCGTTATCCTTCCGAGCCTTGTTTCGGTCAATGTGGATGTGGTCGAGCCGACCGATGATAAGGCTAAGAAGTCTGATGGGATGCTTCCCTCGTCTAATGATGATGCGTTGGGCTGGTGTGGGTCGGACCCAGTGGTTTTCCCCGTTCCTGGTGCCACCGTCTCTCCGCCGGTGCAGGCCATGGAGGTCGATCCCAAGGAGCCAGTGGCGGTTGTGCCTAATGGGGCTGTCCCATCGATGGCCAGGTCTGAGGATTCGCTCGTGTCAGGTGGGTCGACTTCGACCTCTCGCTCAGTCAACCGTCGCTTCGGCAAGCTTGAGATCAATGCTCCTTCTTCTCCGACGGACAGCGGCAAGCGCCGTGGGGACAACCCATCGGATGACTCGGCATCCTCGCTTCTGAAGAAATCTAAAATATAGTTTTTAATGGATTACAACCCCAATCTTTTGCTGTTCTTTCCGGTTTTTACTTTGTTTTTGTACCCTTTGGCTTTGGGGTGTGGCTCGGTTGGTTTAGGGGGTTGGAGTGGGACTGTGTTTGCCCATCTCCTCTTTTTGATCTTCCTTGGTGGAAGTTTTTATTTGTTGTTTGCTTATGGTTGTTGCTTTGTTATAATGATGAATGTTATTGGGGTTCCCTTTGGTTATTTCGACTTGTGGTTCGCCTCTTGTTTGCTTGGTTGTGTGCTGGCTACTCGCCTTCACTTCTTGATTAGTTTTTCGGTTGTTGTTCTGGTCTTGGTTCATTTTACTGGCTTTTTGGTTCCCTTTGACAGGTACTCGGCGCTCTTCGGGTCCTTATGCTTGGGTTTTCTTTTGATTTGGCGTCCGCAGTTGCTTTCCAGCACCACTGTCGGCTTGGTGTTTGGCGGGCTGGTAAGTGGTTCGTTACCTTATACACCTACTCCTTCTATCTTGTTTGCTTACAAGCACATCCACTTCATCACCAAGATTTTAATACTCTTTGGGAGGAACCCTCCCAATTGCTTCATTACTGAAGATATAAATGACTACTCTGTTGCTCCTGTTAGTGTGAATTTTATTTTGACATACCACTGCCTCTATAAACAGCATGTTACAGCGGTGTCGCTGCTTTCGGATTGGATCTCCCGCCTTCGCCTGTGCGCTCTACCTGACCCTCTTGACCTTCGGCCATCCCTGCCTCAAGCTCCTGTCAACTTATGTTGGCTGTTGTTGCTCTTCAGGGGCTGTTTTCCAGTGGGTTTGGGACAGATTGCCTTCGCCACGATGCTCCAACTCTGTGTAGTTCTATCAGTCTCTTCTTCACAATGGGGGTGCCTCGGCCTGCTATGGGCTTTGTGTTGGTCTTTTGGCTCACGTACTACTATTGTTGTACTAGTACATGTACTTTGCTTGCTACCTTGGCCTTTAAGTAGTTTGGCGTTAATTCAAATCAATGAGGTACTCCTTCATCACGTGTGTAATCTATGCCTTTTAATGGGTGTTATCTCTAATTTACATAGTTTCATTTCGCGGTGCTTCGATTGCTTAATGATTGATCTTCGCCTTGTGGGTTTCGTTTCCCGAACTGCCCAAACAAAACTATGGGTTATAACTTTAAGTTTTCACCACTTCCATCTAGGAGCTTTCCTTATCGCAATAATATGGTTTTCAGCACTTGGCCTTTACACAAATTATAGAAAAAAACCTCAGAACCTAAAGGTTTTACTCAATCGTTCTCTATCGACTAAGCAACCCTACAAGGAGGTTCACTATCTAATAAGGTTTTTATGAATATTTGCACTTGGAATTCGTGCGGTATTCGGAGCCGTAATTTCTGGACTAATATTGATTTCTTTTGCAAAACAAACTCTATAAACGTTCTTGCTCTCCTAGAAACTAAAGCAAATAAAATTCCGGATGATTCAGTTTGGAAGAAGTGTGGTTTCTCTGGCATCGCCTTTGATCCTGCTCTTGGTTTCTCGGGTGGCATCTGTTTACTATGGAAAAATCTCCATGTCTCTCAAGGGTCAATCGACCTAATATCCACCAATCACCGGTTCATCCACTTCAACTATACAGATCGTATTCGAGGGAACATTGTCGCTTTCATTATTATATATGCTGCACCTGATAATAGACTAAAGCAGGCTTTCTGGGAATCTGTCTCCGCTTATATTGACGATCTCGCTATACCTTTCTGTATAATGGGGGATTTCAATGACATCGGTTGCCCGTCGGATAAGGTGGGTGGGGCAGTTACGATGCCCTCAAGGTTCACAAGACTAAATCAACTAAAAAATAATTTAGACCTGCAGGATATCCCTTCCTTTGGTGGGGACTTTACCTGGCAGAGAAAAAAAGGTGGTCCAGATAACTGCCTCGAAAGACTTGACCGTCTCCTTATGCTTACAAAACTGCTTCCTAGCTACGATTATGTTCGTTTACAGGTGCACCCTTTTACCCGATCAGATCATGCCCCTATCTCGGCTGACTTCCGTCTTGAGGTACGGCATAATTACCGCCCGTTTCGTTTTGAACTAGCCTGGTCTAGAAGGGCTGACTACGCTAATATCGTGACCCAAGCTTGGCGTGTGAACCGGCCTGGTTCCCTCATGTTCAACCTTACTCAAAAATTAAAACAACTAAAATCACTTTCTAAAGTTTGGCATAAAAAGTCATTCGGTAACATCAACAACCAGATCGCCGCAACTGATGCTGCACTCTTAGATTTACAATCTAAACTGGTGTCCAATTTTGCACCAAGTGACCTCAGCCTCATGAGACGACTTCTTAATAAAAAGGGAGCGACTGCTGGACTTTCACGGACGTTACTGGGCTCAACGTGCTAAGGTTAGACATATCAAACTAAACGACTCCAACACGGGTTACTTCCATAGGGTGGCTACAATCAAAAAAGGAAAAAAAATCATCAAAAATATTACCCTCGATAATGGAATTCAATCGTCTGACCCTGAATTCATTCAACAACAATTCCTGCATCAGTTTACAGCTAGATTCCGCTCGTCCTTAGATCCTTCGCGGGATAATGAGGACTTGCTACAGGTCATTTCCCAAGATGTCTCTCCACAGGATAATCAACTACTTACTAGGCCAGTGACGAATCTGGAAATTAAAAATGCTCTGTTTACTATGAAAGCAGATAAATCGCCCGGACCTGACGGCTTTCCGGCTAGTTTCTTCCAATCCCACTGGAAGACAGTAGGTCCCTCTGTGACCAAGGCGGTTAAAGCTTTTTTTTCCTCGGGAAAACTTTTGCGACAAATAAACCACACGTTCATCACTTTGCTACCTAAGAATGATAATCCTTCGATGATCAATCATTATAGACCTATTAGTTTATGTTCAACTTTATACAAAATTATTGCAAAGGTTCTAACTGCCAGACTAGGCATGATTTTTGACAAATTAATACATCCATTACAAAGCGCTTTTACAAAAGGTCGGTCTATTCAAGATAATATCCTTATTGCTCACGAGATTATGCATACTTTTAGACTAAAAAAAGGCAAGCAAGGCTTGGTAGCTCTAAAACTTGATATGGAAAAAGCTTACGACAGAATCGAGTGGCCATTCCTGTTCCAAGTTATGTCCAGATTTGGTTTCGATCCAAAGTTCATCTCATGGATTAGGGAATGTGTCTCCACGGTATCTTACTCTATGTTAGTTAATGACGATCCATCTTCGATTTTTCTACCTTCCAGAGGCTTGAGACAGGGCGATCCTCTGTCGCCTTTTCTTTTTATATTGGCGTCAGAAGTTCTGGCTAGAAACCTGCAAGTTGCCTCCACGGTTAATAAGGATCTTGGCATCTCTTTTGCTCACTCTGTTAAGATTCCTTTCCTGGCTTTTGCGGACGACATTCTCATTTTCACCAAAGCTTCTCCAGAGGCATGTACTGCTGTTTCAACTATTTTAGACAAATTCCGTGTCGCATCGAGACAAAAGGTAAACTTACATAAATCTAGCTTTCAAGTTTCCCCAAATACGAAATCAACATCCATCAGATCTATTACCAATACATTGGGGATTCCCCAAGCCAATAATCTTGAAAAATACCTGGGATGCCCTATTATAAATGGCCGAGTAAACAGAGACACCTTTGCAGAAGTCGTTTTGAAATCTAAAAACCAACTCACCAAGTGGAAAGCCAGTGCCCTTTCGGCTTAGGGTAGGAAAATTTTGATTCAGTCAAACTTGAGCGCTCAACCGCTTTTCCTGATGCAGGCTTTTCTCCTTCCGACAAATATTCTAAATGATTTGGACAAGGTCTACAGATGTTTCTTTTGGAATAAGTGCTCTGGATCTCCCCCGCTGATTACTTGGGACAAAATCTGTTCCGATACCCTAAAAGGCGGCCTGGGATTACACAAAGCAGAAACCATGAATATCGCCCTACAAATGAAATTGCTTTGGAAGATTATTGCGGAACCTTTGAACATCTGGGTCCGTGTTATCTCGGAAAAATACCTGAAAGGAACGCCTCTGCTCGACTATGTTAAAAAACAAAATACCTGCTGGCAGTGGGGTAGACTCATGTCTCTCAGGACGCTCTTCAAACCTGGGTTGCGTTGGAGTATCGGTAACGGTAGATCGGTTAATTTCTGGTCCGACTGTTGGGCTTTTGACACCCCACTTAAGGACCGTTTGTTGGGCGTACTCCCACCGGAAATATCTGAACTTACAGTTGGTTACTTTATCCTGCATCCCAATATCTGGGATTGTAATAAATTGTGTCAGACACTGCACCGGTACCTATCCCCCTCCGATATTGCCCACATTACGAATATCCATCTCCCAACAAACGAGTTATCGGACCGTTTGTACTGGGGCCACAGCAAGGACGGCTGGTTTTCGACGAACTCTGCAACTAAATTACTCACAAGTAAGGTTGGTATATCTTCTTTTGACGGAGGTTGGATCTGGAAGCTAGATGTACCTAACAAAGTTAAACATTTCCTGTGAAAGCTAATCAGAGATGGTCTGCCAACCAAAGATCGTCTGTTGAAATCCCACATCTCTGTCCCACAAGGTTGTGTCTTCTGTGGCAATACTGATGAGTCGCAGGTCCACTTGTTCATTAACTGTCCTTCAGCAGTAACTCTCAGGCAGAGGTTGTGTCTGCCAATGCCTAGCCATATTGTGAACAGATTCAGAAATGATCAACAGATCCCTATTACGTCTATCTTTAAATCTATTGGCCCTAAGCTCATGGCTAAACTAGCGCTTAGTTGGTGGTCGATCTGGTTCTTCAGGAACCAAATCGCTTTCGATAAGGCCTTGTCGGTTTCGATTCACGAAATGGAAATTCTTTACACTACAGTGTCCCATTCATGGTCGGAAGCAAAGATTCTTGAAAAACCGGGTTCTCCAGAGGGGCTCCCGTTAGGCGCGGCCATGGGTCGTCCGAACTA